>VONZ01000120.1:572500-1172500 GCA_012976165.1 Labeo catla
ATAAACTAAAATCAAAAAGTAAAATAATATAAAATAATAAAAAAGATAAAACAAAATATAAAATAAAATAAAACATTATTTTTAATGAATAAACTACAATAAAATAAAATAAAAAAAGTTGGCATTAAATTTGCAAGCAAGCTAGATAGCAGGATAGATAATTAAGGATTAATTTGACAATGATAAATGTGTATTTCTTTTTTTTAAATGTATATTTATTTTTTTGTTTTTTGTTGTTTTTTTTACATTTAGCCCTGTTACCTAAATTAACAAGTTTGATTACTGAATAATGATGAAGAATTTAAAATTTTGCCGTTTTATTACAATAAAATAAGATTTAAAAAATAAAGTAAATAAAATAAAATAAACAAGGTTAGAAATTAGTTTGACAATGATAAACTCACTTTTTTTTTTACATTCAGCCCTTTTATCTGAATTATTGATAAGTTTGATTAATGACTAATGACGATGAATTTAATATTTAGCAGTTAAATAAATAAAATAAATATAAAATGAAATAAAAAAAATAAAATAAAATAAAATAAAATAAGAAAATAAGAAATAAGATAAAATAAAATATAAAATAAATTACAATTTTACAGTATAATTTTTAATAAATAATACATTTCTAAAATAAAATAAAATAAAAAAGTAATAAGGTTTGCTATATTATTATATATTGCTATATTTGGAATTGGGTTAGACAGTGGAATAGACAATTACGGACTAGTTTAAAAACAATAAACCTATATTTCTGATAATTTTTAAGTCCTTTTACCTACATTATTGATAAGTTTGATAAATGCAACCAATGTAATAACAATAATAATAATAATAATAATAATAATAATAATAATAAACGAGAAAACAGAATGAGATTATTTATTTGCTTTTCTGCCAAGAGGTAAAAAAAAAACTTGATAGCCCAAAGACTACTGTCTTCATTAAATATGCCAGACAGCAACAGCAAACTCTAACTTATGATTAATATTTTTGAGTTTAGAATACATAACTGTACTTCCAACCAAACAGGAATGAACAGGCAAAAAGAAAAATGAATATTTGGTGTCGTCCTGTTGTGTTCCTGTGTTTGTGAATGCACACATCATTGAGCATTTTGTTCTCCTGAGAAAAGTGTGAGCGACTCTAGCCATGTCCAGTTTCAGTCTACTGAACTGGACACATATCAGCACAACACATCCATCATTACTCCCCTCTCTGGTATTGTGTGTGTTTACGCCATCTTCCAAACCTAAAAATAGGCCAAAAGCGTCAAGTGAGCACAACAGTGTCGCTTGCAGGACAAAAAACACGGGCCACTCAAATCCAATTACGCTCGTCTCAAAAAAGAAAAAACAACGAATATGCTGGGATTACAATATCCATGGGCAGCACACAACACCACACCAAATAACACCTCAATTCCCCTCCTAATTCATTCAAAAGATACGGTTCTTCCAAAAAATGTACCCTCAGGCCATCCAAGACATAAATGAGTTTGTTTCTTCATCAGAACAGATTTGGAAAAATGTAGCATTACATCACTTGCTCATCAATGGATGCTCTGCAGTGAATGGGTGCCGTCAGACATCACAATCTATCAACTGATGCCTTGTGAAGCGAAAATGTATGTTTGTAATAAAAAAAATCCATTATTAAGACCTTTTTACCTGTTTGGACACTCATTCTGACGGCACCCATTCACTACAGTGGATCCATTGGTGAGCAAGTGATGTAAAGCTAAATTTCACCGACAAAGATTTGTTCCTTACAACTAAAATCTCTCAAATACTAAGCAGCTTCCAATGAAATGGTCTATTCAGAAGAGACCATGACCTTAAAAATCAAATAACGGCAAACCAAAAAGTTTCTAAATAATTCAAGCTATATTTCAGGAAGCTATCTCCCTCTCTCCATCGCTATAAATAAACTATGCTTTGATAATGTCAGCCGGACAGTACCTCAACGATCCGGCTAGTCCTATGGCTATTTAACACTACACGATATCCTTGCGCAAAACTCTCGACTCTCCGCTTAGACCAGGTTTGAATATCAACAGCTGTAGAGAGACTGGCCTTCGTGCGTAAGGGACCGGTATAATGTACCATTTTTTAAAGCCGCACACCTCTGTACACCTGCAGGAGCTGATCTCACTCCCCCTCGGCTGTCCCACCATCTGTTGGCTCTCTCCCGCAATTTAATTCAACGCTTATTCCAGACAAAACGGATTCTGACACGCCTGTACAAAAGTTATAGAATGTTTCCCTCTGCGATAGCATTTAAAGGAGATATGCATTATTAATGAGGCAAAATAATGTGCAAGAATGCAAGGTTTGAATATTTCATGAGCCTCCTGCGCCCCCTCCCCGGTTGCTGGTCGTGTGGCTGTTCCTTTATGGCTCTCACTTTGGCGAGGGGGGTGCTCCCTTAGGAAACGACTAAGAGACTGATGCTGTAATTGTCAAATAATGAATAAACGCAACGCTACGCGCCTGTAGCTTTAATTACATAATTTGTCTTGGCTAGTAGTGGAGCTTCGGCGGCCGATTCTGATGGATTCCGGTGAAGGAAGTTTTTGTAAAATTACAATTTTTGTTAGGTCAGATATGAAAAGCTCCTCCTCGTTTTGAAGTTGGCGAGGAATAAATAAAGCAAAAGGGTGATTAAGTCACACAGTGACATGGATGAAATGAAAACAAACACGCAAGCACCAAGCATGCCTCTGGGGAGAGGGAACATACGCCTGTACAATATTTCAGCTGTGAAATGATAGTGTGCAAGAGCTGCAGGCTGGATTGCGACAATGAGTGAATTTAACATGTGGGTCTGTATTTTCATGCATGCACTAATGCATATATTAATATGCATATGTGAAAGCGATAGTTCCGCCAAAATGAAAATTCCATCATCAGGCGCTTAAATTCATTCTAGGACTTTCTTCTATGAAACACGAATAGGCAATTTTTAAAGGATATCTTGGCTAGTTTCAATGTAATGTGAGGGAATGAGGGCTATCAAGCTGCACAAGAACTAAAAAGCACCATAAAATTGGTCTATATGCACTATATTTCAGGTCGTCTCATGTCATTACAATAGCTTTACATGAGGAACAGACAGAAAGTACTGTTCCTTACTACCCTTCTGGACCTTGAACGTGTCAGCCGCATTGCTGTCTATTCAGGATCAGAAAGCTCTCGGATTTCATTAAAAATATCTTAATTTGTGTACCGAAGATGAACGAAGGTCTTACGGGTTTAGAACGACATGAGGGTCAGTAATTAATGACAGAATTTTCAATTTTGGGTGAACTATCCCTGGTACCTAACTAAATAATTAGCTATATAGCTAAATAAATAAAAAGCTAAATAAATATCCAAATAAATGAATTAATAGCTAAATATAAAAATAGCTAATAGCTATTAAAATATATAAATATCTAAATTTATAAATATCTAAATAATTAAAATAAATGCCAGGTTCTGTCATGAAACACAACGGATGATATTTATCCGTTAATATTTACTATTTGGCACAAGCTGATTGGTTCATGTTGCATACACAGCCAATAAGCTTGCTGCTTTACATGGCTGGTTCATATTCACTAGAGCAGTTTTCAGCGCACATTTAGAGTTCCTCTGAAACCCTCCACCTCCCCAGCTCCACCTGTATAGATCTGCTAGGGGTTAATATATGCTATTTGCGCAGTAGCAGTATGTCTTTAAAGAGAAGTCCATTTCCAGAACAAAGATTTATAGATAATGTACTCACCCCCACGTCATCCAAGATGTTCATGTCTTTCTTTCCTCAGTTGTAAAGAAATTATGTTTTTTGAGGAAAACATTTCAGCATTTTTCTCCATATAGTGGACTTCTATGGTGCCCCGAGTTTGAACTTCCAAAATGCAGTTTAAATGCAGCTTCAAACGATCCCAGCTGAGGAAGAAGGGCCTTATCTAGTGAAACAATCTGTTATTTTTTTATAATAATAATACAATTCATAAACTTTTTAATCTCAAATGCTCATCTTGTCTTACTCTCTCTAAACTCTTTTTTCCGATTCCTGACAGTTAGGGTATGTCGAAAAACTCCCATCTCATGTTCTCCCTCAACTTCCTATAATCGTCCTATATCGCTGTTTTACCTTTTTTGTTAAGGGTGTTTGATCTTCTTTGCATGTTCACTTTGCATAGACTGGGTCGGTACTTCTGCAGCGATGTAGGATGATTTTGAAATCTTTTTTGAAGCTGAGGGACAAAATACGATTGGAGTTTTTCGACATACCCTAACTGTGTGTTCAGGCAGAGCAAGACAAGCATTAAAAAGTATAATAATTGTATTATTTTTATGAAAATAACCGATCGTTTTACTAGATATGACCCTTCTTCCTTGGCTGGGATCGTTTACAACCGCATTTGGGATTGTTTGAAGCCACATTTAAACTGCATTTTGAAAGCTTAAACTTGGGGCACCATAGCAGTCCACTATATGGAGAAAAATTCTGAAATGTTTTCCTCAAAAAACATAATTTCTTTACAACTGAAGAAAGAAAGACATGAACATCTTGGATGACAAGGGGGTGAGTACATTATCTGTACATTTTCTGGAAGTCGACTTCTCCTTTTATGTATTGGTTTATGTATTGGCAATAGCAAGTTCATGTACTTGCTTTGCAGCAGCAATAATAATCTAAAACAGCAATAACCAAAAGTAGCAGCAATTCAGCAACGTAGCAGATCTATTCCGCAAAGACCAAATACAATAACATTGTTATACCCATTACCATGCTAAAATCTTCTGAGATTTGTCATGATAGAAATGGCAAAATAAATAAATAAATAAATATGAAATAAATTAATTGATGGCTAAATATATGAATAGCTAAGGAAAAAAATAAATACATATATGTCTAAAATAAATGGCTACATAAAAAAAAAATATAAAAATGGCTATAATAACTAAATAAATCAATTAATAAAATAAGTACATGGCTAAATAAATAAATAAAGCAAGAATTAATGAGCAGAGGCTGTTGTTTGAGGTGGGGTCAGGGGTGGTGAGAATGGGTTCATGCCCTAAAATGCCCCCTTCTCTCTGTCTGTGTCCCTGAGGACTGTGTGTAATCCTCAGCCAGTTTCTGTGTGGATGAGAAGTGAGGTCTTTCTGCTGATGCAGCATTGTGCAGGTCAGCCAAGCCCAGACTGTGCTTTTGATCTGCAGAACGGTTCTGCTCCAGTGCCTGCCGCAAATCTCCCATTAAAAAAGGCCCGCAAAGGAGCTCATACGCACAGGCCTCTGCAGGAGAAACACTCACACACAGACCAAATTCTGCAGTTTATCCCCACACATAAACATGCAATTCTAAACAAATTGTTCATAGTGAAGTTACGTAGAGTTTATCTAGATTTGCTCATTTTCAGTTTAGAAAGGTGGATACAGAAATAAAAACATTAGTTTGTTCATACAATTATCCCCTTTAAAGCACTTCTGCTACAACAATACACACACACATTTGGCTGTTGAGTCATGACGCACGCTGTTTTTCTAAACATCCTGCACCCGGAGGATTGCGTTTTTTAAAACATTAAAACTTAAGAAATAGTTTAACTTTTAAAAAAACACGACTCAAGACCCCTGCGTTCTTTTTCGCTTGACTGTGGTCCATCTACAGCAGCAGTCGTTCAGGCAACCCGCCCACTAAACATTTTTGAAAACAGTAGTTTTCTGATCCCTGACCTTCTACGTTTAATAGAATATATTAACACTCGCAAACAAAAACAAATGGCCGCACTCACCAAAATATATTTTACATCACAAAGCACATTTATAACAACATACAATAGATACTGTTGGGTAAATGTGCTTTCCCACCCGTTATACTTTCAGAAACACAATGATAAGTTTTAGAGGAAAGATACTGAGGTGTGTAAGCATGTGTGTAAAGGTTTCTCAGAAATAGTACCATCTTGTAAGGCCAGCACTGTGGTAATGTAAGATTAATGTGGGCATCACTGACCCTACCCTAACCAAAGGTAGTCCGACACACACTGTCACACACACTTGTGAAGCAGGGCTCTACAGTGCAACCACTTCAGTCGCATTTGCCATTGCGAATCTTCTCATTATAACAAAGTGTGTGAATAAGAGATTCATTGTGTAGTGTAGTGAGCTTTGTTTATTATAATGGAACTTTGTGGGATCATAATGAACTAAAATGAGTGACAGCTTTTTATGATTATTAAGGGAGTTTGCAAATGTGATATTGATTTATTACAATAGTTCAATAAACAGAAAGTTAATATTAAGTAACTTACATTGTCTGACTATAACACTATTGTCTGATTTTGCTCTATTTCAAACAACGAAAATTGTTTCAAACAAATCGGCATTTCGTTTATGAATTAACATGCGTTTTTAAACAAATCTAGTGAATGATTTAATTACCCATTCATAAAGCCAGTAACTTGCTTTATTCCTGTATGAATCAACTGTTCGAACGAATCAACTGAATGAATGACTCATTGATAAAATCAGTGACTTGCCACCATCTACTGGCAGTTTTAGTTTCATTTTTAAAGTATAATTTCATTTTTTTAAATCATTTACTATTTCTGTATTCAAAATTTTATATTTAAACATTAATCTCAACATGAAATTATGAATTTAATTGCACTTATGCCACCTCTGACCCTTGTTAAACACATGAAACACACCTCTGTTGTGCAAATTAATGTTGTTAATACTAATTTTATATGATTTGTAACTTATTCTACTTGTTCTTTCTCTAGTGTTTTAATTAGAAATTTTAAAAAGCTTATAAATTTGACATAAGAGGACATACTTTTAATCAAATTATAAAACATGCCATTAGATAGGTATAAAATAAATAAACAAATAAATAAATAAAGCCCCTGTAAATCACTGTGAGGAGTCAAATATCAACTCGTAATGGAAAGGCTAATTTTTGCTCAGAATTTTAAATTATTGATCAGAAGGTGCTGATCAAAAAAAAAAGTAAGAGTAGAGCCCTAAAGGCAGTATTAAGAAATAAAGCAGATATGTGAGAAAAGTGAAGAGGAAGTGTACTTCACATATAATCAAACCTTATATGTGTCTTCAATGAACCGCCCACTGCCCCGAAGCCAACTAGTTTAAAGGTCACTGCTAAATTAAGTTGGCAGGGACAGACAAATCTACCAGCGGATTCATCTCAGGAATTCAGTTTCTCTAAACGGCATTTCAGCATCATACGCTGATTTAGCGCTCATGGTAAATGTGGAAACGCAGCCCACCAGCCATGACTGAAATCCATTTTATTTTTATTTTTTTTTTCCCAAATTCTGTTTTATTTTTTTCTAATTCTGTTTTTTTTTTCTTTTTTTTAATAGGTAAATAAAATGTTATTAATCAAAAAGGCATGTCTAATTAATTTAAAATCAAGAAACATATACAATTTAACATCAATTTATTAAAAATTTATTTAACAAAAATCACGTTTAGGGCCCTATGAAATGTATTTTTTCCTCACCTTATGTTTTATTGTTACCTAATTATTTGAATGCATAACAACTTTTTTAAAGAATAAATAAAATGTATTTTTCACAATATAATAAATAATATAATACTACAATAACTTGTAGTATTTGTGTTGTGTTGTGTGTAGTTTGTAGAAATTCTGTGTTATGTATTTACATTTTTCTTGTTATCAAATGAAGGCATAAAAAAATTAACTTTTTTTTAATTAATGAAAATTAAACAAATTTTATTTTTCATTTAAATAGTCTTTTTGCGGCTTAATATTTACAGATACTAGTCCATATCGCAATTTTATTTAATTTGATGACATACTGTTTGATTAATTCTTTCAAACAAAATTCCGTGACATTCCGCTCAACAGTAAATTCCGACTGGATTCCGCGATTCTGTCTGCGTTTTCCACATTGCAGGAATCCTAGAACCCTACATGATAATTCAACAAAAAAATTAAAAATCTGTACTGAAAACCAGGAATTTCACAAAAAAAAAAAAAAAAATCAATGAAAGTTGAAAAAATGAAGTTAATTAAAAAATTCAATTAAAATAAGCGATAAAACCCAAAATAAAACAAAAAGGTGAGGTTGGAGAATGCCACTCTAAGGTCTTCAAACCCAAAGCCAGAGGCTCATTTCATTCAGTTCAATCCTGCGATCTCATAAGGGCACTTTTAAAACACAACACATTCTAGGGAAGACAGAAAGGGAATGAAAGAAGAAATGGGAGTTGGAGAAAGCTAAATGGAAGACAACATTAAGGACAATATTGATTCTGTCTTTCCAAGCATGACATCATGGTCAATAAAGCCCCTACTTTCCCTTAATGGCGTTGCCGGGGCGATGGGATGGAGCACTTTGCCTCAGTTGCCTCAACAACAATGCTGTAAAACAACACACCCTGCCCTTAAATTTACTTTTATAGTCGACAGAAAATAAACTTCCTGTCAACAGCAATTTCTGCAGGTCAGAGTGTTGGCCTTGTTGAGAATAACAGTATAAGAGGTACCCGAGTTGACAAGGACGCGAGACTCAACGCTGGCCCATCCATCACCAGCTTTAGATGAATAAAATAGAGTGAGTACTTAAGGAACTTGCACTTTATATGAGTAAAGTGTGCCGGTGCAACTGAAAGGTTTGGAAAACGATGACTGTACATGATGCGGAGATATTAAAGGCCAAATGAATGTCGTGGTACAGCCACCTACAGTACTTGCAGACAGGGAACAGGACAAAAATGGAAAGACTAAGCCCTCACCAGTGGACGCTAATAGATCATCACATATGAAGAAATTAACTCCACCCTGACTCCTGCTCCCTCGCTTTCATGCATGATTAATTGCTTTTTCACCAAAAAAGAAAGAAATAAGAAAAAAAAGTGAGTGTGACATGCTCAGGAAAGGAGGAAAATGGATCAAGACAAAGCACAGACAGGTCTGTGTCCCAGTTTGACTCCTGATGAGACAAAATTCTCATTAAGGCACACAGCTTCTCTGTCTTGTACTGAATTAAACAATTGAACATAGAAGACAGGTTTCAGCCCATAAATAAAATAAAATAAAATAAAATAATAATTTTAAGCCATGAAAGACCAAGATATTCTGGTTAAAAAAAAAAAACATATATATATATATATATATATATATTCCGTTTCTGTTTATTTTCAAGTTTTGTTAAGCTCCAATATTGTTTATATGGATTTTGCTTTTAATAACTTGAAATAATCTGCTTGTACTGTATATGCTTGTCCTGTAAACAGTATATAGTATAGTATAGTAGTTTTTTTATTAATTTAATTTAATTAAATGTAATATTTCATTTATTTTTTAATAATTTAATTTCATTTAATTTTTTATTGATTTTAATGTAATTTCATTTCATTTCATTTCAAATGTAATTTAATTTAATTTAATTATATATGAAGAGTTTAAATGTGGGAATGGATAGCCACTACTGGTTATTAAAATAAAATAAAATAAAACAAAATAAAATAAAATAAAATAAACTCATTTTAAGCCATGAAAGACCAAGATGTTCAGATTTCAGATTAAAAAGCACTTTATTTTTTTTGTTAAAAATAATAGTTTTTGTTAATTTTTAAGTTTTCTTTAGTTCGAATATTGTTTGTATGGATTGTTTTTAATAACTTGAAATAATCACAATAATACTGAAATTTGCTTGTACTGTATATGCTTGTACTGTAAATAGCATATATATAGTATATAGTTTTTATTAATAAAATTTTTTATGTAATTTTTAATTTAATTAAATTTAACTGAATTTGGTTGAAAAATAAAATAAAATAAAATAAAATAAAATAAAATAAAATAAAACTCATTTTAAGTCATGAAAGACCAAGATGTTCTGATCAAAAAAACTATATTTTTCGTTTCTGTTTATTTTCATGTTTTGTTTAGCTCAAATATTGTTCGTATGGATTTTGTTTTTAATAACTTGAAATAATCACAATAATGTTTAATACTGTACATGTATATAAATGTATATAAATACTGTATATGCTGGTACTGTAAATAGCATACATATAGTATGTAGTTTTTTTTTTTTGTACTGTCTGGCTATTAATTTAATTTTTAATTTAATTTAATTTAATTTAATCTTTTTCTGGCTGCCTAACTTAAGTTCTCCAAACAGAACTATGTGTTTTCTAAAGACACCAATTTAAGACAAGCAGAGCTATATACTATAACCTGTTCTCATATATTAATGTATATATGAAGAGTTTAAATGTGTGAATGGATAGTCACCATTGGTTGAGTTCCTCCCGTGCCTTTCTCCTCTCTTCCTCCAGGCCTTTCTGCAGCTCTTCAGCAATCTTTCTTCTCAGCTCAGCCTCATCCACTAAACAAAAGACAAAACACGCACATTAGATGCTGAGCTATTGCCTATACTGTATGCCAGATGGTTATTTCAGAATGTTTGATTTTGTGGTTGCATTTCATAGGAGGTTGCGGAAATGTCCTGTGGGTAGCAAAGTTTAATGTTTCGTTGTACACTTGAAGTTTCTTTGAGGCAAGTTTGTACTTGTTTGTAAAGAAGTTTGTAAGTGAGTACAGTGAGGTAGGATGGTATTCTGAGCCCTCAGGACATCTCTGCGTTATGAGGCAAAGCGAGAGAAACCGAAATACAGAGGACAGGGGTCCTATACGCCTATGCACTGAAAATGACTATAACAAAAACACTTTCAAACAAACACACTTAAAAAAATACACTTTCACAACTTAGTGTTGATATCAACACCGCCACAGTCAAACGTGTCAGTGTGTGTCCTGTTCTTTATCTGGATGGCTAATTGTCCGTGAAAGCACAGTGAAGATATAAAACGGAAAAACTCATAGCCCCCAGTCGAAAAAAAACGCAGCAGTACCGCAGCACTGCAGAAGCCTGGAGCTACTGCATGACAGAAAGTCCAAGTGTTGCAGATAGAGATACAGGATTATAGTTTGAAAAAAACAACCAAAATTTAGTCTAAAAAAAAAAACGAATGAAAAATAAATAAATAAAAGTACAAAAGCAATCATTCCTCACAGACATATCCAAGTCATATCTTGTCACAAATCCAAGTTGAGTCTTTCATGGCAAAGCCTAAAAGGACGTATAAGCAGTTTTGCTTAAATCAAAAGATCACTTTATCTTCAACATTATGTACTTCTGAAATAAATAATTTATTCTTTATCCACTAACTTGGCATGGGCTGGATCATTTAGCAAAAATAAATAAAAAACTTAACAACTTTTCTGCAAACTTCTTTCTGTAAATAGCACAAATCTCTCTCCCCACGGTAAATAGATGAGCTCTTTAAGTATTGTAATCACGATTTGTTATGCAACATATTCAAAAACAATTTCTTCTTGGAGACTAGTGATGTTCAATAGTTCCTAAAAAAAATAGAAGAAAAAAACTCAACAAAATAAAACAAAACACAAAACAAGAAAGAAACTAATAAAAAAACAAGCTAAAAACTAAAACAAAACAGAAAAGAAACGAAGACTAAAACGAAACAAAACATAAAACTCAAAAAAAAAACACAAAGCAACACAAAACAAAAAAGAAACAATCAAAAAACAAAACAAAAACAAAAAATTAAACTAAACTAAAACAAAACACAAAACTAAAAACAAAACAAAACAAAATTAAACAAAACACAAAACTCAACAAAATAAAACAAAAACAAAACAACAAAACAAAACAAAAAAGAAACCAAAACAAAAAACAAAGACTAAAAACTAAACAAAAACAAAAAAACAAAACTAAAACCAAACAAAACCTAAAACTAAAACAAAATAAAACAAAAAGTCTAAACAACACAATACTAAACTAAATAAGTCATTGGTTCCAGAGTAGAAACAAAACAAAAATGAAACTAAATCAAAAAACAAAGACTAAAACAAACAAACAAACAAAAAAATCAACTAAAGCAAAACAACCCACAAAACTAAAACAAAAAAAAAACTGAAATGAAACAAAACACAAAACTAAAACCAAAACAATACACAAAACTTCTCAAAATAAAACAAAACTCATACAAAAATAAAGACTAAAAACAAAACAAAAAACTAAACTAAAACAAAGCTAAAACAAAACAACACAAAACAATACTAAACTAAACAAGTCTAAGTCAAATCTCAAGGCAAGTCCATTTTAATTTAATTCATGCCACAAGTCATTCGTTTATTTAAATTAAAGTCAATACTAATAAAATGACTTTTGCGACTTACTGTAGTCAGACTCAAGTTTTCATATCAGGTACCCTACATGGGCGCACATATAGAGGTTTTAAACATTGAAAACGTTGTTAACAACTCTTATATGTATTCATATGAAAGGAAGACACAGTAGCTGCCAGTAGTTTAAAGCGGTGTTTTATAAGCAGCCGCCGGAAGGAGCAGTCACTATGGGTGCCATATGGTTTGGTTGCATAACAATGTTCATTTTAGAAACAATTTGAGACTGTAAAGCCGAGAGAGGAAACCTGTTGGGAGAGAAACACTTTAAGTTATCACTTACACCAACCTTCTTCAAGACTAATGAGAAATCCTCCTGTTGCCGTGACAATGCCGAAGAGGAAACCAAAATTAATTGCGGACCCTGGCACAGCATTTATCAAACAGCAGGCTAGTGTACTGGATACAGGCAGACAGGTGCTGTCTAAACCTCAAACCCACCAGATAGCATCAAATTAAAGATATGGTGTGATAACGGACATCCTTCACGGGTACCACAACTAAAATGGGGAGATCTTATTTTTGTAACAGTTTCCCTTCCACAATTGAACTCTTGGCCTGCACTTCTTCCACAACACAAAGGATCATCAGAGTGTACACAAAAACTTCATCTTTACTTGCAAACTCCACACTGTTTAAAGCACAGATGCAGAAAATTGCCAGAGGATGCTGATGAAGACAGAGAATTTGTTATGTTGATGACATAACAGTAAAGGTCAACCGATATTAGTTATCAATGGCTGATTCTGATAACTAAAGATCAGACCTATAGGTCTGGTATAGGCCAAATTAATGTGGGTCTCATTCAATAACTGTACAATTTGGTACAAAAGGTCACTTAGTAGTTTAATTAAAAATAAAATAATGCATTTATTTCTATATTAAAATAATGCATTTATTTATATATTATTAGAAATATATAAATTATTAGACATTGTTATAGAAATATAAATAATAAAATTAAATATAAATTAATTATTATATATATATATATATATATATTAAACATAAATTATTTATATTTAAATAATATACATTATATATTATATATATTATTAGAGCTGCAGTAGACTATGCATAATTAGTGAATATAATTAATGATGTCATAAAAAGTATTATAAAAATAGTATTATCATGATTACAATTTGAGCACTTTTTGTGCAACATTTTAAAATTCTAATAAGTGCAAAATCATAATGTACTTTTTATATGTTATTAGAATTGTTATATGTTAGAATCAGAACATAAAACATAAATGACATATATCATATACATATAAATATATCATAAATATGATGCAAAAATATGTGTTCAAAAATGAGATTCAATGTTATCAGCCTAAAAAAACTCCTAAAAAAAAAAAAAAGTAGTCCTTATACACTTGTTCTTTTTTTCCTTTTCCAGGCTAATGACTTTTCTTCAGTGTCACACATTCATTCACGCTCTAGGTTCCCATAATTCATTAATTTAAACTGGGCTTTAATATTTAAAAAGGACCAAGAAAGGATTTCTGTGGATTCAAAGGATAACCAGCTCGCATGTTAAAAAACCATCTGCGAGTCTTCAGGGGGTTTTCGCAGGAGGTCACCGAGAACTCCAGAACGGTATTAACCGTCTGGGTACCCGTGTCAATCCTGAGTGAGAAGAGTAATGCTTAAAGATGAAAAACTCATCATCTTTAGATATTTCTCTCTCTTTTACCCCCTCCTTCATTCTCTGCAGATATTTTAAAAAAGTAGCTTCTGGGCAGTCGGGAGAGAGATAACAGACAGAGACAAATTGCGTGTCTCATAAGACGTTTCATTAATCTCCAGACCTGAGAAGAGGAAGGGAAGGCGGGGCTAATCTAAACCATTACACGTTTCTCACGATCCAACTTAAACATCTTTCTACACACATAAAAAGACTCCTGGGAATATCAAACAAGGTGATCTTTCTTGTCCTCAGCCTACACTTCCGTCTTCACGGATCTCATGAAAGTTTTCATGAAACAACATGCAAATGGGGCTAAAAGATCATTTCATTATGGCGCATCACATGCAGCGAAAGCGTCCCTCTTTTCTGCTCTCTGAACTTGGTGGCAATCTTCAAGGAGATACTTAATATGTAACAGCAAGAAAAGTGTGTTTATGTATGGCTGAGACAAAGAAGGATTTGTGTGCAGGTAATTAGAGCGTAATGGAAAACGGTGTGTGGGCCCTGCGTATGAATATTCATGGTACGCTGAGAACGTGTAGGAGGATCAACCTTGACCACCATCTAATCACCACGCGCAGAGACTCTGCCGTGATTTAGCGATGGACTCGATCATCCACAGCATCTCTTAATACCTCCACTCGTGGGTGCACATAATCAATGTCCCTCATTAAGGTCACAGCCTTTGACCTCAGAAGATGAGCTGAGCCTCTTAAGGCTAGAAGAGCTGTGACAAAGACACAAAATTTAAGGTGTGAGTCATCGGAAAACACCACACCATTAAGTTTAGTTGATGCTTAATGTTTTGTTATGGTCATTTTTAATAGCTACAAAGTTAAAGCATTGTTTGGTAATTGTTCACTAACTTGTCATTTCACTGAAGAAAGGCAGTCAAATGACATGAGAGTGAATAAATTATGATAATTCTCATTTTCAACCCATTGTTTGAGTAGATTTTGTGTTACCTAGGTCTTTGGTCAGACGTAACAACTTATTGTTTGGGTAGTTTTTGTGTTACCTAGCTCCTGGGTCAGACGTAACGGCTCATTGTTTGGGTAGTTTTTGTGTTACCCAGCACCTGGGTCAGACGTAACAACACATTGTTTAGGTAGTTTTTGTGTTACCCAGTTTCTGGGTCAGACATAATAACTTATTGTTTGGGTATTTTTATTGTTACCCAACTTCTGGGTCAGACATACCAACTCATTATTTGGGTAGTTTTGTGTTACCCAGCTCTTGGAGTCAGACATATATGCCCTTTTAGAGGTAGTTTTTTGCGTTACACAGCTCCTGGGTCAGGCAGTAACAATTCACTGTTTGATAGCACAACTCATGTAGTTTTGTGTTACTTAACCTGGGTCAGATGTAACAATGCATTGTTTGGGTAGTTTCTGTGTAACTCTGGTTCTGGGTCCAGGCAATAACAAACCCATTGTTTGGGTAGTTTGTGTTACCAACTCCTGGGTCCGAACACAACAGCCCATTATTTGGGTAGTTTTTTGTGTTACCCAACTACTAGTTCAGACATAACAGCCCATTGTTTGGGTCGTTTTTGCGTTACACAGCTCCTGGGTCAGACGTAGCAACTCATTGTTTGGGTAGTTTATGTGTTACCCAGCACCTGGATTCAGAGACGATTACAACCGATTGTTTGGGTAGTTTTTGTGTTACCCAGCACCTGGTTCAGACGTTACAACCGATTGTTTGGATACAACCTGGGTCAGGCGTAAAAACTAATTTTAATCGCAAGGTTTTTGCATTGTCTACAAAGTTTTAGCAAGCATGTTTTTCTAGTTTCCGAGGTAGTGGGATGAGAACTACCGGGTTCACTGTTTCTAAAAAGTATGACATAAGCATTATGAGAGTATTTATGTAATAGAATGATGTATATTTATATAAAATCACAAAAGAGTTTCTGTCATCATTATACCACAGAACCATGAGCGTTCAAGAAAAAAACGTACACGTGGGAGAGAGAAACCGTGAGACAGATTGAGATGTAGGGAGTTATAGATAGATGGATAGAGGAAAAAAAGTGTGTGCGATCCTCCACGGTAGAGCTCATTAAGCAGATCTGCGTCTTATTAACAGGGAGCTGTCTGGTTATGTGCGATGCAGGCGGCCGTCTCTTTTTCCCTCTCAGTAAGTAGAGCCAGTTCATAGTGTCAGCTCCAGCCCACAGACTCTGCACATCTCTGCAGGTAACACCACTATTAAGGGCCGAGAGGGCACACACAGAAATTTTCACATGTATTTGAGCTGACAGTTTTTCAGAGCCACTGTTTCGATACATTTTAGATGTGCTTAATTATGTGGAGGTGGAAAGGGAGAAAGCTCACAGCTCAGAAAAAGTGAAGACATGGAGAAAACGCAATGACCAGCCGCACTTTATTTTAAGAGTCCATTTTAAGCATAGATAGTGCTAAGATTTGCAGTCTGACAAAAGGACACATTGTGGGCTGATGTTTAAATGAAAAATGTGTTTAAATAACATTTTGATGCACTAGCTCCAAAACAGGAAACACATCAATCTGCTATAACGATTGGTCCAAAATAAAAAAACAACAGGTCCTTCTACGATTGCACAAGTGATGGGGACTTAAAGTATAGTGGGATTCATTTACACAGTGACTACAGGTTGTCCAGTTTTGTATATTTATGAATATTTTGAATTATCTCTTATTTTTATATTTTATGTACATATTAGTTACTTAAATCAGGTTTTAGATCCTAATTTTGTTGTATTCTTATTAGTTTTTTTTATATTTCTTTTCAGCTTTATTTTTTTAATTTAGTTTGAATAATTTGCCAAAGCAACATTTCTATTTTTTTTTCACTCTAAATTTATTCATCTGATTTTTATTTTTTATTTTATTTTATTTTATTATTGGAGCAGGTTGTACAAGAAAATACTATTTCAGCCTTTCTACTTTAAAAATTAACGTTTAATTCAGTGGGTTACTTAACATTTCTTTGTAATTATTTGTGAAATTCATGTGACTCATCCTGAAATTTAGGACAATGTCAAAGAATTAAGGGTTCCTAATAGGCGTCTCAGGTATAATCGTTCAAAACTGCAACTAAACGTCCGATTGAAAGATCTATGAACAAAATCTTACTTTTAATGAGAAGCAAAGCGGTTGCAAATGTGATCGGCTCGGAACACTTCTGGGAGGAGATGCTGTTCCAGGTACCTTGGAGGCTGAACTGGCTTAAGTGGAGTTCCTAATTACAGCATTGATTCATTAACTCTATTACAAGTTAGAATTAATCGTTTCATTAGCACTCAGGCACAAGCTATGAATCATAATATGGAAGGATCCGGGCCCACTTACTAACATCAAGAGGACTGAACTTTTAGGAAGAAAAAATAAATTATTAGCCAATTTGTTAATCTAATTTTTAAAAATCCATACAGCAGTATTTCAAATAAATCTCAATCAAATAGGTGTCAGCAAGTACACATCCTGGATTGATGTGTTTTGTTTTTTGCGAAAAAAATATGCATTAAAAAAAACGCATTTAGAGGGATAATTCACCCAAAAATAAAAATCTTATTATGAATTACTCAACCTCATGTTGTTCCAAATCCAAAAGACTTAGAGTATATTCATCTTCAAAACACAAATGGATGTTCTTTTTTAAAGGATTAGCTCCAGAATTACAATTTCCGGATAATTTAATCACCCCTATGTCATCCAAGATGTTTATGTCTTTCTTTCATCAGTCGAAAAGAAATTAAGGTTTTTGAGGAAAACATTCCAGGATTTTTCTCCGTATAAAGCACTACAACGGAGATCAACGGGTTGAAGGTCCAAACTGCAGTTTCAATGCAGCTTCGAAGTGCTGTACACGAATCCAGCCGAGGAATAAGGGTCTTGTCTAACAAAACGATCTGTCATTTTCTTAAAAAATAAAAACTTATATACTTTTTTTAATCACAAATGCTTGTCTTGCACTAGCTCGACTTCACTCACTATGTAATCATGTTTGAAAGGTCACGACTGACAGGCGAAAGTATCGACCCAGTGATATGAAGCGAACGTGCAAAGTCAAAGATGAGACCCTTATTTCTCAGCTGGGATCGAGTAAAGCCCTTTAAAGCTGCATTGAAACTACAATTTGGACCTTCAACCTGTTGGTCCCCATTGAAGTCCACTATATAGAGAAAAAGTCCTGGAATGTTTTCCTCAAAAACCTTCATTTCTTTTCAACTGAAGAACGACAGACATAAATCTGAGAGATTTCTGTCCCTCCATTGAAAGTCAATTCCACTAAAACTTTGACACTCCAAAAAGTACATAAAGACATCAGAAAAATCATCTACATAAATTATGCAATGTAATCCAAGTCATCTGATTACTATTATGATGCTTTTGTGAATTTTTTAAAGCATCAAAGTTCTGGTAAAATGACCTTTCATCTATCAGAATGTATTAAAAAATACATTTATTGGTGTTTCGAAGATGAATGAATGTCTAAATTTGAAACGACATACAGGTACAATAACAGTTAACAGAATTTTCATTTTTGCATGAACTATCCTACAATAACAATTTAATGAAGCTAAATGTTTCACTGTCACTGCCACATTAAAAAGTGTTTTTAAATTTATTTAAATAATTACATTTTTTTATGATTCAGTACAATAATAATCGTTATTATGGTGGTATATTATAGGCCAGAACAGTTTACTCAGGAAAGATTGCTGTTGCTCCACTCCACCCACGAACTCTGATGTGTTTAAGAGAAGTTTGAATTCCGTAGAATTACCCAGAACGACTTGATGTATAATATTACCCCTTCACAATGGTGTACCAACACATTCAGAGTGCTTACAAGATGCAATTTACCCGAGGAGTACCATTAACGCTCATGAATGACAGGCACTGAAGTGTACCGTGCAATATGTGTGAAATACCTCAAAGCGTAATTCCTTCACATTTGAACGCATGTATGTGTCAGCATTACGTTACAGAGCAATCGACTTACCGGCGGGAGGTGGAGGCGGTGGTGGAGAAGCCACAGGTTTTTCTACAGACGGAGGAGGAGCGTGCGGGATAGTTTCAGCAGTGGAAGCAACAGGAGCGACAAGTTCAGCTGGAGGGGAGGGGGTGGTTATTTCTACAGATGGAGCACAGATGAGTTCAGAAGCAGTTTTAGTGATAGGATGAGTAGGAATGGATTCTACAGTAGGAGGAGGAGGTGTGAAAAGCTCAAAAGCAGGAGGGGAGGCAACAGAATCAGCAAGGGGAGGAGAAGTGCTAGGTTTAGAAGAGGGAGGAGGGGCAATTATTTCCACAGGTGGAGATGCTGTTATAAGCTCAGCTGTAGCAGCAGGTGGAGCAAGGGACTCACCTGCAGACGCTGATACAGCTGGTGCTGTCGCTACAGGAGGAGGTGGGGGGAGAATGATTGACTCTGCTGGTGGTGGTGGAGGAGGAGGTACAGGAGTGGTCACTTGCTCAGGGAGTTTTACTCTCTCTGGCAAGGAAGATGGTGGAAGGGAAGTGACTGGGTCAGGTGGAGGAGATATTGGCACCAGTGCTGGCAAAGGATCAACCACGGGAGGAGAAGCAGGAGGGGTTCTGGTGGGGGGCCGCGGTGGGCCTGAGGGTTCCCTCATGCGGTCGATGACCTTCTCGGAGAGCTGAAGAACAGAAGTGGAGAAAACAAATGACAGTCTTGTCAGCACTTTTTCTTCTCTAGTTTAAAACAATGTAAAATAAATAATGGACAATGTAAATCAGTGGACATTATGCTTGATAGATACTTAAATAAAAGTATTTGGGTACTGGGGGGCGTTTTTAAAGATACCATGTCAAGTTTAACAGAAATATAGGACTTATACCCGATAATAAAATAAAATAAAATAAAAAGACCCTTTTAGTTGCTGGAGTTCAGTCTGTGTGAAACATATTGAGGTTGTTAAAAAAAATCATAAGTGTTTTTTTTAATATATATCTATTTCTATTTTAATGTAATCAAATTTATTTTTATTATTAATTTAATCATTTATTTTAATTTTCGTTTTAGCAATTTTGTACTATTAGTCCTTAAATATCGTTAATAAAACATTTTTAGTCACACAATTATTTATTTTTTTATTTATTTATGAGTATCTGGAAGAGACAGGACTGTTATTTCCTGTATATATATATATATAGATATATAGATAGATATTTTTTTACACCATAATGTAAACATGCACACAAACACACACACACAATTAATTACTAAAATAATTCTAAACTATTTTCTTGACAACATTTATTTGATCAAAAATACAGAAAAAAAAACAGTAATATTGTGAAATATTATTACAGTTTGAAATAATGTTTTTCTATTTTAATATATTTTAAAATATAATTGATTAAATGTACTGACCACAAACTTTTAAATGGTTTATACTGGTACATTACTATTAATTATTACATATTATACTATTCTAAATAAATGTTATTCTTTTTAACTTTTTATTTATTAAATCATGAAAACGTATCACATATTCCAACAAAATATTAATTAGCGCAACTGTTTTCAACACTGATAATAAATCAGCATATTAGAATGATTTTTGAAGGATCATGTGACACAATACTGGAGTAATTATGCTGAAAACTCAGCTTTGATCACAGAAGTAAATTAGATTTGAAATGTATATTAAAATAGAAAAACTTTATTTTACATTGAAATAATATTTCACAATATTACTGTTTTTTCTAGATTTTTTATCAAATAAATATTGCCTTAAGGAGCATAAGAAACCTCTTTAAAAAAAAAAAAAAATCCAAATCCCAAAACTTTTTTAATGTTTTTTTTTTTTTTTTTATCTTATGCTCACCAAGGCTGCGTTTATCGTAAATGTAACCGTGCGTAAATGTAACCGTTTATCACTTTAGAAGTTATCACTCTCAATATAAATATTAATTAATTTAGTGTATACATGCTATGGTTGTATAAACATATCATTATAGGTAATGCTTGAAATGCCGCACTCAGTTTTAGACAATAACAGGAGGTCCACCAAGGGGTCTTTTTGCCTGATAATGCTGACCCCTGTTGTTAGTTTTAACAAATTTATGTAAACCCTCAAAACCACCTATACAAACCAAAAAGTCTCTAAAACCCAAGTGTAAATAAGTTGCAAGTTGAAAAAAATAAACACTCAAAACAAAGCATAAATAAAAAGAGTACTAGTATCGTTTAACATAAACAGCTGTGTGAAGGGTGACACTGTTCAAGCAACTGTATATGATAGGGGGGCGTGAACACAGTGCTGTCATTGTTGACATTGTGATGCTTGAACTGTAACAGGTGTCTGCTAAAATAATTCCTCTTAGGTAGGATGCTTATGAAATGCATAACATTGTACTGCAGCTTAACTTGGTTTTCCAGGTCAGCTGAATGAAATATCCAGTCAGGGACAGAATGTTTATCCAGTTAGGAAAGTTAAGACTATTAGAGGCCTTCATCACGATCCTTCGCATGCATTCAAATCACAACAGAGGTGAATTAAAGCCATGCGTCAGTATGCGTGATGTTCTTTTGACAGGTTGAGGAGAACAGACAGACATGTGTGTCACTCACCCTTATGCCCTTCACTATCGTTATGTTCTCATTCTCATCCGACTCAAAAGACACGCGACGCGTGCTGTTGTTGGCTCCCATTCCTGGTCAAACAAGCCCGCTGGTGTTTAACCAGCTACTTCATGTAAATTTGTTCAGTAGTTATGAACTCCAAAGAGTTGACAGCTCTCTGCTTCTTAAGCACGAGCACAAGGGCCACACACTCCCGTTCAGAAACACAGAGAGCTTCCGTCTTTAGCCCCACCCACCTGGCACAGGCGAAGAAAGACGATACTCATTGGCTGAGCGCAAGTGCTTTGTGTCTCTATTGGACAACATAAATAGAAGAAATATAGATTGTATTTCAAAGAACAACTTTTATTAGTTTATTTCTTTATGTTAAAAGGACAATATGTGAAATTTAATATCTATTTCAAAGCAGAATAAAGGAAACAGGTCTAAGCCGTCACTTAAATAATGTACTTTATTCGTCTTCTACTTTTTGTAATTTAATTTAATTTTAATTTATTTAAATGTAATTTTTAATTTCATTTTAATTTATTAAAGAAAAATAGAAAGAATATATATACTATACAAAAATACACATTTTGTGTATTTTACACAATTTACACACTTTTTTCTTTCTATTTTTGAAAGAAATTAACATTATTAGTTTACTTTTATTCAGCAAATATGTGTTAAATTGATTACAAAATGACAGTAAAGATGCATAGAGTTAGAAATTTCTACTTTGAGTAAATGCTGTTCTTTTTATTCTTTTTATTCATCGAAGAATCCACAGGTTCCAAATAAATAAATAAATAATATTAGGCAGCAAAAATAGCTTCCCACATTGATAATAAATCGGCATATTAGAATGATTTCTGAAGGATCATGTGACTGGAATAATGATGTTGAAAATTCAGTTTTGTGTCACAGGAATAAATTATATTGTAAAGTTTATTAAAATAGAAAGCCATTATTTTAAATGGAAATAATATTTCGCAATATTACTGATTTTTTCTGTATTTTTGATCAAATAAATGCAGCCTTGATGAGCAGAAGAGACTTATTTTAAAAATATAAAAAAATGCTCATCCCAAACTTTTGAACAAGATTTTATTTATTTATTCATTCATTCATTCATTCATTCGTTTCTGTTTATTTATAGAAAAAAATGTACAAAATCATGTAAAAATAAATTATAACATATATTAAACTTCAGAGGTTTTTAATCAATAAATATTGCATTGAAATATGCACACAGATTAAAAATCATTAAAAAGGGCTATATGTATATAAATACAAAAAGTAATATATAAAAGCAAATTAAAACATAAATTAAACTCAAAGTGGGTTTAATCAATATATATTGAAAATAAATTAGCATTCCTTTTTTTTAGCTGCTTTGAGGTTTGAAATATTTTTTAATTGTTTTTAAATGCCACAAAACTCTACATCTGTGCTCATAAAACAGACATATAATCCAAATATAATTATACAACAATTAGACCTCTTTGTTTTGCATAAAAGCACCAAACTTATCAATGTGATAGTCAAAAACTGGTATGGTAAACATTCATACATTCTGTCTTAGAAGCGCTTAATAGTATTACAACTGTAGAAAAGATGTTCCTGAGGTCCTCATGTCAAATTGGAGCGGTGGGCATTTAGAGATGTGATTCTTCTGTGCTTTAGTGGGTGGCTGTCTTTGTCTACATGCCCTCAGGTGTCATCATGACAACCTTTTATCCTGCACTAGGTGATGAGAAATAACCCCAGTCCTGTGTCATCAGCAAAGGACAGTAGATTGCTCAGAAATGATGGGCCTCAGAGGAAGCTGATAAGAACTTCTGGATCTGACTAGGCTCAGAGGAGCTAAAAGAAAAATAACCTCAGAGTCTCCGTGATTGTTTCCCTTTTTTGAAGGGGCACAAAATTGGCCACTATGTTATCTCTGCTGTCCATGGACACATCAGTCAAAGAGGAGACTGCCAGATCGACCCTTTCCCACACAATCAATGCCCTTTCCTCTGTGGTTTGTTACAGCAGAGATCATCAGGAGATAGAGGGGAGCAGGTCTAAAGCAATATATCCTAGAAACAGAAAGCAATTAACAACCTACACCTTTCGCTCTGTCTTTCTCTCTCCCTGTAGGTCTGATTTGTAAAAGAATCTTTCACATGTTTTGAGTCGGATCTTTTGATTGATTGAACCGGTTCACAAAACTGATTTGGTCAAGATTAAATATACATTAAGTTACTTTTAGTAAATATTTTAGTTAAAAAAGAAGAATGTTTTCAGTTAAAATATGTACTTTTTGTACTGTCTAATATGTAAAATTATATATAATGAATAAATTAAACAATTTTAATGAGCTAAATCATGGCTGATTAAACTTAAATGGACAAATAGGACTAAAAAAAGAGATAATAAGCAGCAAAATAAAATATATAACAATGTTTTTAATATTTCATTGCAACAAAGCACAAACCAAGCAAAAAGACACTTAGCATAATATTTTAAGAGGATTAAGATTAAATAAAATTAAATAAAGAATGAACCAAACTAAGTGTATTATACTATATAATAGCGAAGGTATATATATATACATATATATATATATATATATATATTTTTTTTTTAAATAACTTTTATGGATGTACAACGATTGTAGGCGTTTTCA
This sequence comes from Labeo catla, assembly GCA_012976165.1. Taxonomy (NCBI): domain Eukaryota; kingdom Metazoa; phylum Chordata; class Actinopteri; order Cypriniformes; family Cyprinidae; genus Labeo; species Labeo catla. The sequence continues at coordinate 596,718 of VONZ01000120.1, forward strand.
GCAAAAGAAAAAAAAAGACTACATTTCCTACGTTTCCCTACGATCCATGTGTTGTCAGCTGAGTTTGCTGAACGTGGCTTCCCATTGGCTGAAGTCCGTCACGAGGTGTTTGGGTGTTGTAGCGGAAAGATGGCAGCTGACACAGGCAGATACAGGAGCGCTGTTTCCAAAAGCAAAGACCCCTCCGGTTTACTTATATCTGTAATAAGGTGAGCACGATATTTTTACAATATCTGTGCCGGCCAGCTTGGTTTTGCTTGCGCTAAATCTTTGCACCCGGATTTTTAACGGAAAAGGACCAGAATGGATAAGGGCTTAGCATGTTTGCTAACGATACATCCTGTTATTCTTTCATATTTTGTTATTACACTTACGGAATGTATAACAACAACATCTTTAGTAGGTTTACGTTGCATCAGTTTAAGTTTATAATTTGCTGTGATGTCTTTTAAATGACAGGGTTTGTAAACACTTCAAAACGTTTAAATGGACAGTGCTTATGTTTTGAAAACTGATTTTGAAAACAGAGGGAACTGTTTACTTAAACAGCACTGTTTGAACATTATAAACACAGTCTGATTATTTGTCTTGGTTGTCAACACTTAAACAACACAAATACAACATGCAATTACGATAACATGAAAGTATAACAACAGAAAATCTAATAGATTGCAGTGGAAGTGATGTTAAATGCATTATAATATGTATTCATAGACTTTTTTTTTTCCTTTCCCTGCCAGGTAGGGAAAAGGTTGTCATTAAGGCAGGAACTTGTGTACATATAGAATGGCATTGCTTTGTGGAAGATACGACATATCTGAGGAGGCCTGTTTGAGGCCTTCATGGTGTAAAACGTATCGACTTATGATAGATGGCAGCCAGAACCCAATATAATGTGATAAAGTTGCTGCCTTATTAATGAATGTAGTTACTGTACATATTCATGACTTTAAGTAATGTCTGGTTAAGTTGTAATAAACCTTTTGCTCACATATTACATGCATAGCATGAAACCTTGACTTTACATAGATTAAACCTATTTTAAACCATTGAGTACAGTTGAGCTGATAAGCTGTCAGAAATCCATCACTCAGCTTCACAGCTCTTTTATCTCCTTTTTACCCATCAGCCGTTTCCATTATGATGTCCTACGGGCAATCGAGTGAGGTCAAAAAAGACAGAGTCTATGGGCCGAGGCTATATCTACATGATCTGTGCTTCACTGCAAGCTTGAACGGACTTTTCCCTTCTGAATACTGGCTCTCAGACGTTCTTTCTGTATCTTTCTGAGCTCCAGAGACTTGAATGAATGTAATGAGTTCTTTTGGGAAATTGAGCTGCCTTCCTTTACTCTGATTTAAAGCCACACCGCTGTGGAAATGAGTCAGGACAGACTTTGAGGGCTGAGCTGTGATGTCTGGCAGTCTGCGGACTGGGACGTTGTTGGATTGGCACCGGCCCCAGCGGGTCTCCTCGAGTGGGTGGGCGTCTGATAATGGATTGTTGTGAAATTGTGTTGTGATGGCCAAAAACCCAACTGCATCTGTCTGAAAGTTTGCTACATAATGATGACAGGATGAGCTGAGATTGGATGCAGCCTTGGCTCTGGAAGATTTAAGTGTACAGCAGTCAATCATGATTTTTTTCGGTGTCAGAAATAGCAAAAAAACCAAAGCCAAGATGCTAGAGAAATGTGACCCTGGACCACAAAACCAGTCTTAAATAGCACAGGTATATTTGTAGCAATAGCCAAAAATACATTGTATGGGTCAAAATGATTGATTTTTCAATGTCAAAAATCATTAGGATATTAAATAAAGATCATGTTCATTGAAGATATTTTCCTACCATCAATATATGAAAAGGTAATTTTTGATTAGTAATATGCATTGCTAAGAACTTCATTTGGACAACTTTAAAGGTGATTTTCTCAATATTTAGATTTTATTTGCATCCTCCAGATTTTCAAATACCCCAATGAATCAGGCAAAGCTGTAATAATATTATATTATACCATGTATGAAATTCTTATTCTTATTATTATTAGAAGTAGTTTGATTTTGTAAAACATATAGTTTGGTACAGTTTGATGTAGAGTATGTTCACTATCTCTCGGTCAGGACATTGTCCAGCAGCGAGGATGTGCAGGACCGAGAGACGGAGAAGGGACGTCTGGAGGAGGCCTATGAGAAGTGTGACCGTGATTTGGATGAGTTGATCGTTCAGCATTACACAGAGCTCACCACAGCCATCCGAACCTACCAGAGCATCACTGAGAGAATCACCAGCTCTCGCAACAAGATCAAACAGGTGTGCAACACATTTGTCTGAATTTTTAAAATGTATTTTATTTTATTTTATTTTCAGGTTTGCTGGGCTTCAACATGAATATATAATAACAAATATAATAATAATAATAATAATAATAATAATTAATTAAATAAATCTGTCTGTCTGTCTATCTATCTATATGTAAATCGTGTACAAAATAAAGAAAATATACCGGAAATAACATTCCTGTCTCTTCCATATACTCATAAGTTCATGAAAACAATAAATGTAAGACTGCACAACGTAAATGTAAATAAATTCAGTTTAACATATTTAAGCTCTAATAGTACAAAATTACCAAAACAGATAGTAACCGATACTAACTAAACAGATACTTACTGACTGAAATCCATCTAGGGTCATTTTATTTTATTTCATTTTAGATATTATTCAGAATTTCTGAGGTTCAATGTTAATACAAATGTGGACCAAGTTTTAACAAAAACAGATTTAAGAGATTTTAACAAAAAGAGAGTTTAACTTTGAAATATTATTTTTTTTACAGCATTTTTTTTAAGAAGATCATATATGCCTATATAAAATAAAAAAAATCTAAAAAAAAAAAAAGAAGAAAAAGAGGTTTTATGCATACACTGTAAGAGACATGAGCAAAGCAGACAATTAAATATTTAATCCTAAAAAAAATAATAATCGCGACAGGCGTATCAGGTTTTCTTTTAGAAGATATTACAATAAGAATATTAAATAGCATAATATAACTTATCCTATCAATTTTGACAGTTGCAACATTTTTGAAAACAAAAATTTTTTTTTTTTTTTTTTTACTTTGATGAAGAGTTCAAAAGTTCAAAGACAAAATTGAATTTAAATATAACATTATAAATGTCTTTACTAACACCTTTTCATTCAAAGCATCCTTGCTGGATAAAAGTTTATGTATCTGTTTCTTCTTTACTGACCCCAGGACAGCCTTCCGTTGTGTTTTACCTGAAAAGAGTTTAGATATTCTATCATATGTTAATTTAAAAAAAATGTGGTATACCTTTGGCCATGAACATATCTGCCACTACTCGGGTTCCGTTTTTAAGAACCTTGATTTAAATAAAGCAGATGCACAATAACTTAGTAGTGTATTTTAATAACATAGTCACGTAGCTGCCAATTGCACAGTAGTACATCTTCATGCTGTCAGTCTGTTTGTTATGGTTGATTGAAATAACTTCCTCACTGCACAGGTTTTATTTATTTATTTTTCTTTGGTCAGCAGCTGGCGGAGATGAAATGCAACTGCTTCTTTGCTTTGTAGCCCACATAGTTCTGTGATAACCTACCAATACGTAAACACACACAAGCTGCATGCAGCCTGATATAATACAGGCTGTAATACCCAGGGAATGATTTATGAGAGATAATTAGAGGAAAAACACCATGCGGTAGCAGTTTGACGCAAAAAGGGAAATTAAAAACAAATCAACAGCTATTTTTTTGCCTTTTCCGTGCTTAACCGTCGCTCTCGGCCATGCGGTCTGATGGGTCGTCCCTCAGGCTTCTGTAATGATGGAGGTGTTAGGCTTCCCACACGTACACACACACATTCAAACTTGCCTTAGAGAACATAGAGAATAGTATTTCTGTCTTCATGCTGCTGAGGTATTTGATGAGAGGTGCTCAGGGACCCCCAATCGGCGTCTTTACTCATTATTATTTAAAGACACAGGTGACCGAGTTTGTTTATTGCACTCTTGAAAGATGTGTTTGAGTCGAGGACTCGAAAAAACGTTTCCCTGTGTGTCTCAATTTGAGCTGAAGTGGGAAAACAGAAGACATAACCCAACTCAGCCAATGAAACACAAAAGTGTTCATTAATTTTGCTGTTTGTTTATTCAGCTTTGGGATTTGATTACGTTGTGTGTATTTTGTAAGCTCTTTTAAGAACATTAAAAATGTACTAATTACTACTTCTTCCCCCACTCAAAACATGGTGAGCCATCATAAAAGAATCATTAGGAATCACTAGTAATTGTCTTCGATGTCTGAAATAATATCCTTGTAAATTAGCCACTAAGCTTGGGTTTTAATCTACGGCAAAATGTTTGTTTATCATCTTCTCCGCTGCTGCTGACACACTTGAAAATAATTATGCAAAGAACGAAGCAGAGTTGTAAAACTGTGAAAACTGCGAAGCTGCTGCTTGTTTTATCAAGTGTGAACTTTCACTTTCTTCTGACATGGTGTGGTCTGCTCTCTGCTTAGGTCAAGGAGAACCTGTTGTCCTGTAAGATGCTCCTCCACTGTAAGCGAGATGAACTGAGGAAGCTATGGATCGAAGGTGTCGAGCACAAGCATGTCCTGAGCTTGCTGGACGAGATCGAGAACATCAAACAGGTCCCTCAGAAGTTGGAGGCATCCATGGCCAGCAAGCACTACCTGCACGCCACAGATATGCTGGTGAGTGTTTGAATGTGTTGGTAGGTGAAATTTGATTAAAAAGTGACTTCATGCAGCTTTGGTCAGGTGATGCTTGGGCCTTCTCATGGGCCTAAAAAATAAGGAGTTGAATCCCCAGATGTTTTTTTTTAGTAGGATGTTTTTCCCAGGACATTTTTATCAGGTATTTGATCACACTGTTTCTTTGGGTACACCCACAGCGCCCTCTCAACAGGGGAGAATCAGCTGTGGTCAGAGATGACAAGCTTCCTTCCTCCTGCTTTCTCAGGTCCCTCAGGTGTTCTTCTCCTCCTCCGAGAGGTTCTTCTCCTCCTGTGTGTGTGACTGTGTTAAATCTGACGAGCAGTATTGGGACTGCCAACAGAGATTATGCTGAACACGGTGTTTCAATTTGCAACTCTCGTCTGAAAACACTCTCCCTCACTTTTGTCTGTTAGTTACATGAACACACATGCACACACCGTGTACACATACACATTTGTAACTCTCGTACCTGTCAGTCTGGTTAACCTCCCTAGTGTGTGCTTTTCAGATGAGCTGTCATTCATTACCTCACATCTGTTAAATTGGCGTTTTCGTGTCTTTAATTCCTTTCCTTTCCTTTCCTTTCCTTTCCTTTCCTTTCCTTTCCTTCTGTCCCACTCTGTTTTCCTTTTCTTCTCTTCTCTTCCTCTTCCTCTTTCTTTTCTTTTGCGCTCTTTTTCATTCATTTATGCTTTTCTTCCTTTTCCTCTTTATTTCCTTTTCTGTCCTTTCCTACCCATTCTGTTCATTTTTCTTCCCTTTCCTCTCCTTTTGTTTCCTCCCCTTTTTTTTCCTGTACTCTTTCCTTTCCTTTCCTTTCCTTTCCTTTCCTTTCCTTTCCTTTCCTTTCCTTTCCTTTCCTTTTCCTTCCTCTTTCTGTTTCCTCTTATTTTTCTTTTCCTTTCTCTCATTTTTCCTCTTTTTCTTTTACTGTTTTCTTCTCCTCTTCCTCTTTCCTTTTCCTTCTTTTCTTTTCTCCTTTCCTTTTCCTTTCCTTTCCTTTCCTTTCCTTTCCTTTCCTTTCCTTTCCTTCTGTCACACTGTTTTCCTTTTCTTCTCTTCTTCTTTTTCTTCTTCCTCTTCCTCTTCCTCTTTCTTTCATTTAGCACTCTGTTTCATTAATTTATGCTTTTATTCCTTTTCCTCTTTATTTCCTGTTATTTCCTGTCCTTTTCTGTCCTTTCCTACCCATTCTGTCCATTTTTCTTTCCTTTCCTCATGTTTCCTCTTCATTTTTCTCTCCTGTCCTGTCCTGTCCTGGCCTATCCTGTCCTGTCCTTATTCCTCTCATTTATTTTCCTTTCCTCTTCCTTTCTTTTTCTTCCCTTTGCTTTTCCTCTTCTTTTTTCTTTTGAGTTTTCCTTTTTTCTTTTTTCTTTCTTTTACTCTTTTTTACTCCTCTCCCTTTGAAATTTACTTTTTTTTATATTTCCTCGTCCTCTTAACCATTCCACTCCATCTCATATTTCTTTCATCTCCTTTCCTCTTTTTATTCCTTTCATGTCCTTAACTGTTCCTCTTGCTCCGTATTCCTTTCCTTTTCCTTGCTCCTTTCCTCTTCCCCTTCCTCCCCTTTTTCCCTTTCATTTCCATGTCTTCTTCCTGTCTTTAACTATTCTTCTTTCATCCTCCTTCACAGCCCTATTCAATCTCTTTGCCTCTTCCTCCTCTTCTCTTTCTGCTCTCAAAACTATAAAATATCTATCTCAATTGCAAATTGAAGTGTCTTTTCAACTAAACCAGGTTTGGCAATAAGACATGTCAACAGGCACACTTACACACGCTCAGCTGATCCTGCTAGTATACATTGGCTCATCCAACCCTCATTTGCATGAACAACTTCTTGACTTGCGTAACCCCTCCTCTGTCTGTCAAAAGTGATGCAGAAAGTGTGCAGCGATGGCCCTCCAGAGCACTATCAACAGGCCATTAGCTTCCCTCTAATAAAGCACATTCATTCAGAACCATTTTGATTTATTCACTAAATATAAACAAGCAGTAGCCACTGCAGGCTAGTTCAGTGCTGAGAGAGAAGAGAGGTAAAGGCAAAGAAGTAAAGACTCAAAATACAAGTTAATGCAATAAAAATAGAGCAAGAGAGCGAGTGTGCGAGATTATAAGCAGGACGGAAGGAAGAAGGGAAAGGTTGCATAGAAGATCAAGGCTCTGGGACATGTGAGCCAGGTCAGGTGAATGAAATGAGGAAATTGAACTTATCAACCACACAACTGCTTCAGATTCAGTTTGCAAATGCGGTAGCATGGCAAGTAGCTGCTGATACGGTGCAGATCCAGGACAGCATTAAAGCTAAGCCTGAGGGGACTACCTGAACTCGTTCTCCATGTTAAGTTGCATTTGTTCTTAGTTTTTCTGCTTTAAATTCCCTTTGCACATGTGTATGAGAGAGGGAGGAGGAGATGAAAAACAGATACACAAAACGGAGCAAAAAAGCCACCAGTTCCCCACCTTTTTCTATGGTGTGGAATATTATACCATTAATTTATTCATTTATTCTTAGGGATTTTTTTTTAGGAATTTCATATTATGTAGAAATTTTTGAGGGAAAAAAAAAGAAAAGAGCAAGCTTATATATTCATTTAGTTTTCTGGGTTTTTGCATCATTTTCTCACTTTGTGTTCACTGATAAGCTCCGTCTCACGCCTCATTCAACCAGCAGCCGCATACTTCATTATGCTCTCTGCAGGAGAGCCGCACGCACTCAGCAGAGTGAATATTCAGCGGCACTGCGGTCCACCACGCTGCATTCTCCCTCTTTTAATACCTTGATTGGACGAGAGTTGTTATTGTGCTTTATCGTTGTGGTTTTTGATGGGCGGGTGGGACATGTGCTATTATGTGATCCTGGAGCGCAGCTAATCTAGGAGGTTTCACAACAATGAATATGCCTGGAACACTTCAGTTATTCAGCTACTAGCAATGAACAAGCTACACTGGGATTTGAGTTTCAAATGAACATACAAAATGGCAGATGCTATGGAGTCAAAGTAGATGAACAGCCATATTGTATAAACAACATACTGTGGCCTTAATAAATATTCAGATGCTTCACCACGTTTGTAAGTGTATGAAGTCACAGCAAGATAACAAAATTGCAAACCAAGTTCTACCAATTTTAAAGAGTTAAAGTTAGTAAAAAGCATGCTTTTTAAACAAGCCATTAAACAAAAAGGAGTTTGTAATGTTCTAAATTAAAGCAATAAAGTATTCTGTTCAAAATTAACATTAAAAATAGACTCTAACTTTATTGTGAACTTTTTAAGGTGGCTGACCTCAAACGTCCATTACAATTACAGTGAGACTTGGGGAAAAAAGAGCAAAAATGGCTAGTACAATTATTTTATTTATTATTTTATATTTTATTTCATTTTGTTTTATTTTATATACTTTTTTTATTATTTAATTTGTTTAATTTTTTTTTATTTAATTATAATTTAGTTTATTTAGTTTTTTATTTTATATTATTTTTATTATTTTATATTTATTTTTAATTTTTTTTATTTTATTTTATAATTAATTTTATTTTTATTTTTAAATATTATTTCATTTTGTTTTAATTTTTATTATTTCTTTTTTATTACTTTTTTATTTTAATATAATTTATTTTATTATTTGTTTTATTCTAATTTATTTGATTATTTTATTTTATATTATTTCATTTTTATTTTATTTCTTTATATTTTTCTTTTAATTTAATTTAATTTAATTTAATTTTATTTTATTTTACAAAATGCATACACTTTAAAATGTGGCTCAAGTCTCCCAATAATTCTGGGGTCACTAAATTTGATATTCAGCTCCATCCCATTATTTAACATTTTTGCCTGTAGATGTTCAGGCAGATAAACTTCAAGTGTCATTTTATTTTATTATTTTTATTTTTATTTTATTTGTATTATTTTATTTTATAATTTTTTTAATTAAATTAAATTAATTTAATTTAATTTCTGTCTGACATACAGACAGATGAAAACTTTAAGTGTGCTGTTGTGTTTGCAGGTCTCAGCGGTTGATTCTCTTGAAGGACCCCTGCTACAGGTGGAGGGTCTAGGCGACTTGCGTCTGGAGCTCCACAGCAAGAAGCTCAACATCCACCTGGTGCTAATCGACGAGCTCCATCGACACCTTTACATCAAGTCTACAAGCCGTGTTGGTCACCGAGGAAAAGACAAGGACAAGGGCCGGTGAGCTACTATAACATCCTTTAAATGTTATATTTAGTATTACTCTGTTAAGAAGTGCATGCAGCTGGGAGAAACTAGATCCTTACTGCTTGATTCAAATCAAAAATATATGTAGGCTTAATATTTAGACCCAAAGTAGGTCAATAATATTATAAAACATGATTCTTTAAATTCAGGTTGTGGCTGTAAACTGAAAGCAATTACCTACAGAGCGGCAAAGTCATTTCTCAGCTTTAGATTAATTTACCTTTGCAGGTTGCTGGTGGCAGGGCGCACAGCTCATCTAATTACTGCGTGTGTACTTTTTAAAAAGAGAGACGTGCTTTCTTAAAGCAAACATCCCATGAGTCATTGCTGTCTGATCATTAATAAGGGTGTGGAATACGCCAGACAGAATAACTGATCAGACTAATTACGAATCCAGGCCTGAATACGGGCCAGAACTGGTGTAAACCCTAGCTAGTTTGACATTCTGAATAAACTTTAATTAGTCAAAGGGGGCGACACGTAGAAAATGTGTTACGCGTCTTCGCTAAATTCTGTTTCTGGATCTCGCTGTAGTTCTGCTTCACATAATTAATAACAGGGGTGATTACACTATCTTGAAGGGAAATCACAGTATTAATTCTTTATTGAAGGCTTTGTTCACCAGGGTCTTAAGTCATTAGCTTGTTGGTAAACAAAGCCTCCCTGGCCCTGTTGCACTCTTCTCACCAGAGTCGTGTAATTAGCTGATTTGCGACTGTTCTCTTCCTGTCCCTGCGTACGGGGCCCGGCCGCAGTGGCTCCGATGCCGGCGTTCGGCACAAACAGAGATAAGTCATTCGCACCCTCGCGGATGAGCACGAGAGGAATGATAATAGGTTTTTGCTTTTCTCGATGGCGACACGGCCGCCCACGCGTGCACCTTCGCCGGGGGATTGCTGACCCCCTCCGTCAGCGTGCCGCGCGAACCGCCGCCGCTGCCTCTGCAATGCTAATTCTCGTAGATTAGACAAGGCGCAGCGGTGTAGCGCATTAAGCTAATGCAGGTTGGTGACCCCGCAGGGCTGAAGTGTGGAGTTGTTTGTAATAGTGTTTTTGATCTCGGAATTGTGCGTGCGTGTTTGTCGCTCTTCTGCCGCTCTGTTTACGGCCATGTAATTATAGCGCAACGCTTTCATGAGGAGAAGTGATTTATTAGTCAGGGTCATGATGCGACTGCAATTTTCTGGCAGGATTTTTATTCATTTCCTCTCACTCGTGTGCTTCGCAGCCTGCCTTGTTTGATTCTTCGTGTTCTGACCACTTTAATGGCAATGGGTTTTGCTGAATGTTCTCTGTTATTTTCATAAAACATTCATGGCTGCTCTTTTTATGAATGTTTAAACAGTAGCTGTTGTCACTATAATAATGGGTACTGGTGTGAAGACAGTAGTAACATTAACTTTGTTGTTTTTTTTTTTTCAGGTCTACCTCAAAGGATACATCTGTTTTGGATGTCGGTTTGTCTACTCCACGCAAGCTCACAGAAACCTCACAGTTCAGCACCCCTGGAACAACCAGCAGTAAGAATCACTACAAATAGAACAATAGGCTAGACACAAAAACATTGCATGTAAAAAAACGTTTTTGGCTGAAACAAAACCAAAAATCTGGAAATTTAAAATAAAATAAAATAAAATAAAATAAAATAAAATAAAATAAAATAAAATGTATGTATCTATGTATGTATTTATTTGTCATCCAAGACATGAATTATGTGAATTTAATATAAATTAAGTTAAAATAAAAACACTAATTAAATTAATAATAATACAATTTTAATAAAATTACAACAAATATTTGTAAGTATATAAATTATTATATTTATACTTTTAAATATAATTTAAATACTGAATAAAAAAAATATATATGTAAGTTGCAGTTTCTGTTCAAATTTTCTGTTCATGTTTTTTTTTTTTTTTAATATACTAAATATTTTGAAATATGAATTAATAATATTAAAATAATTAAATTGAATTAAATTTCAATAAATATTTATAAATATATGAATTATTGTATTTATAAATGTATATATAATTTAATTTTTTGTTTGCATTTGTAATTTTTTATTTATAAGTTCCAGTTTCTGTTAATATTTGAAAAAAAAAAAAAAAATATATATATATATATACACACACACACACACACACACAAAATGTTTATAAATATAAAAATAATTATATGTATAAAATATTTTTTATAATTTAATACTATATTAATATTATATTTTAATATAATATTAAATTTTTAAATTTTATTTTATATTTTATTTAATACATTTTAGTTGCAGTTTCTGTGTACATTTTTTGGATACGATTTTCTGCCTTTTTTCTCTGTTGGTCAAAAGCTTTTTATTTTCGCCATAAAAATTTTCATTGTTTGAAATTTTGATGTATTCAAAACGTCAAGACACAATGACCATTAGCCAGTGAAAGAGGAAAAACAGATTGCTACTTTTGCAATGAGAGAGAGTAAGTGAATTAGAACTTGATTTAGTGGCTCATAATTTGAATGATAGATTCCTCCCTGCTGTACTGAAGGGATCAGCGGGTGTCCGGCCGTTATGAAGCGAGGGGTGATTTTGTACTTCCTGGTGCTCCATATTGTCTGCTAGTGTTCAAAGTGCTAATTAAATCATTAGGACACATCTGACCAGTGTCACTGTGTCTATTAATATGGCACTAGGGGCTGTCACAGACAAGAAAAGACTTGCAACTGTTGCGTTCTATGTGTTACTGAAAGCATTTGCATGAACACACACTCCTATTATATGTATGTACATTGAGAGGATCGTTGTATTATACATACTAATACTCAATGATATACCAATTTTCACTTTTGCAATTACACAGTGACTCGCACTTTCACAGTGATGCGCACACCTCTAAAAAAGACGTGTCCACACACACACAGAGAAACACGCACTTTCAGGTTTCATGATCTCAGTACATCATGTTTCAGTAAGCATATTAACAGGTGCAGATGAGATACTCTCTCACGTTATTAATCATGCAGCGCTGTCAGCACAGCGGGGGTGCGGGCCTTGTTATCCGTGCTCTCCTGAGTGGGGCAGACTCTATTGCACTCTGAGACTTATCAGACCCACCAACCCACCCACAGCTGTCTGTTTCTGCTACACTGTCTCTGAGACGTGCTGTCAATTGTCACTACAACTCTCGGCAACCTTGGCTGTCTCTCTGCCTGCCTCTCTGTCTGTCCATTTGTCCGTCGGTTTGTCTTTCTGTCTATTTGTTCATCTGCCTATACATCTGTCCATCTATCTGTCTGTCTATCCATCAATCTGTGTGTCTATCTATCTGTCTATCAGCCTGTCTGTCTGTCCATCCATCTGTGTGTCTATCTGTCTGTCCTTATGTCTATCTTTCTCTCTGTCTGTCTGTCTATCTGTTTGTCCTTTTGTCTGTCTCTCTTTCTGCCTGTGTGTCTGTCTGTCCATCCATCTGTTTGTCTATCTGTCCATCTGTCTGTGTGTCTATCTGTCTGTCATTATGTCTATCTTTCTCTCTGTCTGTCCATCTGTCTATCCTCTGTCTGTCTCTCTGTGTCTGTCCATCTGTCTGTCTCTCTGCGTGTCTGTCTATCTATCTGTTCTTCCTATCTGTCTTTTGGCTCTCTGTCTGTCTGTCTGTCCATCCATCTATCAATCTGTCTATCTATCTGTCTCTCTGTCTGTCTATCTGTCTGTCCATCCATCCATCTATCTACCTGTCTATCCGTCTTTCTGTCTCTCTGTCTGTCTGTCTGTCTTTCCATCTGTGTCCATCCATCTATAGGTTTGCCTGTCTATCAATATGTCTGTGTCTGTCTGTCTATCTATCTGTCTCTCTGTCTGTCTATCTGTCTGTCTATCCGTCTATCTACCTGTCTATCTGTCTGTCTCTATCTGCTTGTCTGTTTTTCCGTCTGTCCATCCATTTTTATATGTATGTTTGTCTATCCATCTATCTGTGTTTGTCTGTCCTATTATCTGTCTGTCTGTCTCTCTGTCTGTCTTTCAATCTGTCCATCAATCTATAGTCCTGTCTGTCTATCAATCTGTCTGTGTCTGTCTGTCTATCTATCTGTCTCTCTGTCTATCTGTCTGTCTATTTATCTGTCTCTCTGTCTGCCTGTCTATCTGTCTATCTGTCCATCCATCTATCTACCTGTCTGTCTATCCATTTGTCCATTTATCTTTGTGTCTGTCTATCCGTATATCCATCTATCTGTGTATCTGTCTAACTGTCTGTCCTTCTGTCTGCCTGTCCATCCATCTATCTGTCTATCTGTCTCTGTCCATGTATCCATCTATCCATCCATCCATGAATCCTATTTAGATCCTATCTATCCTGTCAGTCTGTTCATCTGTCGTCTGTCCATCCATCCATCCATCCATCCTTCTATCAATCCATCCATTCGTTCACGGATAGATAGTATCTATACAAGATCCGTCTGTCTGTCTGTCCATCTATCTGCCCATCATTCCTATCTTGTCTTTATGTCCCTCCATCGATCCATTCATAAAATTGATAAGATCAATCTATCTGTCTGTCCATCTCTCTGTCCATCTATTTGTCCATTAAGCTATTCCTCTTTCCCTCTGTTTGTCTGTCTGTCTTTCTGTCTCTCTTACATTAGATGATTATTCACCCTTTGTTTGTTCTTATTTGCTCTGATTTTGCTAAAGCAGATAGAAATGTCTCTAATTCACACTGACTACAGAGTAATTCTTGCCGGCTGCAGTTTTCTTCACATGAAACGCTCGCAATTATTGCTGTCGTAGTGCTTTATGTGTGATAGGGTGACGCCATCAGACAACATTTCCCCTGCTGCGGAAGACGCTTCCCTTTTGTCGCCTATTTTGTCTAATGGCCTTTTGCACATCATTTGTCGGTGGTAATTGTAGTAATTATTTAGCAAGCTACAGTTGGGGAGAAAAAAAAAGAAGAAAAACCTGAGCCCATTAACTTGCCATAAACATTAAGACCGTTTTAAACAGTCATTGGATTTGAGGGTATTAGCAGGCAAAAAAATAAGCACTTCACTGTACGATCACTCAATTGAGCAGCTGAATATGGAGAGGTGTGTTATGCAGGGTTATTTAAAGATTGTGCTGATGTCATGATGAGAAGGGGGATGATTATGAAATTATGAAAGCGTGGCCCTGAAATATTGTGCGAAATAACTTTAAATGTATTTGAATTCCAGGGAATGCAGTAAACCTGCTGTAGATTTTCTACAATTTGTGTTTAATTACATATATAGTAGTAACCTTTTTTTTTTACCTGTAAAAGCTCTCTGAGCAAAACGTCATTGTAAATGAATTTAATAACATTAACATTTTTAGTACATATTCATATTGATTCATATATTCAATTGGGAGTGTACATTAGTGACCTTTTAATAGTTATGTATGTTTAATGATTTAACAATTAGCAAGTCATCATATGAAGTTTTACTGCCAGCTGTTTGCTGTCATGGTTGCATGTATATTAATGTAGCTGCTGTTCCATAAATCATTCAGTCCATTCATGCTGCTGTAATTATAAATTGCTGTAGTGTTCTTGATAGAATATATATATGTGTGTTTGTGCAGTGCGTGAGCTGCAGGAAATGAGAGAGGACTTGGATGTGGACCCAGAGGAGAACAGTGCAGAGTTCATGGGGATCCTGATCAAAGCTCTGGCCAAACTCAAGAAGATACCGGAAACCATTAAAGCCATCATGGAGCGTCTGGAGCCTGAGCTCAAGCAGATCCTCAAGAGATCCACCACTCAGATTGCAGACCATGCCTACCAGAGAGGAGAGAACCTGGCACAAGACAACCAGCCCAGGTAAAAGCTAATGGAAAGCTAATGGAGCTAGTAGTATCAATTGAAATGTGTTCTCTGCAGTGAATATCCATACTATCCATGTTTCTTAGTTCATGGATTGACAGTATGATGTCATACCGCTCAGGTCCCGCCCACAGCTGCTGACGGGCTGTCATGTATTAACACATTTCAGCCCTCAGCTTGTTGGCCGCCATTTTCTCCATGCTCGAGCAGCTGTAGCGACAACAATGTCTCGTAAGGAATGCAGGTGTTTTGTATTTGGATGTAAAAGTGAACATAACAGGTTCATTTTCTCTCAACATCAGAGCCACTGAGGACGCAGTGGATTCGTTTTGTTTCTGATGGTAACGCGCCACAGAGTACACAAAAAAACAGAAGAGAAGGGCGGGGTGAGCCGAGTTCATTAGCATTTAAAGATACATGCACCAAAACAGTTGTTGTGAACAGAGCTGTTTTTGACAAGGTAAAAAGGGTGTTGTTTTACATGACTACTGAGGAATATTAATCAAAGTATGTAGCCCCTAAAGAATCATACCGACTTGTGGAAAATGGGCATCCGATGTCCCCTTTAAATATGTTGTCAAATGTTTATCAAATGCTTTTATATTAATCATGCACAGGGAGAGAATCAATTAGAAGTAAATTGGAACAGTTTTGATTTCATGTTGTCCCTAAATGATGTAGGAAATAAAAGCTGCCAATGACAGTCACTTCAGATGTAGTTCTCCCTCTTGCAGCGATTTTGTTTTTAAGGGAGGCACTCTGGAAAGCATTTGTACTGAAGTGTGATTGGTTTCCATTGTTTTCCTTTTTTATTGCGCTCTCTCTCGCTCTCTCACTTTACCCGATGATGGCTTGCTGGATCAATGCTCTCATCTGTCATGTGGCATTCATACCTCCCTCATTTCCAGAAATGGTGTAATCCATAAAAGCGAGCCACGGCCAGTGTCTGCTTAAGCATCGGCTCTAACGGAGAAAAACAAAAGCAAGGAAAGAAAAGACAGATAATGAAGGCTGTTAAAGAAACGCTCTTTACCCAAGGCAAAAATGAACTCTCAATCGCTTATTTTTCCACAGCCATTCACTGGGTTTTAATGTTTGCCCTCCGCTCTCTCTCTTTTTTTTTTTCCGGATGCGAGAGAATATTAGCTGACTTTTCATTGTGTGCTTTTAATGAAATAAAGGGGGCTTTTCTTTGAAAACATTGACGATTATGGATTTTTAGTGATGTAAGAAACTGGTTTTATGTACATATGTGTGTGTTTCATCTGAATGTACTCATGTATTATACAATGTAGTTAGTTACCTTGATAAATAACACACAAAGCACTGCTGAATTAATATGGCGGTTCATAAATCTGTTTCCTGTAAGGTAAACCACCTTTACCAGGGTTTATTGTATATGAAAACACTCAAAGACCTGGGTAAAAAAAAAAATAAGGTCCCATTTTAACCATAGAGCAATTTCAGTGTTTACTTGTGTGTCTATGTCTGTGCTAACGTGAAAGTTGAGGTAGGGCTCCGTTTCTATGGAAACCTCAACAGAAATTGAAGTCACTGCTGCATTACAGTTCACTGTGAAAAGTATGTCTTACATGTTGTCCTAACCAGGCATGATGTGACAAAGATTTTAGTGACTTTGTGCAAAGTGACAAAGTCTCAGCCAACCAGATCATATTTTACAGAGGTTATATTATATTATATTATATTGTTTGTGTGTGTGTGAGAGAGAAATTCTAACCACATAAGAGCATTCGTTCATTATTTCTTCCTTTTTTGTACATTTTTCCCATTTATTTGTCTTCCCACATTTTTTCTACTATTTATTTATTTATTCTTTTTTTATATATTTTATTTCTTAGTCCTCTGTTTTCTTTTTTCCTCCCTTAATTTATTTTTCTTCTTATTCACTCATTCGTTTATTCTTTCTCTTTTTCTTTTTTCCTCGCATTTATTTATTTTCTGTTCATTCGTTCATTCGTTCATTCATTTCCCCTCTTTTTTTCTCCCTTTTAATTTATTTTCATTCATTCACTCATTCATTCATTCATTTCCCTTTTTCTCCCTTTTAATTTATTTTTCATTCATTCATCCATTAATTTATTCATTCGTTCTTCATTTATTCATCTTCTTTTTTCCTTCTTTTAATTTATTTTTCTTCCTGTTTATTTATTTGATTATTTATTTACCCTTTAATTGATTTTCTTCTATTTTATTTATTTATTTTCATTCATTCATTCTTCCTTTATTCCTCCCTTTAATTTATTTTATTTTTTATTCTCTTTTTTATTTTTCATCCATTTTATTTTTATTTATTTTCTTCATTCATTTATTCTTCCTCTATTTTCCTCCCTTTAATTTATATTTCTTCCCATTTATTTGTTTGTTGTTTGTTTGTTTGTTTATTTGTTTGTTTTCTTCCTTCATCCATCCTTCCTCTTTTTTCCTCTCCTTTCTTCATTCTTCCCTTGAATTTCCCCATTTATTTATTTGTTTGTTTGTTTTTTTTATTTTCTTCCTTCATACGTCCTTCCTGTATTTTCCTTACTTGATTTTTCTTCCCATTTATTTGCCCTTTTATTTATTTATTTATTCTTCCTCTTTTTCTTTTTTCCTCCCCTTCATTCTTTCATTCATTCATTCAATCATTCATTAATTTATTAATTCATTAATTGTTCCCTTTAATTTATTTTTCTTCCCATTTATTCATTCATTCATTCATTCATTCATTCATTTTTATTTAATGGAGAAACATGCTTTTTAGAGCCAGACAGTGTAGTTGCGTCATTGACAATCTAGCCCATCCTAACCAGCCAAACCTTGACCGCTTGGTTCATATGCGTGTAAATGAATGGGTGTTAGAGTAGGCTTTCTGCAATGTTTGAATGAAACCGTGTCGTTCTGTATAATATGTGTTTACATGTTGAGTCTGAGACAAGGGTCATGTCCTGTCCTCTGTAAATCAGGCTTAACATGTGTTATCATGCACCGTCTCTCACATGGACATCCATCATCTTCCTGCCGTCCACCTCCCAGCAATCTTTATACCCTACATCATGCTGTCACCTCCAACCTCTTCATTCCGCCTACCAGTGTTTTCTTCTGCCTCATTTTACAGGGACAAATGAGCAAACTCCACAAAAGTCAGACAGATGTGTGTCCTCCTAGTGGACCCAGAGAGTTTGACAGATGCTGCTAATTGTTGTTGGTGAACAGCTGCCGCTGCTCAACAGGGAGATTCTGTCAGCACCCTGCTGCTGTCATGTTCATTAGTAACAGAGAATAGACCGCTTTTGGCTTCGTTTTGGTGATGTAGAGGGATTTCTGACAGCCAGACTGACTGCAGTAGTAGCTTTGTCTTGGAAAGCTTCTAGATTAGGAGTTTTCAAACTGGGGTCCAGGGACCCCCAGGTGCCACAAGGGGGTGCTGGGGGTTCTGCAAACAAAGCAGACAAACAAAAAATGTTAGCAAATGTATTTTATATATTTTAGGGCTCATAACATGTCAACTCAAAATTTAAATGAACCTCTAATAATATAATTAATTAAATATTTTAACACATTTACCATTATCATTTCATTGTGCATCTGAAAACTGGTTAAAAATCAAGAAATTGTTTGTTTGTTTTATTCTGTTAATAGTCCTAGTGTTTTATTATTTTATATCTATTTTGAAGTCATGTTTTTCCCCCTCTCTCTCTATCGCCCTCTTCAGGTTGTTGCTGGAACTGCTCGAGCTGTTGTTTGATAAGTTGAATGCTGTGGCCCAGGCTCACAGAGTGGTTCTCAGTCACCTACAGCGAATTGTCGTCTCTCCCAATGGAGTGCAGGAGGGGATCAAACTCTATGAGCAGGCTGATGTCTATGCCAAGATCCAGACCGTCCTACAGGTCAGTCCCTGCAAAATCATTCACTAAAGCAGATCCAGATAATTGGGTTATATAGTTGAAATCAAAAAGACTGCATTGAAATATATGCAATAGGTTAAAGTGGATTTTGCTATTTTAAAGGCTATTTTGACACCTAGCAATGCCCTGGCAACCACATAGCAATGTGTTAGAAACAATTCAAAGCACCTATTCAACATATAATTCATACCAGCTACTTGGCAACAACCCAGTATTGTGACTTTCAGTCTTTCAAGCTGTTAAAGCAGACACGTGCTATTAACAGGTAACTGATAACTATTTACAAAAAAAAGAATAGCTGTTTACAGTTATTAGCTTGTTCTTGTGTCTCTTCTGTTAAGACAGACAAGTGTAGAAAGAATGTGTGACTGAAGGTTTGTGAATAATCTACATCAGCTCATCCCAAGTGTCATGTTTAATTGGAGTGTGTTAATTGAAAAATGTTGACTTTTAGTGTGCATGTGTGTGTTTTGAGGCAGGTGAGATTGCCAGCTGTTCACATAACCTTTGAGAATCTCTCAAGAGACCCTGTATTGAGTGTCTGTTTGTGTGTTTGAAAAGCACCTGCTGGAAATCCTGCTGCAGGTTTTTATCTCATGTGATTTGTATGTTTACATATTTTTTGTTTGTTTGTTTTACTTTGCTTAGCTTAGCTTACTTTTGTTTTGTTTTGCTTTGCTTTGTTTTGCTTTGCTGTTTTGTTTTTTACTTTGCTTTGTTTGTTTTTGTTTTGCTTTGCTTTGCTTTGCTTTGTTTTTTTTTTGTTTTTTTGTTTTGTGTTTTTTTGTTTTGTTTTGCTTAGCTTTTTTTTAGTGCCTTTGTGTGTTTTTTGTGTTTTATTTTGGAAATTTTGCTTTGTTTTTTTGTGTTTTGTTTTTTTTTTTTGTTTTTTTTCTTTTTTGTTTGTTTTTTTGCTTTTGTTTTGTTTTGTTTTGTTTTGCTTTGTTTTGTTTTGTTGCTTAGTTTTGTTGCTTAGTTTAGTTTTGCTTTTGTTTTGCTTTTATGCTTTGTTTTGTTGTTTAGTTTTATTTTGCTTTTTTTGTTTTTTGCTTTGTTTTGCTTTGTTTTGTTTTGCTTTGCTTTGTTTTTTATTGAGTGCCTGTTTGTGTGTTTGAAAGTGCCTGCTGGAAAGCCTTTCGCAGCCTTTATCTCAAGTTTGTATGTTTACATGTCTTTTTATTTGTTTGGTTTTGCTGTGCCGTTTTGTTTTGTTTTTGCTTTGCTTTTTGTTTTGCTTTGCTTAGCTTACTTTGCTTTGCTTTGTTTTTTATTGAGTGCTTGTTTATGTGTTTGAAAAGTACCTGCTGGAAATCCTTTTGCAGGTTTTTATCTCACGTGATTTGTATGTTTATGTCTTTTTTGTTTTGCTTTGCTTAGCTTAGCTTTTGTTTTGTTGTTGTTTTTTTGTTTTGCTCTGCTTTGCTTTGTTTTTAGCAATTGAGCAATTCCTTTTCATAGTTACATCACTCTTTTTTTGATTTCAAGTGGTGATTCAGTTTTATGATTCACAAGACCAATGTGATAATCTCATATCATGTCTTGTTTTCCCTCTTAATAGTAAGCATAATAGAAAATGGTTCTCTTGGTGCATTTTACAATGTAGACTCTTTATAGAATTATTTTCTATAAAGATTTATAGAATTATTTTCTCAAGCAATTTTAAAACTGCATTAGGCCAAACTAATTGAAAATTCAGATTCAAAAACATTATAAAAGTGAGACCTGATAACCTATTCATGTTCATATTATTCTCTGTATTCGCTGTTTTTCTTCCCTTAAAGAATTCTATGACTTGACATTCTTTCTCTGTCCCTGAATCTCATTCCATGTGTGCTCTTTCAGAGCATTGTTTTTGAGCTGCATGCTAGAGAGGCTCCAGTCATAGAGACAGAAATCAGAAGGCAGTGGTAGAGAAAGAGAGATGGGAGTGGAGGTGCAGCTGGGGAATGAGTAAATGGGTTTGTCATCACTCCATCAAACAGGGTGAAGAGTCAGACTCTGACCTTGTACTTTCCTCCAGTCTTTTTTTTTTTTTCCTCCTCCTCTCAAAGCAGTCTGCAGAGAGCAGTAACGAAAGAACAAGCTTGGCCCTGCCAACTGTTGCTAAGGCCCCACTGAGCTCTTCGCAGACCTTAAGTAACGAGACGCATCTTCTCGAAAGGTGACTGCAGAAGTCAAAATATGCATTTAACTGCAGTGTGATGAGAGGTTTGACTGTGTGCATGTGTGTTGCCTCTTTTTCGGCATTCATTAGCACAAGCACCTCACACCCTAGCTGGCAACAGATTAATTTGTTTATTTTGAGCCTTTGCTTCAGCTTGTTGATCTGTAGAGTTTAGAATTATTATGACTTTCAATTATTACATATATATTAGGGCTGTCAGTTTAACATGTCAACTAATTAGTTATAAAAACAATAACGTAATTAAAATATTTTAATGAAGTTAATGTGCTAGCCAGGTCCCAAACCTGTAAGTCATCTTACATTTCATATAGTTGACTGTTGACAAATATGATGCAGGGCAACAACTCCATAAATGCAGTTACGCCCTAAAATTCCCCTGTATGTGTTTTGTCTCATATATATTTATATCACACATCTTCATGAGTGCTGATTTTGTCCCGATCTATCACAGGCTTAAAGGTGATTTTATATAACAGTTCAGTTAATAAGAAGTTGATATTGTGGTATATTTTAAACACAATATTATGTGTTTTTGCTCACCTTCGCAGAGAACATAATTATCTTTGAAGCCAAAACAGAATTGTTGCGCATCACTGAGCAACACAGCGGTATTTAGTTTCTGAATGAATCTGCGTTTTGAACGAATCATGTGAACCAATCATTCAAAGGCCCATTCATAAAGAGCCATTTACTTAATTTCTGAATGAATCAGCTGTTTAAACAAATCGAATGAATGAATGAATGAATGAATGACTCATAAAGACTTTTATTGCCACCTGCTGGCAGATTTAGTTTCTTATTTAGAGTATCATTACATAAAAAAAAGAATAGTAATATTAAAAATAAAAACAATAAAGGGATAGCTCACCCAAAAAAAAATAAATTCTGTCATAATTTACTCACCCTCATGTTATTTATACCTTTCTTTTATGGAACATAAAAAAAGAAAATTTGAAAACTGTTGGTAACAAAGACGTTTTGGTTACCTTTTTTTTTTTTTCCATCGTATAAACAAAAAGATGTTTCTCAAATTATCTTCTTTTATGTTCCATAATTTACCAGTGTTTCCCCTACCATTATATTTGGGGGGCGGCCCGCCCCCCCAACGGCAGCCGCCGCCCCCCTTTAAGGTCATCTAAACTTTATTTTCTATATAGCGCCAGATCACAACAGACGTCATTTAAGTTTACCTTTCCTATAGAACAGGTCTATACCTTTTTCTTTTATTTAAAAAACGAAATATCCTTATGTTATTTATCTTATTTACACAACGGCATGTCATTTCTGTCTCTAACGTTACGTGGTCACGCGTCTACAATTTCTCCTCCGCTAAAACGCGGACGGGATCGCGGAGTCCATTCATAAAAACAGAATTTACTCTATAGCGCGGGATGCCGCAGAATTCGTCAATTTTTGGTTTAATAATTCAAAAGTAGGTCTCTCACTTAATTCGAATCGCGATATAGACTAGTGTCTGTGAATATTAAAACGCAACAAGACGGTTTAAATATGATTCCTCCATGTTCCGCTTGGCTCTGTATGAATGAATGGCGGAGACGCTGCTTTGTTTACTACACAAATAATGAAGCACACGTGACTCGCGGTTATTTTCGGCCTCTGCCTCTCATTATATGACGACATAAACGCATGAACTTAATCTCCAGAACTGCTGTGAGAGTCACTTCATGTAAATTTTACCGTTTCATTTGAGAAAATTAGCATCATACCGTAGTATATACACAAAAACTAACCGGCAAACTGTCAAAATAAAAGTACGGTTTAACATGTAACAGAAATGTTTTAGTCTTGTATTACTTTTGTACAGTATAATGTAGGTGTTTAAATATTCCTATTTCTGGCAAATTTAATTAAACCGTTAAATGCAGAAATTATAATAATAACAGAAATAACAGAAAAACTCTTGTTTGGCAACAAATAAAAAGGTTTAATTTAATTAATTTAATTTCATTAAAAATAAATATTTAATGCCTGTATTTGATTATCAGAAAATTAAAACACAAGAATTTCTGAAAAAAAAAAAGAAAAAGATTGTAGGGCCCTATTGTTCAAAATGTTGAAATTGAGATTTTTTTGCTTATTTTTTCACTGAAATAAATGTTTTTTTTATTACACAGAGAGTAATGTACCTTACCGTTTGTAAACCACGCCCCCCCCCCCAAACCTGGAATCCTAGGGGAATCACTGTTTACGTTAGCCCGTTGCAGCCTAAATGTTTGTGTGTAATAAATTTTATGTTGAATCAAATATAATATTTCTTCCTAAAGCTACAATTTATAATATCTACTTGCTACTTTCTCATTTAATACCAAAAAAGCTTCTAAATCTTTTGCGGGTATTTTCAGAGTCAAATTTATTTAGCAATTAAGTAGATTAATTAATTGAAACATCATGGAATTAGATGAAAAATTGTAATCGACTGACAGCCCTAATATATATATATATATATATATATATACATAGGCTGCAATTATTTGATCTAAAACTAGCTCACAAAATGTACAAATCCCTTGTAGCCTTTTGGGCAGGCATTCTTCAGATTTTGGTAGCCCAAAATGAATTTAACTAGCCCGAATTAAAAAAAAAAAGACATTGACTGAACTTCACTGCGGTCAAATCAGCATGGTTTAAAACTTTCATTGATTGCTTTTTTCTTCAAATAACAAGTCAAGAGAGTAGGGGTGCAACGGATCACAAATCTCACAGCTTGAATCATATTACATTGTCATGTCAGATTTTGAGTCACAGTTTGGATCATTTTTTAGATGAGCAAAAAAAAAATGGTTTTTATTACTTAACACATTTAAAGAACACTTTATTTCTCTGATAACACAGCAAAAACTAGTAACATTTATTATTCACCATACTGATTTTACAATACAATTTTTTAACAAAAAACAGACAAAATGCTGTACATTTCTTTGTGAATTTATCTTTAATTTCTTTAAAAAAATCTTACTGCCTAAATTTCAGAATGGTAGTGTATATTCAATGTCCAGTAAACAATCATTCTAATGAGTTGATTGGATTTAGGGGCATTTTTTTAAATACATTTTTGCTTTTAAGAGGTAGAATGATTTACAGCCACTTAAATAATTGGGTGTTCAAAATTAAAAAGAAAGACAAACTCAAGACCACACGATAAGGAAGTGTTCTTACAGCACAGTCATCCTGTCTTGGCTAAAATAGCTGGTATTAAGTGTTCCATGCGCTTCCCTGCTCGAGCGGGCTGGTTGCCAGGGGCTGCAGTGTCTCCTGTGGTCACGGTGTGAGATAATGTAAGCCCTTGATGAGAATCTTCATTAAGGTAGATGAGGTTTTCCTAATCATTTGTGGGTTTTTTTTCTCTCCTCCTGATCCCATCTTTTTGAAGTCTCATCTCGTCTGAAGCTGGTTCCTTTCTGTTTGCTCTTTGGTGTGAAGAACTGGGGAGAGAGATGAAGCATTCTCTTTTTCTGGCCTTTCATTTTCTCTATACTTTCTGTCACTCTTTTGTTCTCATCCAGTGACACTCTTGAGTTCTGGTGTCAGGTGCTGATAGTGGGACTGTGTTCCCAGGTGTGACTTACATAAACTTCAGCCTCAAGTGAGAATGATGGTACTGTTCTCATGCACTGGTGCACCTTATGTTCTTGGTGTCATTTTTTTGGGTTACCTTCACGATAACCTCTTGTTCTCTCATAGGTGTAAATGAGACCCCAGTGCACCCTTGTCTTTCTATCTGTCTTAATACCGAACTTCTGTTCCCAAGTTTTCTCTGTTCCTGTGGGAGGCAGGAATCACATTGACCTTTCCATTACACTGAAGACATGAAGGCCAAAGACAGATGGACCTGAGAGACATGTTATAATCTTTATTTCTTTCAGTTCCTGACTCTTTGAACTGCGACTCTGCCATTTTTGAAGACTAGAGAGCAAAAGTCTGAGTGTTAGAATCCATATTGAGCTTGTAAACGTAGTTCGTAAAAGGCCATGCAGAGTTTTTTTAGGAGTGTGTGGACTAAATAGTTATTGACTTTTTGGAGTGGCCGTTAACTGAAATGTTTGCCACTGACAGACCAATATGGAATTTGTCCTGCGTCATGTGATCCCTGTAAATACCACAGAGAAAACTGGCAGTAATTATAGACATGGTTTTTATAATGGATAGTTCACACAAAAATGAAAATTCTGTCAATAATTACTCACCCTCATGTCGTTCCAACTCCGTAAGACCTTCAGAACACAAATTAAGATATTTATAATGAAATCCAAGAGCTTTCTGACCCTGCATAGACAACAACACAACTGACACGTTCAAGGCCCAGAAAGGTAGTACACTGTAAAAAACAAAAAAACACAATTTGTTGAGTCAACTTAAAATAATTTGTTACCCTGCCAT
This sequence comes from Labeo catla, assembly GCA_012976165.1. Lineage (NCBI taxonomy): Eukaryota > Metazoa > Chordata > Actinopteri > Cypriniformes > Cyprinidae > Labeo > Labeo catla. The sequence continues at coordinate 622,033 of VONZ01000120.1, forward strand.
CTTAAAATTTTAAGTTCAGTCAACTCAAATAAGTTTAGTCAACTTGAAATGTACTAAGTTGTACTAAGTGAAAACTTTGAGTTGACTAAACAAACACTTTGGTTTGTTAAACTTAAAAGCTGGATTTGTTACCCAGCTGCCTTAAAATTTTAAGTTGAATGAACTCAAATATCTAAGTTTTTATTTTAAGTTGGCTAAACTTTTATTGGGTTGACTGAACTTAAAATTTTAAGGCAGCCGGGTAGCAAATTATTTTAAGTGGAATCAACGAATTGTTGTTTACAGTGTAAGTGTTGTTAAAATAGTCCATATGACATCAGTGGTTCAACCTTAATTTTATAAAGCTACGAGAATGCAGCCGTAAGACTTTTTATCACTTAAAAAAGATAAAATGATGGAGCTTGTTGTAATTTCCCTCTTCGAGTTGTATTACTGTCCATCCTCCTAAGCCTCACAGACTTGAGCCCAGGAATGATGGGTAAGAGGGTGAGGGGAACAGGGGGGGAAAGAAAGGAAATTACAAAGTTTCCACTTTGACAACTTGTTTAGATTTAGTGGGAACCACACAGCCTCGGAGTAATTGGATTATACAGTGTTAGTGAGGCGTTTCATGCCCTGACAGTGATTAGTCTGGCAGCGGAGGGAGAGGCAAAGTGCTTCTGTTTCATGTCGGCGAGATAGACAGACACATGGCCTCTAAATGAGCCGTTGTGTACCAGTCTAAATGATCTATTGTAACTGGCCGCGGCTTGCGTAGTAGCTCTTGTGGATTTGAAAGATTTCCACCACAGGGTTAATGATCATAACAGTTCATTTCCATGTTTTAAAGCCCAGCGTTCCTTTTTTCCCCCCCCAGGCTTTATGGTTGAGACATGCTGGTTGTTTTGAAAAGCTCCACTCTTATGTTCATTAATTACGACAGTAATTATGCATTCTTTTGTGATGTGCGTTTCTGTAATAGCAACGCCCGTAGTGGACCGTACTGAGTATCGCTGACGAGAATGCTAATGATCCGGTCGTTACAAGATGCCGCTCCAAGCACTGACCTCTCCGTACGATATGTTCTATCTATTGAACTAGAATATATCAGAAGTGCTAGATACAATGGAGGATGAGGGGTAGAAAATGCTCAGTGAGGCTTTTGAATCCATAGTCTTCACAGTGTATCACAGCTTGTGTTTTTAAAGAAAGGTTATTGGCTCTCTTGAGGGAAGGGATTGTTTTCCCATGTCTTAGCCTTGAATATATCTGTTTTTAACGTAGAGGCTCGCACCCATTCGAAGTATTTTTTTGTTTTGGTTTTGGTTTGTTTTGTCCTCCCTTGTTTTTCTAAAATCGTTTTTTTTAGTTCTTTGTATTTTGTTTTTAAAGGGAACCCCTGGTATCAAGACATGTATTGCTTACAACAAGAAGACTGCATTAATGTTTTAATAATTTATTGATAAACTAGTGCTTTCTTTTTTTTGGATTAAGAGATGAAGGCGGGGACACTGACTCGTCATCTCCACATTAGTGATACGCCTGTATGTATGTTTTATACGCATTTTATAATCTGAGAATATTTGTTTTCTATTCAAATTGGTTCATTTAAAAGTAGACATTTCACTCTCTGTAAACATATTTTTCATGTCTGTAAGGCAAGTATACACTGAGTTTCGCACTCAAGTTCAGAGAGACTGAGATGGCAGAAAGCGCATCCTGTTTGCTTTAATTATTTTACAAAAGCGCAACGTTTTGTTGTTATTTTGAGTCTGTACAAATTTGAAAGGTGTATTACTTTTATCTGTATGACCAAAAATTGAGTATTTTAAGGTTAACATTAGATTGAGCTGCCATGTGAAGTTGCTACTACATACATCTTTCAGATGAAAAGCCATATTTGAGGTCGATGAATGATAGGTGAGCGTTTGGATGTACTGCCCAAAGTACTATATTACCACATAGACCAGCCATAAACAATCTGTCTGTCACAGACTGCGTGACTTTGCCACTTTCCGTTTATTGACCCAAGGCACTAATAAATTTTTGGTCGACCAAGCCTCTTCTCATCGACTAACAGTAAGTCGACCTTTAGGGGGCATCCCTAGAAACTACTTGAGTGGCTTCAGCGTCATGACAGGCATCGATATGTTCACATCTTGCCATGATGGCATCTAGTGTTTCTTGTCTCTGCTGTTTGTAAGCTCTTTCAGCAGCTGTTGTCTACTAAAAGCCTCAAAGGCATCAGGGCTGAAGTGGAGAGAACAAAGACGCAGGTCTTTAGGAAGTTTTATTCATCCACAGGCATCTTCCCATTCTTTTCTCCTCTTTTTAGGAAAGCAGTGAAGACTTGCATCGCTTCTCTTGTTGCCCTTCGACTGAAAATTACAACCAAAATCTGCACAATGTGGCATCGAATCAGTGTTTTATTTTTACAAGTTGTGTTGTAAAAATAGCAACAGGTAGCGTCAGTAGCTCACCGAGTGCGACCATTTCACATCATCGCAATAACGGTGCTCCCTGTTCAAAATATGTGTAAAACAATGTGAATTTTTAAATAACATAAATATGGCTTTAATTTCTGGAGTGATTGCAGTGGATAAGCATCTGACTTCCTATTAACATATGCTTGAATCAGCTGGCACCTAACAGAAATTCTCTTAATTATACCTTTTAAATGAATATAAAAATATGTTGAAATGATATTTGAACTCAAAATATCTCTCATAAAGCAGCTGATATTCTATTCATAGGCATATATTTATATATTTCATGTGTAGGAAGTGAAAATCTAATGAAATGGCATGCCAGAATGTAGGGTTAAGATAATCAAGAGATTGATTTATCAACGTTTTATGGTTTCTCTTTTTACCTGAGGTGTCAGATTAACATTTTACTTTGGCTGGATGTATCCAAGATCAATAGCATTATGTTTAGCATCACATAATAAATGTGCTGTTTATAATAGATCATTTTTTTTGGTCTCTATTTGTTTCTCAAACACCCATGTGTGCTTGTATAACTTAATAATAATAGTAAGGTATCCATGGAGACAGAATCAAGGTTCATAATTCCCCTCCACCATAATCATTATAGTTTTATTGTCAGTCGGGTCAACTGTTTTGTAATTACACCGAAATGAGTAAAAAAAGACAAAAAATGCATTTGGGTTGTTTGTCTGTTTCTAAACGTTAGAAAGGTCATGCATGCACTCAATTTTGAAAAACACTTAGAAATAATCATGTTTTAGTGTTTGGTGTCTTTCTTGGAAACCAGTGAAACGAAAGGAAACGCGTTTTCTTGGTAATCTCGAGGGGTTGACGAGAGGCAGGAAGCTTTGTTTATTCCCCCCGTTTCTTAAAGCACTCCGCAAACGTCTATCACCAGAGAGCAGGTGCTCACCTGCACATCCTTCAACACTGTTTTTCTTCTTTAATTAGCTTGATTTGCGGCTAATAGAGGGGATGAGTGCTGCTTTTCGCTGTTCATTAAATTAAGAATGTGTGCTCAAAGACAAGGGGTTGGGTTTAAAGGTTCACTAAAGATTAACTCGTGGTTTTCCAGGCGCAACTAAAGACGTCGCTAAACGGTCGGACGGAAGCAGAATTGTTGTGGGATATGCATTCGTGCACATCACAAATCTAGCCGGTGCGCTCTGTGTTTAGTATCTGGTGTGAAAAGCCATTTGCTGTTTCTCACAGGCTCTTGTTTCCCAAGCCCATTTTCAAGCTGGTCTTTTCTTGGAAGAGGCCATGAATATTGATTTTTCCCTTCTGTTAAAACAACCTAGTCTTTAAGGCTTCAATAAAGAAGAGGGCCTGTGAAATGAGCGTCCGGAAATGGAAGGGTTCATAGTGTGTCTGTCACGTTACTCCTGCTCAGAGTGCTGATTTTGTTTTTTTGTCCACCAGAAAAAGGTTATTTGGAGGATGTTTTCCTCCAAGTCAATAACAATCATTCATTCACTAGGATATTTTCAGAACTGACTAGTCATCTTGACTCATTCTTAGTGTTCGTTTTGAGGTTTTTCACCATAGATTGGTGTATAAATTAGCTGCCCTCTCCAACATGGCTATGACACCGGCTATGAGACTTCACAGTAATGTAGAACAGGTCTTTTGTGTTAGTTTGTGTCCATCCATGGGCGGCATAAATCATAAGTGGGCCGCTCTTTGTCTCTGTTTGATGTGGTGTTTTTAGACATTCCTGCTGGAGATCAGCAGTTTGTTCTGCATGTTTTATTGCCAGACTCATTCGAGGGTTCTTTGTATTGTTGGCTGAGCTGCCTCTGTTGTTTCCACCTACTTGTTTGGTGTTTTAAAATGGACACAGCACTGCTGCTGCCCACGCGTCATCTCTGTTGTTAGGAAAAACGAAGGCTGTTCTAATAAGCCGCATTATAATGGGGACGAAGACACTTCTGATGAGGCATGAGGCGGTTTAGTGAAAGTGACCTTGCTGGCTGTGGTGGTGGTATAATGAGTCCTGTCTTCAAGTTTTCCTCCCTTCATCTTCCTGTATTTTTTTTATGTTAAACGTCTTGCAACAAATATTTTTATGCTCTTACACACAAACTATGAAGAATATATTCATGCTAAAGCATGATAAAACTATACACCACAGCTACTGCTGCTCCAGCACTAAAACGTAAAGGATATAACCAACAATTTGGACAGTGATGTTGAGGATCTGAGAAAAATCGATAACTAATTACCAATATTTACTCTGAGAATCCACTGAAACAAAAAATTGGTGCAGAAACAGTTTTCACTCAGAAATTGCTATTAAATTTCACAATTATTCACAATAATTACAGCTACCAACTAGGGCTGTCAAACGATTAATCGCGATTAATCGCATACAAAATAAAAGTTTGAGTTTGCCTAATATATGTACTGTGTGTAATTTTATATATATATATATATATATATATATATATATGTGTGTATATATATATATATATATATATATAAAATTACACAAAATTATACAAATTGTATATATATATATATATATATATATATATACACAAACACATTCATGTATATATTTTAAGAAATATTTACAAGTATATGTATTTATTATAATTTTTATATAGTTTATATTATATATAAATAAAAATATTTTGTACATAACATATTTCTTTTAAATATATATATATATATATATATATATATATATATATTAATTTGTGTGTATTTATATATGCATAATAATTACACACAGTACACACACATATATTAGGAAAACTCAAACTTTTATTTTGTATGCGATTAATCGTGATTAATCGTTTGACAGCCTTGCTACCAACAGATTGAATTAAACATAAAATTAAAGTAATTGAAGTAGAACCACTGAATTATTGTCTTAAAACATATTTTATTAATTCACAACTTTAAAAATCATATTTACAGTGAAGTGATTTTAAAAAAAAAAAATTCCTATGTTCACCTTCATCATAATTGTCAAATTTTTAATGAACGAAAACTATTTTCACCTTTTAAACAGTGCTGTGGTTAGTTTAGGAATTGTTTTATAGTAATAATAAATACATACATACATAATTAATAATACCACTAGTACTACATCAACTAATGTTTTTATTATTATTAGCACTTTACAGTAAGATTCATTAGTTAGCATTGGTTAACTACATTAGTTAATGTGAGCTAAGAATGAACAATACTTCTACAGCATTTATTAATCTTTGTTAATATTAATTTTAGCATTTGCTAATGCATTATTAAAATCACAAGTTGTGCTTGTTAACATTAATTAATGCACTGTAATACATTAACAACAGCTATACCATTAAACAAAAAAGACTTTTTTTCTCTTATTTCTTGACTTTGACATTTAAAGTTACTTACTTTATTAAATGTATACATTTGTCATTTTTATGCCAGTGCCAAAGACAAATTTATATTCTACGGCACATCGAATGGATAATAAAGCGTTGAGTAAATAAAGTAAGCTCCATATGAAGGGGACTTGAAAATCCACTGCGTTATACTGAAGGAATTTTGTTATTTGCTTTGCTGAGATGAATTTGCTGACTTATCACTTCCTAATCTGTCTTGTCTATCTCTCTCCATCTGTCCCCCTGTTTACTGTTTTTTATCATCTCTCTTTTGTTCTCCCACCATCCATTCATCCTCCATGGTTAATTGCCTTAAAAGTTGCGTGTTCCCTTCTCCGAGGTCACTGAAGTGGGTCCAGACTCCTTCATCAGGCAAACGCTGGCATTTAATTAAGTTGGGGGTCTACATGCGAGACCCGTTCCATCACTGGATCAGATGGGCATTAGTAATTAATAATCTGACAGGAATGTAACGGGCTGGCCGGATTGGACTTGTCTGTGGGTTGAGGAATGGCTGTTGATGAGGCTTCCCCTCCTCTCATAGACTGTTCCCTTCTTATCTCTGTTTAATTATGCTATTATCAGTCAGATGTAGTTCCATCTGTCCTTTCCTAATTCCATCTCCACTTTGGACTGTTTTGCAGCTGGGATTTAGAAATAGAGCAGGCAAATTGCTTCACTAAATTATGGAGCCATTGGAAAATGGCTTGCTAATTTGTGGAAAAGTTTACTTGAACTTCTCTTTCAGTCCTCTTGCAGCTGTTTGAACCTCCCTTAATGGTTATGGATAGTGTTGAATGGGATATTCATGAACTCGGATGTGCAGTTTTAATCAGAGTTAATGGGATTTTGCTGGCGGACATGGCAGCCGTTCGAACTTGCACAGACAGCCGGGAAAGATGGGCCTGAGACAGTCCTAGAAACAGATTCGTTCAAACTGATGCAGTTAAGTCGTTCTAGACTAGAGGCATACGTAACATAAATAAATATTTTAGAAGGTAATTTCAGTTAATGTTGTGAACTAGTGTGAATTTTGTGAACCATTTTTAATGAAGTCTTAGTCTTATAAATTAGTCAAATATAGTTATCATATTTAGTCAACCTTGTCCTGTTGTTGTTTAGTGAAGTTTGAGTCGACTAAATGTCTGTGCATTTTAGTCTAGTTTTAATCATTTCAGGTATTGCACTTTCACAAGTAGGCACAAACTAATAGAATGTGAATCACACACATGGTTTATTTTACCTCATCTGTTTACTGATTTATTGTAGGCTATTTAATATATAAAAAGTTAGATACACACTCTTTCTGTAGACCTACATTATAAAAACTGGTAAAAGCAAACAAAAACATATTATAACAGAAATTCTTAATAGTAATTCCAATAATTCCAAATTGCAGTAATGTTCTGGTTAAGTAAGTACATTTATTCAGCAAACACAATCACAAACTATATAGTCAAGAGCTTGCGACAACAAACATCTCACATGGAGATTGCTAAACTTCAGCTTAGTAAAGAGCAACTAGTGCGCATGGTTGCCAGATTGCAAAATTAAGCAAAACACAGAACAGAAAGTGTATAATTTTAACAGAGAAGCTCTGATTTTGGGGATTTGAACTCTTTTGATATTTGGCAACCCCGCACATAAAAGCTCATGTAGTAGAGGCATAGTAAGTAGTCCACAATCGTGTATATATTGTATAGTTTTATTTTTTAAAATACGTTTTAGTCTCATATTTTATTGTCAATGATGTTGCATGTTAATATAGTCACAGTTATTATTTATTGACGTTGTTGTCGTCTCGTCATCGTCTCGTTTTGGTCATGGGAAAAAAGCTTGAAAAAAACATTTTTCATCATAGTTTTCATTAATGAAATTGATTATTATGAATAATGTTTTGAACAATATTTTGCGTGTAAATCTTACAAATAAATCAGAAAAATAAATACATAATTTTTTTCATGTTTATACATTACAGTTCAAAAGTTTGGGGTCAGCATGATTTTTTTAAATGAAATTATTAATAACTAATAGAATTAACATTGTTACAAATAAATGCAGTTCGTCAAACACTAATGACAAAAAATGAATTGAAATTGAACTTTTCAAAATGAATGAAACACAGCTTCCACAAAAGAATTAAGAAGCACAACTGATTTCAGTGTTAATAATAATAAGAAATATTATTTGAGCACCAAATCAGTATATTAGAATGATTTCTGATAGATCATGTGCCAACTATATATTATGTCTATATAATTAAATAAAAAATATATTAAAATTAGGGCTGTCAAACGATTAATCGCAATTAATCGCATAAAAAATAAAAGTATGAGTTAGCCTATAATATGTGTGTGTACTGTGTGCAATTATTAAGTACAAACACATTAATGTATATATTTTAGAAATATTTACAAGTATATGTATTTGTTATAATTTTATATAGTTTATATTATATATAAATAAAAATATTTTGTACATAAATAACATTTTTCTTAAATATATACATTAATTTGTGTGTATTTATATATACATAATTACACAGAGTACACATACATTATATTAAGCTAACTCGAACTTTTATTTTGTATGCGATTAATCACGATTAATTGATTGACAGCCCTAATTAAAATTTCAAATAAAATTTTCAGTATTTTTCTGTTTTGATTAAATAAATGCAGCTTTCAAAAACAGTTTTACTGACTCCAATCCTTTAAACAATAGTGTATTTTTATGTCATTAATCTAATAGTGCTGAGAAAACAATATTCAATTATTTAAATGATGATAGATGATGAATAATTCAATAATAATTAAGTACATTTTAATTATTTTCATTTTTAATTATTTATAAATATTTTAATTATAATTTATTTTCTTTTGTGTATATATCACGTTGTTTCTCACAGTATAAATGATTCTGTACAGGCATGAAAATATCCAGCTGCCTTTATATTTAGAAATAAGTCTTTTTGCAAGCTAATCATCACATTTGGGCATCCTTGGCTTCAAAAAGTTTAACAAATCCTTGGATTAATCGACCATTCTCTCTCTATTCTAAACCTTTTCGCTTGTGTTTACAAAGTGCACTGCCAGCAAGTGCACTAATAAACTGTTTATCACTAGCTGCATAGCACATATATTGGAACAGCTATATAAAGTGTCAAAAAGCGAAATGAATTTTGGGTGTTTGCTGTAATGTATGACAGAATAAACACTGAAATACTGGATGTGTCAGTAAAAACCTGCTCTTATGCTCTCTCAGGTGTTGCTAATGGACTACCTGGATGTCAAAAACACCCGTAGCGCTGCAGAGCCTTCCGCCCAGCTGTCCTACGCCAGCACCGGTGGAGACTTCGGAGCATTTTTCGCCAAGAAGAAACCTTTGCGACCCAAGCAGTCTTTATTCAAGTAAGTTTGCTTATGCAGGGTGATTCAAGAGTTGAATTGGATTGGGAAGGGTTACAGCAGACAAGGACCACATGAATAGGCCATGTTAAGTGCCTCATGGGAAACCATTTTCTCCTTAGGTTTACAATCCACATTAGATTTCAGGTTAACTCAAAATGAAAACCCTTGACCTGCTTTCCTGCATTGATCTTTGACAATTTCTTTTTGCAGGTTTGAGTCTTCTTCCCATGCTATTAGCATGAGCGCATACCTGCGGGAGCAACGGCGGGAACTCTACAGCAAAAGCGGGGAGCTGCAAGGTGAGCAGGGGGACGGGGGGAAGCTTTATGGAGGGGCCGGCAGGTGCAGTGTGAATAGGATGGAAGGAGTGAATAGGGCGATGATGGAGAGGAAGCCCTGAAGTCATCAGGGTGAAGACTCACTTAGCTATGTATCATTCACCTGTTGGAGCTTCTTCTTTTGTTCAGCGTCTCTGTGCGACACACACACACACACACACACACACGTACACACACACACACACACCCCGCTGGAGTGAGACAGACATGCCAGAAAGCGTCTCTTTCTCTCTCCTCTTCTCTCACTCTTCAAAATGACCTTGCAGTTTCAATCAGTGGTGCTTGACAGTTGTGTGTCCCTTCTTGTTTTTCTTTTCCCTTTTTTTTTTCTCAAGCAATCCCTGTGAGAGACACACTCTGTGAAATGATCGAGAGGGAGCACAAGGTGTTAAGAAAAGAGAAGTGAAGGACACATAGAGGGAGAGGGGTGAGAGGCAGATGCTTCTCACACCATTCAGAAGTACAGACAGGTTTTTTTCATGACAAAAAGTTTCATACTCTTTAATTTCAAGCTCAAAGTTTAAAAAAGGGAAAAAACATGAAATACTGTCCACCTCCTGTTTATGTAAGCTTTTGCATGTATGTATATATATATATATATATATATATATATACTTTTTTTTTTTTTCAAAATGTCTTCAAAATATATAAATATATTTTATTACATTTTTATAAATTTTATTATTTTGCAGTTTGTGTTTTGCAGTTTAATTTTTTTGTCTTTGTATTTAAATATATATATTTACATATATACATTTTAGTGCTGTCAAATTGATTAATCACGATTAATTGCATCAAAAAAAGTTTGTGTTTTGTATATTTATGTGTGTACTTTGTATATTTAAATGTATATTCAATTTCTGAGTAAGTATTAATTAATTTATGTATTTAAATTGATTTTTAAATAATTTATATTATATAAAAATATAAATATATATTACAGTTAATTCTTAGATATATACATGTATGTGTGTATATTTATATAAAAACAAATCTATCTATCTATCTATTTATATATATATATATATATATATATATAGTACACATATATTATATAAACAAACTTTTATTTTGGATGTGATTAATTGTGATAAATCAATCTGACAGCACTAATTTCTATATAATTTATTTATATATAAATACATATATATAAAATGAAAATTAATTTATTATATAAATATAGAAATAGTATTTTATATATATGTGTGTGTACTGTGTATATTTAAATGTATATAAAAATTTCTGAGTAATTATTGATTAATTTATATATTTAAATTGATTTTTAAATACATTATTTTTAAATAATTTATATATACACAGTATACACATACATTATGTAAACGCAAACTTTTCAAGCTGACAGCACTAATTTATATATTTATTTATTTGTTTTTTATTTTGTTATTTATTAATTTACTTTATTTTCTCCATTATTGTGAAAAGGGAACATTTACATTTATTTACTTTTTAAATTTATTTTAAAATGAATTAATTATTTATTCATCCATTTATTCATTCATTTATAGTTTCAATATTTTTATAAATTATCCCTGGTTCATAGCACTCAGGTTTCAAACAAGAGTGAGTACTTTTCTTTTTTTTTTGTTTTGGTGAACTATCCCCTTAAAGGTTTCGCTTAGGTATTCCATATTCTTGGTGTGTCTCAACTGAGTTTTCTGAGTTTTCTCTGTGTCACAGCTGTTCAAGTACGATTTCAATTGATAGCGAACCGCCAATCACAGCCGACCCACCAGGCTTAAAAACAGGAAGATTAACGTGATGATTAACATTAGATAAGGAAGTAAATGGGCTTCTAAGACTCTCATGGTGTTCCTTCAAATGCTTTAGAAGTGAAAAAAGAGAATATTTGATTGGGTGAGCACTTCGCACCACCAAATAGGAGATGAGATTTCCACTGTTCATTTGTGCTCTCACAATACAGGCGCAGTGTCTGTCGCCTGAAAAGACGAGAGGAGATTGAAGGGATGAAATAATTTAACAGACGGAATAAGTCGAGGGAGAGAGAAGAGAGTTGAAAGTCATTGTTTCATTACGTGGGCAAAGGGGCCATTCATGGATTTCTTAGGGAATAAATTAGAAAAATGACTATATGTATTGAAGCCGACACAGGAATGTTCCGTATTTTAATTAAGTTTGCAACTGCACAGACATTTGAGCCTGAAGCATTAAGGCTGGTATATAGTCCGACCTAACTGAATGATTGTAAAAAACTGTTAAAAGTCATTAAATAATCCATAAATAAGCAGATACTGCCTTTTACATTGTACATAATGTCACATATACACAGGCATTTTATATAATATCCAATTTTTTGACACAGTCCAGTCACTATGCAAGGCTGAACAGTACAGATGTTTAAAAACTAGGGTCACAAGTTCATGAGGATTTGATCTATTGAGATAGCAAAGACATAAAATGCTAAAATTCCTCGAAGTGCTGTAAATAAAACAGTACTTCACCAGCCTTGGAGCAAAACGGCTTTGTCAGAGTTGCGCGAAACTGCAATTATGCGCGAGCGCGATGTCATGTGGAACATCTCTGAGCGAATGTGTTTGTAGCAGTCATTATAAAACCGCATTCAGAACCTCTGTAGCTTAATTACAGCTTTCTCTCCTCCAGCACGACTCCTACAGATCAATTAATCCTCAACTTCCTTCTGAAGAGTTCATTACTGCTTCAGTGCTCTCCTCTTTCTTTCTCTCTGGGCTTTTGCATATTTTTCAGACAGGTGTAGTGGAGAATAACAGGAAGAGTAGGAGGAATGGGATTGCTCATGTTGCAGGCTGAATTTGAACTTGCAGCACTCAAGCTCACTTGGACTCTTTCACAAACCTACTCTTCATTTTTTGACGTATAGTGGAAAATAAAAGAAAATTATAGGTAAAGTAAGAAGTGAATTGGATCAAAGCATGTTGTAAGCTGAAAGTGAACTCATATGTGCACCAAGGCTCAAACGACCTATTTCTCTCCCCATTCTGCATTTTTGCATTACTTTTTAGATGGGTATAGTGGAGACTAAGTGGAAAATAATAGGAAAAGTGAGCAGAAGTGGAACCTGAGCATGTTGCAGGCTGAACCTTGCAACACTGGAATTTGCACTTAGGCTCAAACAGACTCTTTTTTAACAGACACTTTGCTATAATATGTTAGGTGGGTATAGTAAAGAATGAGTGGAAAATTGTAGAAAAAGTGAGCAGAATTGAGACTGTAGCATGTTGCAGACTGAACTCGAACTTGCAGCAGTTCTATGTGAATCAAGTCTCATATAACCTTGCACAATCTCTCAATTTTGGGTATAGTAGAGAATGAGAGGAAAATGAAAATGAGGGAGTATGTGATTGGAACATGTTGCAGGCTGAATTTGAACCTGCATTTCTTGCATTTGCACCAAGGCTCAAACAACCTCTTTATTCCGCCACTCTTTTAATTTATTGGAGCTTTTGCCTATTTTCCTTTTTAGATATAGTGGATATTGCTAGGGGAATTAAATAAAAAGCGAGGGAGAATGTGATCAGAGCATGTTGCAGGCTGAACTTGAACTTGCATTTCTTGCATTTGCACCAAGGCTCATATAACCTCTTTATTTTCTCACTCTTTTCATTTTTGGACCATGAACAAGTTTTTAGACAAGTACAGTGGATATTATAATGAGATTATAAAAAGTGAGCAAGGGTGGGATTGGAGCATATTGCAGGGTTAACTCGAACTTTAATTTCTTGTATGTGCACCAAGGCTAAAACAAAGTATTCATCCTCCCACATTCTTCATTTTACAGGCTTTTCAATGGCTTTGCAGACAGGTATAGTGGAGAATCGGAGGAAAATTCAAAGGAAAATGACAAAGTATGTGACTGGAACATGTTGCAGGTTGAAGTTGAACTTGCATTTCTTGCATTTGCATCAAGGCTCATATGACCTCCTTCTTTTCTCACTCTTTTCATTATTTGGGCCATAAGCTTTTAGACAAGTTTTGAGATATAAGTTTTTAGACAAGTACAGTGGATATTATAATGAGTGGAAAATTATAAAAAGTGAGCAAGGATGGGATTCGAGCATGTTGCAGGTTTAACTCGAACTTTAATTTCTTGTATGTGCACCAAGGCTCAAACAATGTATTTCTCCTCCCATGCTCTTCATTTTACAGGTTTTTGAATGACTTTGCAGACAGGTATAGTGGAGAATGAGAGGAAAATTCAAAGTAAAATGAAAGAGTATGTGATTGGAACATATTGCAGGCTGAACTTGAACTTGCACTTTATGCGTATGCAACAAGGCTCATATGAGCTTTCTTTTCTCACTTGTTTTGGTCATAAGCTTGTAGACAGGTTTTTAGATAAAAGTTTTTAAACAAGTATAGTGGTTAATAATGAGTGGAAAATTAAAAAAAACTGAGCAAGAATGAGATTGGGGCATGTTGCGGGTTTAACTCGAACTTTAATTTCTTGTATATGCATCAAGGCTCAAAGTCTTTCTCTTCCCACGTTCTTCATTTTCCAGGCTTTTTCATGACTTTGCAGACAGGTATATTAGAAAATGGGATGAAAATTCAAAGAAAAATGTGGGAGTATATGATTAGAACATGTTGCAGGCTGAACTTGAGCTTGCATTTGCACCAAGGCTCATATGACCTCTTTCTTTTCTCACTCTTTTCATTTTTTTGGGCCATATGACATTTAGACAAGTTTTGAGATATAAGTTTTTAGACAAGTACAGTGGATATTATAATGAGTGGAAAATTATAAAAAGTGAGCAAGGATGGGATTGGAGCATGTTGCAGGTTTATCTTGAACTATAATTTCTTGAATGTGCACCAGGGCTCAAACAAAGTCTCTCCCCTCCCACACTCTTCATTTTTCAGGCTTTTGCTTAGCTTTGCAGACAGGTATAGTAGAGAATGAGAGAATAATGCAATCTTATAATGGAATCAGAGCACGTTGCAAGCAGAATTCAAAGTTGCATTTCTCATATTCGCACCAAGGCTTAGTCTGCAACCCCACAAAGTATCTGGGCACCTAACCACCACACCTGAGAATCTATGATTGACAATATTAGATATTGTTTTGTTTTATATAGGATAAGTCCAGCAGTATGTCCCCTGTATATTCCTACGTAAGTCCTTTGGCCGATTCCTCGCATGTCTCTTCAATCCCACAAACCTACAAACTGAAAGAAGCAGAGATAGAAGAAGAAAGAACCAGAAAAGCTCATTGCGTGTTGGCCAGGGATTATCACAAAGCAGGGAGATTCTTCTTTTTCTCCGAACACACATATACAAATTGAGTTTTCTCCTCTAGGCTTACAGCGAGAGGATAAAGGGAAGGTCTTGTTTGTGCATGATGCTGGTGTTCCCCAGAGAGAGAGAAAGAGAGTGAGAGAGGTGGATCACGGTGAGTGGCGGGGTTGTGGGCGGAGGAGAGTTGTTGTCTGTCGCTCTGATTTGTGAAGCACAATAGGGGTAGGAGAGGTGCAAATGGAAAAATCCCTCACCAGTGGAGTGAGGAGGTGTATATGGGGGTGTGTGTGAAAGTGTGTGTGTGCGAGCGTACAAGCTCTGTCAGATTTCTCTACACCAATGAAAGTTGTTGTGTTTGTGGATGGTGTCAGACTCTGTTTTTAGTAGAGTTTCCATCAAAAACTCTCTAGCTTTACAGCCACTTCCAGATAACTGGCTCTCAAAAAAGCTAGTTTCTATGAGACCTTTCAAACTTTTCAAAGTCAAAGTGCTGATTTAAGTTTCACACATCCTAACGGAGACTAAATTCGGGATCAGCACTGATACAAATAGGTGTTTCATAAAAATCTCTGCACCTTGCAGAAACTTTTTCTGAGTTGTTCGATGTCCAAGGTTAGCAAATCTCATTTTAAAGAAGGATTTAATTTCTAATTTCATCTTTTCAATGAGTTCAAGAGTAACAAGGTTCTTTTTCATTAAGCCCGTCAATAGCTGACTTGAGCTGACTTTCAAGTTGTTTTCAAACTTTAACCTGAAAAGAGATTTCACTTTAATATGCAGATATTGGATTTTGCAACATATGAAGAAGGGGAAAATTATGAATGTCTTTTTTCTTTCGTAGATGCACAACAAAATTAGTTTTTTTTCTTATTATTTTTTATCGCTGTAACAACTTTTGCTTCTTTTTAGCATTTCCACTTCACAACCAATATTTTGGCATCAGATTATTTGGCATCACATGACTTCTTATATAGCTCATAACAGACATAAATAAACATGTTCTGTAACTAATACGTGGAAGGATTGTTGTAATACTAAATGTGATACGCAGATGCAATGGACAGATGCTTCAGCATTTGTAAAATAAACAGCTAAATAAATAAATATATAAATAATGATAATCTCTCTAGTTATTATCGCTCATGTGCCATTAGTGGCACATGCGTGTGCGTTTATTAACCCTAGCTGAGTGCCAAGTGATGATTTCAGACCAGACATAGCCTATTTGTCAAGTGACAATGACAGAAAATTGGATGTGAGTTTTTAATAAGTCAAAGTAGCCCGGTTTAAAGTGTTTTTGCAGAACTTTTTTGCTTGCGTCATGATCTCTGCCAGATATTGGTGGCCTTGACCTTTCAGTTTCTTTCTTCTGTTCTTTTTTTATTTCATTCATTCTTTCATGCTCTTTCTCTTTCCTCTTGACCTTTTATTTTTGTAGATGTTGATTAGGCCCCATATCCTCTGTATTCAGCACTGGCATTTCTTAGCATCTGTTTTAGAGCACCAAAGACAGTATGCAATCAGGCATTCCTACTGAGAGCCGGCGAGCGAGAGAGAAAAGATGAGAGAGACAGACAGACGCTACAGGGAGCATTGTTAGGTGTGATTGTTGAAGAGGGACTTCACTGTTTGACACACAATCAAAGCATGTTTGATGGACACCGACGAGAGGAAGAGGAAGGACAAGAAAAGGTCACAAGTTTGTTTGCAGAATACAAAATCTAGATGAAACGCACCTGAAAATACTTCAAGAGACAATGAGATTGATTGTTGTGATGGTTTCATTCCAATTCCTTTTAAGACATTTAATAGCTTTGTGTAATGAACATACTGAAATTTAAGTCATTATTGACTGACGTTTATTATATAAAAATGAGCATCTTGGACATTGTTATTAATGACTCATTTGTGTTTTAATGGAAGAAAGAAATTCAATCAGGATTCAAAAGACATGTAACAGTGCGTAACTGACTCATATTTTTATTTTTTGGCAGAGCTGTTCCTTTAAGAAAAGTCTGAACATCACACGAAGAAATAAGCAGCATTATTTTGAGGAAATGGCATTGTTACTGTATGTCACAGACTGTTAGGATTGTGCCTGATCTTCTGTTTGTGTTCATGTGTGTGTGTGTGTGTGTGTGTGTGTGTGTGTGTGTGTGTGTGTGTGTGTGTGTGTGTGTGTGTATGTGTATGCTGAGCCTGATGATCTGTGTGCTAAATGAGGCCTGATGGAACCCAGAGACTCTGAAGATATGACACTCCAGGCGCCGCATGAGGGCGAAGCTCTTTAAATAGCTCTTTAAGCGAGATGGCTTTATGTGCCTGTGTGTGTACGAAAATTGATAAAATATCATCTGTCGTGTATATGTTTCTGTGGCTGCAGCCATGATCATTTCTTAAACACCCGATTTATCTTAATGACTAGAGAACCAATAGATCTGGCTGGAGTCTTTATAGCCACAGATGCTGAAACCTCACGGATCTACCTGCATCTGAGGAAGAGAGGCGGCGGGAACAAGCGATAGAGAAATGAGCAATTAAATTACTCCTTAATGCTGTTGTGGTTTTCCTTTTGTTCTTTCATTTTATTTGCTCCCTTGGCTCCTCATCCGGCACTCCAAATTGAATCCAAACAAATAAGAGCGGGCGCTTATGCCGGACCACCAGCTGTGGAGCGTCAGCAGCACACTGCAATACACTCTTCATGCCAATCAGTGTCCAGTGCTAGTGTGTGTGCTAGAGTGCTGTTTGAGCCATTAGGACATCCTCAACTTATCTTGTTCTGTAGCTGGAGAGATTTTTGGTTTTAATTCACTAATTTACCATGTTATCTTCCCTAAATTCTGTCTGTCTGTCTGTATATCTATCTATCTATCTATCTATCTATCTGTCTGTCTGTCTGTCTATCTGTCTGTCTGTCTGTCTGTCTTTGTTGTTCTCTGTCTGTTTGTCATGCTCTGTCTGTCTTTCTGCCTGTCTGTCAGACAGAGACAGAAATAGAACTGTCTCTCTGTCAGTTGTTTTGTTTGTCTGTCTGTCATCCTATGTTTGTCTCTCATTCTCTATTTGCCTATCTGTCGTTTTGTCTGTTTGTTGTGCTGTCTGTCTATCATTCTCTCTGTCTGTCTGCCATTCCATTTGTCTGTCATTTCATGTCTGTCTATCATCCTATGTTTGTCTCTCGTTCTGTCTTGTTCTTTGTCTTGCTCTCTGTCTGTCATTCTGTCTGTCATTTTATGTCTGGCTGTCTGTCTGTCATCCTATATTTGTCTCTCATTCTGTCTGTCTGTCTGTCTGTTCTTTCTGTCTGTCCTTTTGTCTCTCTGTCATCCTGTGTTTGTCTCTCATTCTCTGTCTCTCTGTCTGTTGTTCTATGTCTGTCTGTCAGTCTGTCCTTCTATGTCTGTGTCTGTCTGCCGCTTTATCTGTCTGTCGTTATGTGTCTCTGCCATTCTGTGTCTGCCTCTCTGTCTGTCGTTCTGTCTCAGGCATTCTGTGTCTGTCTGTCTGTTGTCCTATGTTTGTATGTCGTCTCTCTGTCTGTTTGTCATTCTGTTTATCCGTCTCTGTTGTTCTGTCTGTCTGTAATCCTATGTTTGTCTGTTGTTCTGTCTCATCTGGCTGTCTGTCTGTCTCTGTCTGCCTGTTGTTCTGTGTGTCTGTCTGTCATTCTATATCTGTCTGTCTCTCTGTCTTGTCATTCTATATGTATCTGTCTCTCTGTCTGTCTCTCTATGTCTGTCTGTCCTTCTATGTGTCTGTCACTCTGTAATTCTATCTGTCTGCCATCCTTTTTGTCTGTCGTTCTTTGTCTCATCTGTCTGTCTGTCTCTGTCTGTCATTCTATGTCTGTCTGTGTGCCTGTTGTTTTATCTTTCTGTCTGTCAGCATGACAGAGACTACTTCTTTTTTTACTCTTCAGTCAAACAGTGACTGTTTAATACTAATAATTTTGCTTTTTAAGTAACTGATCTTGCCGTGAAGATGTTAGATATTAAGGATACAAAGTTGTAATTTATAAGATATATAATATTGCAGTATTCAGTTTGTCTGAGGTCATATCATCCAATCTGGCAAGCAGAACTCATAAGAGACTGAAAAAACACCCATCTTTAGATGCACGGTCAGTTTCGTATGCTTCTGCTGGCTTTGAGTCACAGATCATAAAGTCAAATACTGAAATTCACTCACAACCAAATCCCGTCACATTCGCAGAGCGGAGCAGCAGTCAGCTGGCGTGCGGTCTAGTCGGATGCTTCATGTTCAATCTGTTTCCAAGTAATTTTATAGCAGAAGCTGATTAGGGTTGAAACAGCATTACGGCCCGTGATTGTGTTGTTTTTTTTCTTAGGGGGGGCCGGCTGTGATGAGTGGAGTCCTGAGGTGGATCTCATCACGGACACATTATTGAATTACTGCAGTGGTGAGATGAGATTGGCCCGTGATTGGCTGAAATGGACTTGGAGGGTAATAACATATCAGTGGTGCTGTGGGTATTGACAGGGAGACAGTTTCTTGCTGTTGCTTGAAGTTGAACTTAGATTTATAAGGAAGTAAGTAAATAGTACTTTTTGTAATATTTAGGTTGTGCTGTTTGAATCAATGTTTGAAGATTTTGAACAAGGTAAAGAGAGCGCCAATAAAACTTTTTATTTGCATTTTTGAAGTTCCCTTGTTTTAAGGGTAGATTGTTGTAGCTGTTATCAGACGGAGGGCAGACACATAATTACAGACTTTGTCTGAGTGAGCGTGTGTGTCTGTGTTTCACAACCTGTGCTAATTTTAATCAACGAGCCCGCCATCACCGTGGCTGTCACAGGCTTGTTTACCTTTCATTTGGGAACTGCATGATTGAAGGAGAAGTGGTGGGGGGGAGAGAGAAGGAGGGAGGTGGAGAGGGAAAAAGGTGAAGGAGAGGACAGAGAACAAGGGTGGTGATGATGATGATGGTGATGATGATGATGTCGTCTAGATAAGTGGAGCAGCCTTTTAAACACAATCACAATCACTGACTCTCTGATTCTAAATCAGGGGAGTTTGAGAGGGCAGCAGAGACCCATGTTCCTGTCCTCCAGTTACAATGAGACTCAACAGAGGTGGCCTATGGGGGAAAGAGACAGAGAGAGTGACTGACAGACAACACATGCAAAAATGGCTAAACCTGGGGTTAATGGAATCCTGGGTTATTTGTTGCATATTTAACACTGTTCACGTTTTATCCTGGGTTAGTTATTATCTGGCTATTTCGGGTTTGAGGTTTAACACTGTACACCCCAGTTCTTTTTTTTTTATCCTTTTTTTATTTCAGTTGAATTGATACTTGTAATGAAAAAGAAAAAAACAAGTATATGGAAAGAGAGCCAGACAGGTGAAATGAGAGGGTGTGTGCTATTATGGGCATGAGTGTCTGATTGGAAGTGGAGGGGTTGACTTTATTTTCTCTTTCATAATGGAGTCAATGAAGCAGTAGTGATGGCTGGGTAATCAGAGCTGTTAGACGGAGGCCAGATATACCATTATTTTTAGGGAGAAGCAGATCATGGTCAATCTAATCAACAACTTGACTTTACTACCTTCATTGCCTTGCATTTTTGACCTTGTGAAACATCAGTTGGTGCTAAAGATGTTTCAGTGTTCGTAGATAAAAGCAAGGATGTAAATTAATATTCAGGACTGGCTGGACTAAATTTGTGTAATTTGCATATAATTCAGAATGAATTCAAAGCTGCATATCCTGATTGAGCACCATATCTTAAGTTGTCGTGAGCATGTGGACTGATCACTAGGCCATGGATCCTGACAACAAGCAGGTTGTTTTTCTCTAGGTGCAAGGAGCCAGAGCTTATCAAAAATTAATGTATAAAAGCATCTTATCCGAAGTGAGGGGAATTGCCCACCATGCCACAATTAATAATTTATCCAACTCTATTTTCACAATTATGTATTCATTCATTAATTTGTTTAATTGTCATCTTGGTGGATTGTCAACACACTAGGCTAGTGGTGTCGGCTCTCTCCTGGCCGGAAATATTGGAATATTGTCCCCTCAAATGAGTTTTAATAATAGAGGAGCCTCATCAGAAGCCAATCAGACATGAAGACATGGCAGAGGAATTATAACCAGGCCGACTGGGAAGTCATGAATTATTGAAAATTGGCCTGTTCTTTTTCAAGTTGGAGGTTTCTGCCTGACAGCACTGATTGGCCACACGCGCACACACCTGTCGATCTTCATTCTGTTTTGTTAGGAGAAACCTGGCAGCTGGTATGGGTTTGTGCTGTGTAGTCTGTCTGTCTGTGGCAGCTCAACTGATAACTAACCCATCGAGACCAACCCAGAACACTGTGCAAACAGAGAACGGGGCTGTGCCATGTGTTTATGTGTATTTTAAGTATGTGTTTATGTTGTGGGAAGGCCTCGCTTGATTAAAAAGTAATTGGACACTTAAGCCAAACTTAAAAGTGTATGAGTGCCATTGTGTTACTTAAAATATCAAAGCACTTTACTATTATTTGAAATGAAGCCAGCACAAGCACACTTCTTAAGAAATGCATTGGGTTTTGTTATTATTTATTTAATGATTAATTATTTATTTTTTAAACAACAAGAGTTAAATAATAATAATAATAACAAAAATAGTATTTATAAAATTATTATTATTGTTTTTGTTGTTGTTGTCATAATAAAATACTAAGTTTGACAATAAAGTTTCCACATCCAACATGCATCTTTTTAAATAATAATAGTAATGATAATAATAATAATAATAATAATAATAATTCATTTTAAAACAAATAATTAGTAAAACAATATATGCCCTGTCTATAATAATAATAATAATAATAATGGAAATGTTAATGATAATAATGATAATAACAACAACAAATAATAATAATAATAATAATAATAATCTTTATTTTTATTATTATTGTTGTTGTTGTTGTTGTCATAATAAAATGCTAGGTTTAACAATAAGTATGTATTTCAAATTCAACAACATGAATCCAATAGTAATCAAACAGTGTATCTATTATATCTATAATAATAATAATAATAATAATACTATTGATTGTAAAACAATTGCAAAACAAATAATTTGTAAGACAGTATATGCACTGTCAATAACCATAATAATAATAATAATAATAAAATATTCATCAGTTAATTCTAAAACAAAAAATAATCAAATCATAAAACTATACATGCACTTTCTATAATAATAATAATGATAGTTATTATTATTATTATTGTTGTTGTTGTTGTTATAATAAAATACTATGTTTGACAATAGTTTCCAAATCCAACAACATGAATCCAATAGTAATCAAACAGTGCGTCTATTTAATAATAATAATAATAATAATAATAATAATAAATTCTAAAACAAATTATTTTTGTCAAATAATAATAATAGTAATAATAATAATAATACTTATTATTATTATTATTATTATTATTATTATAGTTGTTTTAGACAATAGATATTATCCATACAAACAATATGTACAAAATTAAAATGATTATTTTAAAACAATATATGCACTGTTTGATATTATAATTAAAAAAGTTATTTAACAACAACTATAACATTTTCTTATTGCTGTTGTTCTTATTTTATTTACAAAATGTAAAAAATGTATACACTGTTTAAAATTACATTTGTAATTCACAATAAAAGTTATGACACATCTGAGGATCTGAATTGTAGCATACTTTGTCTGCAGATGCCACTTGGTTTGATATTTTGCATTGAATTCTGTAGCATTCATACATTCCTTAGTTTGCCTTAAGAGTCCAAATACTTTGAAGCCACTGTATATTTGTCCTTGAATGTTTTCGTAACAGTATGAGTGTTATTACTGTGTTGCACCTTAACTGGTCTGCCACAGTACTGTGTCATACTGCAGTGGGATTGATTTTGCTGTTGATGTCCTCAGCAGGCACACATAGTAGCTGGATCAGAGTTGACAGTTTGGTTTACACAACCAGTGTGCCTCCAATATTGACATTCACTGTAAATGAGTGATCACCAATCTGTTGCTGATGTTTCTGCTGTCACACACATATTCTACAGCAGACTTTTCAGCCTGATTGCATGACCTCACACATTGACATGCATTTATTTCTTTCTCTCTCTCTCTCACACACACACACACACACACACACATACGAATTGAGCCACTGGGACGGCTTGTATTAGCGAAGGCGCTACACGTTTCTCGGCTGTAGATCCGGGCAGGGACGGAGTACATCTCAGATCAAACCATTTCTAATCAAACCCACGAAAGTGTAGCTAATGCAATTTCACTAAGTCACTGGCTGGCTTGATTACATGGGGGCTGACATGAGTGGGAGGTGTGTGTGCATGCGCAGTCAAACACTTTTCACTCATCAAGACTGACTTGCACAATACGTGCACTTTCTTGTAAGTCGCTTTGGTTGGCATCTGCCAAGAATAGAAATGTAAATTTGATGTAAACGCACATACGCACCCTCACTCCAATCCTAGATTAGCGGGGGCCAGGCTATAACACACTCGCACGATCATATGCACACATAGATTATCGAAGGAAACACGCTTTAGCATAATAATAAACCGCCAACAGATGTCGAGGCACATAATAATAAGCTGGACCGGCTAACTTGTCGCCATTTGTTTCGTTCTTGACTGGTAAAATGTTGAAATAACTTGTTAAACTGTTGCGAATGATTGTTTAGATTTCACATAGCAGATGTTGGCCTGTTGCTTTTCCAGTTAAAGTCTGTTGTGCTGGCAACATTTTAATGGACCTTCATTAATATGTACTGGAAGGAACTGAATAATGATTTGAGTCAAGCCAGACTGGCAACAGATGACATTTTCTCCACTGTTTTTGCCATTAAATGTAACTACACAATCTGGATGCATAACTCTTTGACCTGCTGGCTATCAGATCTTTTGTTTATGTGTTTTTAATTAGTGGTCAACTGTTTGGGGTTTTTAAATGGCTCATACTGATGTCTAGAGGGCAATTTAATGATAGCAAATGAACGACACACAACTTGCACAAATTAAATGACCACTTGTTTTACACAATATTTAATAAAAAAAATATTTTAAAACACTAAGTACTGGACATTATGGAAGATCCTGTCTGCCACTGAATAAAATATATAAAAAAAGATAATTGCAACTGTTTATCTACCAAATTCTGACTTTTTGCAATTGCGAGTCTGCAGTTCTGCAGAATCTTGCAGTTCTGACTTTTTTTCAGAATTGCATGATACAAACATGGAATTCTTTTTCCTCAGAACTGTGAGATATAAACTCACAACTGCAAGTTAGAGTTGCGAAATGTAAACTGATATAAACTTGCAGTTGCAAGTTCTAAAGTCAAAATTGCAAGATTTTGAGAGTTTATATCTTGAGTTTGAGTTTATATCTTGAAATACTGGCTTTATAACTCACAACTGTGAGTTTACAGTATATCAATCATTTCTGAGAAAAAAATGTGATTTAAAGCAACAATTGCGAGTTAAGTTAGAATTGTGAGATATGAACTTACTTTATAACTTACAATTGCGAGTTTGTCTTACATTTCTAAGAAAAATAGTGAAGAGTTGTGAGATATAAATTTGGGATTGCAAAAATTGTGAGCTACAAACTCGCATTTGTTTTTATTTCACATTTTTGACTTTATAACTCGCATTTGCATAAAAAGTTATCACAATTGTGAGAAAAAAAGTCAGAATTGTGAATTTTTATGTTGCGTTTCTGAATTTAGAACTCACAATTGCGAGAAAAAAGTTCATATTTAACAATTCTGAGAAAAAGTCAGAATTGCAAGATACAAACTCGCTTTTATGAGAAAAAAAGTCTGAATTGTGAGTTTTTATCTTGCATTTCTGACTTTATAACTTCGAATTGTAAGAAAAGAAGTTTATATCTCACAATTTATTTCACATTTTTGACTTTATAACATTTTTGACTTTATTGACTTTATGCATTTGCATAAAAAGTTTATATCACAATTGTGAAAAAAAAACTTTATATTAAACTTTATAAACTCGTATTTGTAAGAAAAAAGTCAGAATTATGAGAAATAAGCTCATTGTGAGAAAAAGGTCAGAATTGTGAATTTTTATCTTGCGTTTCTGAATTTAGAACTCACAATTGCGAGAAAAAAGTTCATATTTAACAATTCTGAGAAAAAGTCAGAATTGCAAGATACTAACTCGCTTTTATGAGAAAAAAAGTCTGAATTGTGAGTTTTTATCTTGCATTTCTGACTTTATAACTTCCAATTGTAAGAAAATAAGTTTATATCTCACAATTTATTTCACATTTTTGACTTTATAACATTTTTGACTTTATTGACTTTATGCATTTGCATAAAAAGTTTATATCACAATTGTGAAAAAAAAACTTTATATTAAACTTTATAAACTCGTATTTGTAAGAAAAAAGTCAGAATTATGAGAAATAAGCTCATTGTGAGAAAAAGGTCAGAATTGTGAATTTTTATCTTGCGTTTCTGAATTTAGAACTCACAATTGCGAGAAAAAAGTTCATATTTAACAATTCTGAGAAAAAGTCAGAATTGCAAGATACTAACTCGCTTTTATGAGAAAAAAAGTCTGAATTGTGAGTTTTTATCTTGCATTTCTGACTTTATAACTTCCAATTGTAAGAAAAGAAGTTTATATCTCACAATTTATTTCACATTTTTGACTTTATAACATTTTTGACTTTATTGACTTTATGCATTTGCATAAAAAGTTTATATCACAATTGTGAAAAAAAACTTTATATTAAACTTTATAAACTCGTATTTGTAAGAAAAAAATCTGAATTATGAGAAATAAGCTCATTGTGAGAAAAAAGTCAGAATTGTGAATTTTTGTCTTGCGTTGCTGAATTTAGAACTTGTGAGAAAAAACATTTGTGAGAAAAAAGTCTGAGGTGTAAGCTCAGGATTAAAGTCTGAAGTGTGAGATACAAACTCGTATTTGTGGGAAAAAAAGTCAAAATTGCAGTTTTTTTATCTCATGTTTCTGACTTTATAACTTCCAATTGTGAGAAAATAAGTTTGTATCTCACAATTCTCAGAAAAAAAATTTAATAACGAGATGTAAACTTGCAATTGCAAGAAAAAAGTCAGAATTGAGAGATAAAAACTCGCAATTTCCTTTTTTAATTTTTATTCAGTGGTGGAAACTGGCTTTCATAGAGCATTTTTTTTTTCAGTTGATGCAGTCTTCTAATTATTAGCATATTTTTAATATATATTTTGATGAAATATAATTTTCTTTAATTTATTATTATTATAAATACTACTGCTACTAATACATTTCTTATTAGTTTCTTATTTTCTCTATTATTTAATAATAATAATAGATATTATTATTATATACCACTACTACTAATAATAATAATCACTATTATTAATATTACAGTTCATTTCTATTTGTTTTTCATTAATGCCATTTAGTTTTAATAAAATAATAATAATAATAAATATATTATAATTATTATTACAAATGTTTTCATATGTCTTATGTTTTTAAATTAAAATAAGAGCTGGAAATTTTACAGCTATATTGTTAATTTTGACAACTATAAACTGGTAAAAAACTATGGCATATGCTGCAAAACAATTTGTTCATATTTTAAGACCAATGAACTCCCACAATTTTTGACAACAGCTGTCATTATTTTCAGGCAGTTTCTACCTATTTCCCCTCTTAAATGGTTGAATGTATGCATTTTATCATACAACAGTTGTTCTAACACTTCTCTCCTCTCTCTCACCATGTTTTTCCTCTCCTCCAGTTGCTTGTGTAGGTCAGAGTCAGCGTATGCGGTGGCAGCTGTGTTTTCTTGTTTTGCTGTTGTAATTGAGTCTTAATCGAATTAGCGGGAGAGCGATTGGATATATTGAGAGTAAAAGAGAAACAGGAAGCCAAGCAAGACAAAGATGAGTTCCCTTTCCAGAGCAACAACTTTGAAAAACAGCCAGCGCTCCAACCAGAAAGCTTTTAGAGCGGATAAAGAATCCTCTTGTCTTTTTAATGAGAAAAAGCGGTAGAAATGAAATAAGAGAGAGCGAGTGCTTTTCATCAGAACAAGCTCTGTGAAAAATCTCAGGAAGGTGGAAATGACAAGAGCGGCAGCGGGAGGTGCGTTCGAATGCCGGACAGGTGCGCTGCAGGGTTTTTAGTGCAGTGAAAGGTGAACCCATTTCTCATTTGAAGCACGTCCTGTCTCGCAAAACAATGAACACAGGATGACTCGGCTTCCAGCTTTGCGATTAAACCCGTACCAGTGGGTCTGAGATCACAGCGTTGGAAACAAATCATACAAGCACACTCTTTTGCTTCACTTGTAATTCCACGGCAGTCCAAATCCATCACACGTGTGCTTCATGTGCGTCTTTATATTTGTGTTCCCGGCCCTGGATTCATTTCCCATCCCCTGGGTGAGAAATCTCATGTAACAACTGACTGATAAAAGCAATTAAAGTGTGTGTGTGATGTGCGCATAAGTGTCTCAGATGTGTGTGTGTGTGTGTTTGCTGCATGGTGTTTGTCAGGATAGCAGTGCCCAGGCTTAGTGCTACGTAGTTACAGCAGACTCTCCAGTGGCAATCTCAAAGGGCTGTGAAATTTTAATGAATAACATTGTCACAGTGCGAGAGAGATGCCAGTGGGCCGCCGCGGTGGCACTTCTATTCACCGACCCATGAGGCCACGCACACACCTTCTGTCCACCCGGGAATGTTCTTATTGATGGCAGACTTGATTCTCTTGCTGTCAATTATATTGATTACTTGTGGATGAGTGGAGCTAATAAGGATTGGAGCTCACTTCATTTTTTGGGCCCTGCCTCATCATGAGAGAGTTACACAGCCATGATTTTCTTATTAACCCTGTTAGCGCAGGACTACGCACAGACACAGAGGGGCAAATGGGAGGGAGACGAGGGGGAGTCTTGTATCTCTCTATCTGGCTTGTGGCGATTTGACAAAATTACTTTTTTGATGGTTGACCACAGTGTTTAGTTATTTGCTTTGCTATTGTTCCGCGTCATTTTTTTTCTCTTTGCTTTCGCTTTTTGTTTTGTTTTTAGGTTTTTGTTTTGCTTTATTCTTTTTGTTTTGTGTTTTGTTTTGTTTTTTGGCTTTTTTTGTTATTATTTGTGTTTTGTGCTTTGTTTTTAGTTTTTGTTCTTGGTGGTTTTATTTATTGTTTTGTGCTTTTATTTGACTTTTTGGCTTTTCTCCTTTTTGTTTTTGTTTTGTGGTTTGATTTAGCTTTTTATTTTGTTTTTAGATATTTTTATTTAGTGCCTTGTTTTTTTGTTTTGTTTTTGTTCCTGGTGTTTTTGTTCCTTGGTTTGCTTTGTTATTGTTTTTTTTTGCTTTTTTTTTTTTTTTTTTTTTTTTTTCCTGTTGTTGTGTTTTATCCGTTTGTTTAAGTTTTTTTTTTGTTTGCTTTCTGTTGCTTTTCTTTTTTCTTTTTTTTGTTGCTTTTTGTTTTTTTTACTTTTTTTTGTTAGTTTTTGTTCTTTTTTTTATTTTGTTTTGTGCTTTGATTCCTTTTTCTTTGTGCTTTGCTCTTTGCTTTTCTCTTTGTTTAGTTTATTTTTTGTTCTTTGTGTGTGTTTTCTTTTGTTTGTGGTTTTGCATTTTGTTTGTTGATTTAGATGTCTTTTTGGTTCTTTTTTATTATTGTTTTGTGCTATGTGCTTTTGCTTTGTATTTTGGCTTTTCATCTTTTGGTTTTGTTTTTAGTTGGTTTGTTATTTTTTGGCTTCTTTTTTTTTTTTTTTTAGTTTGTGCTTTATTTTTAGTTTAGTTTAGTTTTTGTTATTTTTTGTGCTTTGCTTTTACTTTGTGGCTTTTTTGTTTTGTGCTTTGTTTTTTGTTTTTGTCTAGTCTTTGCTTTGGTTTTGTCTAGTCTTTGGTTTTGTCTAGTCTTTGCTTTGGTTTTGTCTAGTCTTTGGTTTTGTCTAGTCTTTGCTTTGGTTTTGTCTAGTCTTTGCTTTGTGCCATTTGGTAGTCCAATATTTCTTGTGTTATGACCACTATACTGTATTGTATCTTCATTCATTTGTGCTGTTTCACTTTTTTGTTTTATATGCTATACAGACTCCTTTGTCCATTGTGATGCGTCTCACTTTAAGCGTTCTAAGCAACAGTTTCAACTTTAATAAAGTTTAATTTCTAAAATGTTTCTCAAAACACCTATGTTCTGTTCTATTCTGTCGCATTATGTAGCAGAATGCCAGAACGCATCTAATGTTTTAAAGAAAATCTGTTAAATCGTTTCTTCCTGTGTCTCTCTATCCAGGTGGAGCTGATGATAACCTGATCGAAGGGGGAGAGACTAAGTTCCTGTGTAAACCAGGAGCTAGAAACATTACGGTCATCTTTCAGCCATTGCTTAGGTAGGTCCTGTTCACAAATGCACACGTCAGCCGAACATGCTTTATAAAGCTGCATTTCAGCAAGCTGTTTAAACTCTCCCCTGCTTCATCTGTCTCCTCGGCCATAGCATGTGAACATTTTTTTTTTCCCCTTCCTTTCATATTTTTCATGGCCGGCGGCCATTACTGCGTCACTGCCATTGATTTTGATTTGTTCTGACGGTATCAATTGGAGCGTTCCGTTTAGGACCGCTCCGCATTCAATTTTCCTTTCAATCTCCTAATCTATTGGATCATCGGTCCAGCCCACTAATGCCCTGTCATATTACCGCTCTAATACAGAGACATATCCCAAGCATGGTCGTCCTGCCCACAACGTGACTGGACTTCCCAATACTCCTATTGCTCGCAATTACATCCGAGCCGCGGTGCATCGATTTTCTGTTTTTTTTCTGTATTTATTTATTTATTTTCCCAGAGATGGTCACTGTTACTCTCAGATAGCTCGTTGTCATTTTGTCCCGGATTTTGTCCGCTTTCAGAAGAATTAGCTCTGAGCTTCATCGTTAATCTGTGCATGAAAGTGTCTAATTTGTCAGTTTTGTCATAACGGTACCAACTCGCTGCTTGTTGTCTTTTCAGCTTGACTGCTTCTCAGGTCTGTCCTCATTATGTTATGTATCAATCACCTCAATAGTGATGAACTTATGTTGAGTTTACCAAACTTTCCTCACAACAAGTGCATAATATTCCCATTTATTCTACCGCAAACTTAAATTTCAGGATATAAAAGCATCAACCCTGTTGCTAACAGTCATTTTGGGAAAATGCATCTTTTGGCCTGCTGTGATTCTGGCTCGATTTCGAACATTGCAGATATTTTACAGTACACCCGCTATGAAGGGGAGGCACCTGCTGCACGCTGATGTATTCTAGCCGTGTTCATTAATCTAAATGAGTTGCTCTCAGTGTTCATGTGAGCAGTGCGACAGCAGCAGGGGATGGGCAGAGGGTGTGTCAGACAGCTGTCCGTCTCAGATGAATGGCAGGCGGATCATCGCTCCGACAGTATGGACAGCTCATCTGGTCCCTGCTGGGGTGACGGACCGAACAAATGAATGCATGAATAAGCGAGTGACTGCTCTCTGCCTTTTTGCCTGCCGCCACATAATGGCTGCTATCAGTCATAGTCCTCTGCGAGGAGCCCGATGTGTGGCCGCATGTCCTTGGCTGCGTTCAGGGGGCTTAATGGTTTGCTGCACTGATACACGTTCAAACCTATCTGGACTGTAATTTCTGAGAAGGATTTCCTTGTAGCCGTCTTTGCGTTTGGGAATGTAGTTCCAGACAGTGACTAATGTGACTAATCAGTTATTGTCAGAATCATATTTTTTAGCTTTGATTTATTTTAGACTAAAAGTTATTTCATTATTTCGTTTCAGCAAAGTTTCATTAAGTTTACTGTAACTAAAAATGAGAACTACAACAAGAAAACAGACTAGAACCTTTTATGCTCTTTGAAAAGTGTAAACATCATAATTTCTTAAGTAGTATTTAGGATAGGGTTATTATTAAGTGAAACTGAAACTAAAATTAAAACCATAAAAAAAGTTACTTGAAATAGAATAGATGTCAACTGAAATGAAATAAAATAAAATAAAATACATTGCCAAGGCAACATTTCTCATTTATATACTTGTATACTACACTATAAAATTAATAAAACTTTAACTATAATGAAAATGGAAAACAAATATGTTAATAATTAATATGTTTTATATTTTATTATTTACAATAATATATATATATATATATATATAATATATATGCATACAGTATATTATATTAAACTGCTGAAGAAATAATAATAATAATAAAAAATATCACATAATAATAATAATTTATTATATATAGAATTTTATAAAATAAATGTTTTATATATATATATATATATATATATTATAAAATTGTATGTATATATATATATATATATATATAACTTTTATAAAATATATAATTTTTTAAAAATATTTATAAAATGTACACAATTTTATATGCACACAATTATATTATTTTTCTTATGTATTTTATTATTTATAAAAAATAACAAAACACACACATATATTTATAAATTTTATAAAATATAGAAATTTTTTAAAATGTATACAATTTTCTATACACAATTATATTTTTTTATATATTTTATAAAAAATAAAATAAAACACATTATAACATATATATAAATACTGGTGAAGAAATAATAAAAACACATAATAATAATAATAATAATAAATATATAATTTTTATATACGTTTTATAAAATAAATGTTATATATATACACGCACGCACATGTATATAATGTTTGTTATATATTTTATTATTTATAAAATAAAGACATAACGTGTAATATATATATATATATATATATATATATATATTACTTTTTACAAAACGTATGTTATAAATATATATTAGAAACATTAAACATATATACATTTATGGCATATATGTGGAATATTATTTATAGTTTTGTCATAAATATTTAATTAAAAGTGTTTAATGAATCATTTTTGGTGCATATTTGTTATTATTGGCAGTCATAAACAACTTAGTTTTTTTCTGTGTCAATGTGGCAGTGTCAGCACACAGAGAAATATGTCAAATCGAAAAAAAAATCATATAAATGAAACATTTACAGTGTACAAGTTGCTTAATTTTGTCAAAGTACAATGGCGTTTGAATGCACATCAATGGATTTTTTTTTTTTTCCACCTGAGTGCTGTAGTTACAGGGGCTAACTGGACCATGCTAACCAGCCAAACCTTGACCCCTTTATTAAACCCCACGCTCGATCGATCGAACGGTACCTGTGCGAACTGATGCAGGAGTTTGTTTTATCAGTGACCGAGAAGAACCTAAACTTACGGCGAGATCGATACAGGCTCTTAATGTTACTGCCAATCAATTCACCATGCAATTTGTGATCAATAGCCTCTGTGGAAGAGGCTGACATTGAAGATCTCAGAGGTGTGGACTTGATGCTTTTTTGATTGATGCTGGGCAGGAGCAGTCCGAGGGGATCGATAATCCCTTTGGGGAGCTTCACACGTCTCCAGTCCCGCTCACTGTACGTTAATATATGGGCTCCGCTTGCACTGTACAGCGAAAGTGCGAAAACACTTTGCAGAGTATCAGATCTCTCCTGATAGATCAATACGCTCACTCCATAAAGAGCGCTTGTGTACGTGTTTGGGTGTGTTTGTGTACGTTTCTGTCGCTTTCAACTACTTGAATCAGTTTGGAAGTACTCGCAGTGTTTTATGTTAGTCTGTTCGCTGGTGTGCTTTTGAGTGACTGGGTTGTGGGTTTTTATGTTTATGTGTGTGTTTGGCTTTGCATGTGAATTGGAGACATGCTCGCTACAGCGAGAGGGGAGACGGAGCAGGTAGGAGGTAATTTAGTTTGACTTGTGGGGCCTCACACTGACATTTGAGTTGGTATTTAAACCCTCCTGCCCTGACTGAGGTTGGCATTTTGAAAGGGGGCACTCTGTGGCTTGCCATAATCTCTCCCCCTTGTATGCATCCACGCTCTGAGGTGATTAGGCCTGGCAGGGCCCGGAGTCTGTGAGATCACACCCCGGCCAGAGAGCAGATGTTAGGGTCGACGGCCTCCCGGGCTGGGGTGGGCGGAAGGACCAAAAACGGTGTATCGGTAGTTCCGTTGAAAGTGACATTTGAGAAGTTAAGATAAACATTATTGTTAGCTTGATGTGTGTTCGTTGATGTAAAGTGTAATTTGAAACTTATTTTAATGTGACATAAAGAGAATATTCATAAATATAGAGTACATATCAGTCATTGAATATAAATTAAAATAAACACTGCTGTTCAAAGGTCAAAATCTCTTATGCTCACTAAGGCATTAAAAACAGTAACATTGTGTGCGTTTTTTTATATATATATATATATATATTTTTTAGATATTTATATACACACACACATATATATATATATATATAATTGTTTTTTTTTTTTTGAAAGCAGCCATTACTCCAGCTTCCAGTGTCACATGATGGTTTATATGTAATAATATGCTAATTTGGTGCTCAAGAAACATTTATTATAAATTTTGAAAACAGTTGTAATGCTTAATAATGTACAGATTTTTTTTCAATAATAAGTTTTTTTCAATAATAAACAGTTTATTTGAAATAGAAATATTTTGTAATGATGTAACAGTTTTTACTGTCACATTTTGGTTATATATATATATATATATATATATATATGTGTATGTGTGTGTGTGTGTGTGTGTATATATATATATATATATATATATATAAATAATATATATATATATATATATATATTTTAATAATAACTATTCTGTTATTTTAAACTTTTTTATTTTTCTGTTATTTTAAACTTATTTTGGGGGAAAAAATCAGTCTCATTAAAATATCCATCCATCTATCTATCTATCTATCTATCTATCTATCTATCTATCTATCTATCTATCTATCTATCTATCTATCTGTCTATCTATTATTATTATTATTATTATTATTAAAATGTCTATAAATATCTATTTTTATTTTTAAAATGTATACAATTGAAATAATACATTTAATAATAACCATATATGCCCAAAATGCGATAGTAAAGACTTTTAATCATTACAAAATATTTCTATTTCAAATAAATTATTTATAACTTATTTTTCATCAATATCTGTATATTTTTCTCAAAATGTGACAGAAAAGATTTTAACATTACTACAAAATATTTCTATTTAAGGTAAATTCTGTTATTTTGAAGTAAAAAAATATAAATATCTACATCTATATATTATTTAAATTATATACGTACAATTTAAATATTAATAATTTTAATAACAACTATATATACCCAAAACGTGACAGTAAAGACTTTTACATAATTTCAAAATATTTCTACTTCAAATAATTTTTTCTTTTATTTTCATTTTTGAAGAAAAATCAGTTTCAGTAAAATATCTACATCTATATATTAATATTTAAAATATTTACATATAATTTAAATACTAATCATTTAAAAAATAACTATACATACCCAAAAATGTTATTTTAAACTTATTTTTTAAATCAGTTTCTCCTAAATATCTGTCTATATCTATATATCTATATCTATATATATATATATATATCCTTTACTTTTTATTGAGGAAAACTTTTGAGGACACATTTGCCCCCAAACTATATAACAGCGCTTGTCAAGTTTCTAAAAAAAAAAAAAAAAATGTCTGTATATCTGTTCTCTCTCCGTCTCTCTCTTTGTCACTTTTCTTCTTTTGCGCTGTACTTCTCTCAGTTTTTGCTCTCAGTTTAACAGTTCCCATCAGTTTCACACTTAGATAGATACAATTGTAGGTAATTGTAAAACTCAATATTTTTTTTCCCCCTGCTGTAGCACTTTTATTTTAGTTTGACATCTCCCTTCCACATCCCCTTTTTTTGATCTCTCTTGCTCTCTTTTACACAAGGTATCAATTTCTTCAGAGGGATTGAAGAAAGCAGTTCTCCAGATCGCAGAGGAGGCTATTTGAGAAGTGTCAAAACTTTTAGAGTTATTGATGGCTGTGGCCAATTTCCTGGACAGTTCACTACTTTTTTTTTTTGTCGCCGGTGGCGTAGCGTTAAACACGTTTGACTGTTTGTGACCACAGATATAGAAGCAGCATTGAACAGTGTTGTATGTGATTTACACTAGTCTAAAAATATACTTGCAGTCCAGGTGGCTAAAACAATAGGAGAAGACCCGAAACAGAAAGTTTAAAAAGGTGGGTTACAGTGATGTGGGCAAAATGTCAAAACATATCCCTGGATGTCTATTGTCTTATGCTTGGAGAAGATAGGGGTTGTTCATCATAAGTTGACGGTGTAATCACATGACTGATTCTTGTGTGGAAGCTACAATTGTGTAGCTTGATCATGCGCCAGCCAAGCAACTGCCATTGAGATGAATGGAAGCACCATTGGATATCTTTCATTCATCTGCACTCACCGTCCAGGCATTATCTGGTCACGTCTTGCCCTACACCAGATAGGAAGACTGCCATGATGATAGGACGGTGTTGAAACAAAGAGTCACGATAAGAGAAAGTCTTTCCTGTGCTACTGTCAGCACATAATAGGTCTAAGTGTTGGTATATGATCTCTGATAGTTAGATATCGGCTGCTAATATGATAAGCACATTCTTGAGCTTAATATGGCTTGTCACTGTCATCCGATTGGCTTGTGATGATGGAAAGCTTTCCGCCTGGGAAACTGCAAATGACATAACATATTTTCACATTGTTAAACATCTTTTTAAAAGTCACTATCACCTTACGAAGAACATGTCAGTTGTGTGTAGGAGGCTGGCTTTCCGTCGACCATCTGGCAGACGTTTCCTGAAAAAAAAGTCAAACTTTAGTGTTATATAAACAAACTGTGCAATAGCACGCTGTCATTAGCCAGAATGGCCTTGCGTGTCTCTAAATTACTCAGTTTGTCTGTTGACAGAGTCAGTTCTTTACTGGAGGATGAGGAAGTTCTGGGCACTTTTATCGTATGTTCGCACATTGTAGATTTTCTTAATGTCCTAATATATCTCCATTTAGCTAGATAAGCAAAATGCCTAAATATTGTAATTTAAATTTTATAAATATTACTATTTATTATTTACATCTTTGTACATCTTTATACATTCAAATGCATTAACAAACATAATAAAGCTAATAATTTTGCAAGACAGTATACATAAAATAATGCAAATTGTAAATTAAATTAAATTATTAAGTGAAATTGTATTTGTTTATTTACTTATTTGTTTGTTTGTTTGTTTGTTTAATTTTTCTTACCATATTCGCAATTTTGTTTTAAGCATAAATATAATTTTGAACTTGCTGAAACAGCAAATATAACTACACAGGCAAAATAAGCTTTATGCATAAAATACTGAAAACTGTAAAGTAAATTAATTGATTAAATTGTATTTATTTATTTATTTATTTAATTTTTCTTATCACAATTGCAGTTTCCTTTTTCATTTTAAACATAAATATAATTTTAAACTTACTGAAACAACTAAACAAATTTAGCGAAATACGCAGTATGCATAAAATATTACAAATTGTAAAGACATTTTTTTTTTCTGCCTCATTGGCAGTTTTCTTTCTCTTTTTAAGCATAAATAAAACACATTTTAGAACACATTTGAAAACTAAAATATAACATTTATTTATTTATCTATTGGCAGTTTTCTTTCTCTTTTTAAGCACAAATAAAACATTATAAAACTAAAATATAACATTTATTTATTTATTTTTCATTCATTTATCTTTATTTATTTATTTATTTATTTATTTCCTCATTGGCAATTTCCTTTCTCATTTTAAGCATAAAACACATTTTAGAACACATTTTAAAACTAAAATATAATTTTCTCGGATTTAATTATTTGTTTATGTTAATTTATTTATATATTAATGTATTCATTTATTCATTCATTCGTGTATTTATCTTTTTTAGTTTTATTTTTTTTTAGTTTTCTTACCTCAGTGGCAATTTCCTTTCTTTTTTTAGAATGTGTTTTAAAACTGAAATATAACTTCATTCATTCATTTATATTTTCTTTCCACATTCAGAATTTCCTGTTTCGTTTAAAGCGTTAATATAATTTATAACTTCTAAACTGAAACAACAAATGTAACCAATTAAATGTAGCAAGATGAGCAATATGAGTAAAATATTGCAAATTGCAAAGTAATTTAAATAATTGAATTTATTTATTTATTTTTTTAAGCATAAATAAAACAATTTAGAACACATTTTAGAACTAAAATGTAACTTTTTTTTCCCCTTGAGTATTCAATCACTTCCCGCTAGCCTTAGTGCCATTGTGTGTATGTGTGTATCGGTCAAAAGTAGTATCGTTTTACCCCATGTAGCGTGATTGGTTATGTCATAACCGGTTTTGTTGTGGCTTTTCATTCAGGTGTGGAGTCTAAATGCTGTATTTATGTATCTGAAAGGACAGAAGATACTGAACACCAGCATCACTTGCAATTATCAATGTGCTCTGATTGGAGAGGGCTGGAGAGGGTTTGTTTACCCGGCTCTCTGGCCCAATTGAGGCTTTTGTCAGGCTGTAATAATCTTCTGTCAGTTGCTTTCGTTGTGCAACAAGCATTTTTCACACAAATGTCTTTCTGCTCCCTCTCTCTCTGTCGCTTTTCCTTTCCTCTGTGTTGACAGAGATTAGGGGTGAGCCATCGATCCGTCGCTAGTATGTGCACCTTGCAGTGTCTCCAGCTGATTTGGTGTCCTCTCACAACGGAAAGGACAAACGGTGCCCACACATTTACTTTAGACAGACCACCATGGCTGAAAGTTTCAAAATAGGAGATAAAACTGTTTTAGGGTTACCTCCCAGGTGTTAAGAATCCTATTAAATTTTTTTTTTCTTAATGCATGAAAATCCTAATATTTTTGAAAATCTTCATATTTTTTCCTTCTGATTTTCCAGTCAAAACATCTAAAATGAAACAATAATTATTTAGAAAGATAAGCATTATGCATAAAATATTTTGCAAATTGCAAGGTAAACTCTTATTTTTTTTTTTTTTTAGAACCCTATTAAACTCTCTTATTGTTTGCTGGTTTTAATGATGGCTTTTGCACCTGGCTAGATCATATTGTGCTTTAAAGTTGCATCGAAACCAAAATGATTTTTTTTTAATGCATGAAAATCCTAATTTTTTGACAATCTTTATATTTTTTCCAGTTAAAATATCTAAAGTAATGCAATAAATAAATAAAAAAAATAAAAAAAAGGTTAACAAAAAAGTGTTTAGTAAATTTAAGTAATATTTATTATTATTATTATTATTATTTTATTTAGCAATATGCCTAAAATATTGCAAATTGCTAAGTAAATTAAATAATTAAATTTACTGATTAAATTGTGGGGTTTTTTTTATTGTTTGTTTATTCGTCTTTTTTATTTTTCTTAACTCTTGCAATTATTATTTATTTATTTACCAAGAGAAGCGATATGCATCAAATATTGTAAATTGCAAAGTAAATAAAATAATTAATTTTATTTATTTATTTATTTATTTATTTATTTTGTTAGTTGTTTCTTCTTATTATTAGTAGTATTTTTATTAACTCTTTGGCAATTTCCTTTTTTAAGTATAAATAAAACACAATTTAGAAAACAAAGTTAACAAAAACATTTTGTTTAGTAATATTAATTAATTTATTTATAAATTTAGCAAGATAAGCATACATATAAATTAACAATAAATATAAATATGCATAAAATATTACAACTTGCAAATTAAATTAAATAATTAAATTGATTGATTAAATTGTATTTTAGTCTTTTTTATTAACTCTGACAATTTCCTTTTTTAAGCATAAATAAAAAAAAATTTAGAACAAAAAAAAACCTGTTAACAAAGTGTTTAGTACCTTTAAGTAATATTTATTTATGTATGTATTTATTTAGCATGAAAAGCAATATGCATAAAATATTGCAAATTGCAAAGTAAATTAAATAATTGAATTTACTGATTCAGTTGTATTTATGTATTGTTTATCTATTTATTTACCTTTATTTTTTTCTTCCCTCATTGACAATTCCCCTTTTTAAGTGTAATTAAAACACAATAAAAAAAAAATAATAATAGTAATATAGTTACTGTTAAATAGTAATATAATATTTTTAATATTTAATATTTATTTATTTGTTAGTTTAGTTACACATTTTTGATGGTTTTAATTTATTTATTTTATTTATTTATTTTTTTTTTTTGCGCAGTGTTCTTATTGTGAACAGTTCATGTCCAAAGAAGGCCAAAGAAAAATATTTGTCTTCATAATCTTTCATCAAATCTAATCAATTCCCAGT
Source organism: Labeo catla (assembly GCA_012976165.1). Classification (NCBI taxonomy): domain Eukaryota; kingdom Metazoa; phylum Chordata; class Actinopteri; order Cypriniformes; family Cyprinidae; genus Labeo; species Labeo catla. The sequence goes on from VONZ01000120.1 coordinate 661,221, forward strand.
GGATAAAACCCTCAGTACTGTTTTCTTATTAAATATGAATTTTTACTCTGAAATACTTTGGATTATTGAAATAAAATGGGTTGCAATCACCTTTTCACATCGCTTCACATGTAATATTTAGACCTTTATCTTGATTTGGTGACAAACAAGCATATGCCTCACGTTCCTCCTTTTGCACCCTGTCCTTTTGTTCAAATCCAGCCTACATTAGAATTCAGCGTGAGCGTCACAGTCGGCGTGCCAGTCTTACGAGTATCCTCGGCTGGGCCTTTCCTTTGTCTTCTTTTTTTAATCTTTTCTCATATATCCAGGGATTTTCTTGAGTAAATAACCCCTCTGGTACGTGCACAAACACTATGAAGCGTAGCTGTGAATATTGCACTGCATTATACATCAGAGAGCAACAGAACAGCGCAGAGAAAGATGGTGCGTTTTTCCGTGGTAAAGGTTAGAAAACAGGCAGAGGTAGCAGCACAGCTATTTGTTTTGCATGGCGGTGACGGACATCCACGCTCTTATGAAGGGAGGGGGAGAGATGCTGCTGTGCTCCCTTTTCCCTCCTCTTGTTTCTCTCATCTATAGTATGGCTTTATCTTTCAGATGCCCTTTATCTCTCCCTCCTCTCTGCTGCGCTCCATGCATAAGTAAATACTAAAGAGCTGAGTATCGAACAAAAGAGTCGCCGTGAAAAAGTGCCACTTCAGCAAGTTGCCTTTGTGTCTCGCTAACTTTCGAATTTAATAAAGCCACACGTCTTCCGGAGATCGTGGTGGAGATTTGACGGACCAGTGGGGGTCTAAGCCTTGTCTTTTCTTGTGGGAAACTTTCAAAGTTTAACTTTTGGAGTGCATTCCCATTGCTGACATCTAATGAGAGGATTGCTGAGTGAATCTGCATATTCTATCACACTCACCCAAAGGCACATTGCCAGCTTTGTCTCTCAAATAACCAATGCTTTATGGGAAATTGAGTTTTGGCATGCTTTTTTGGTTTCTCTATTTCCTTTATTATTCCATTGTGTTCTACTCTTTGCACTACAGTATATGAATTGCACATAATTCACCTTGTTTAGATCATCGCTAGCTCCTATTTACATATTGTCTGTGTCACATAAACATTACAAATATTGTTTTTTGATGTACAAAATGAGAATCTCCAAAGACTCTCGACATCTGAGCCATGGAGAATCCTGAAAACGTAATAATAATTTCTGACCAGTGAAGGGAATAATGGCATTATAAAACGGCGTTACCAAAGACATTACTTTTTTAGTAACAAGTAACCAAACGAATTACTATTTCCCCCGTTACCACACCATTACCGTTACTGGCAATAAAATTCGGCGTTGCTATAATTTTTGCATTGCGTTTTTCTTCTGATGTAAATTCTGGCTTATTCCTCTCAGCGCATCTTTTCTCAGAAGCGAAAAGTTGCTGAGATGAACTTGATGAATGTTCACGTTTGTTTACGGAGGCAATGTGGGTGTTTACCTACATGTCCGCACGTCTCACGTGGTTGTTTGAAATTGAAAAAAGGAGCCGCTCATGGGCGTGATGACATTAGAGTTTAGACGGTAAAAACTGGCAAGAGGTAACCCTGTTTATTTTACAAAAGCACATTGTTTTGTTGTTATTATTGTTTTTCATGTCTGTGGGTTAAAGCGACACCAATAACATGATATTTAGCCCCTGGAAGGTGTCTCTTACATTGTCCCACACCAACATTAAAATAGCGTAGAATGTTGGCAACGATAGACTCGTGGTTAGCGCTTCAACATAGCGTAACTGCACTCACAGCGACCAGAGAACAATTTCCGTCTCAAGGTTCTTTGCTGAACCCGCTCCCCTCTCTCCACCCAATACTTTCCTGTCGACTCTCCACTGTCCTCTCACAATAAAAGGCAGAAAAAAGTCAATAAATATAACTTTAAAAAAAAAATGTCTTATTCACAGAACGGCATGTTTTTGCTCACACCCAAAGATGCACATTAGACACGCTATAATAAAACATCTGTGGGGTATTTTGAGCTGAAACTTCACGGACACATTCAGTGGATATTAGAGAATTATATTACATATTGTAAAAAACTAGTAGGCAGTGTACAGTATATACTGCGTCTATGCAGTAATCAATAGACTAGTTTCCTGTTGAAGCAATACAGCACTTCTTACTGGTGTCTTGGCTAGTACGAACACTATCAACAAAAGTTATTTTAAAGTTTCAGTTGCAGATACTGAAACACCCCAATTATCACACTCTATATAGCGAGCTCTGACTCACTTACAATGCCCAGTGTTACAAAAAAGATGATTTCAAACAGGAAACTGCTAGAATAGCCCATTCTGTTGCTAAGCGGTAGCCAGGGAAGGTGTGGATAGGCAGTGAGAGAGCTGTTGTCAAGGTGAGTGTCTGGAGTCCTAGAGGGAATGAATGGATGAGCTGGAATAGAAATGTAAGGATGGTAACATATAAACACATAATGGGATTTAAAAAAATCAGAGACTACTAATAGTGCTGCTTTTTTGCACTTTTTTCATTTGCAAAACATGTTCATCATAAACTATTTGAGTAAAAAGTTGTGCTGAAAAAGAATTGTTGAATTATTTTTTGTTTTTGTTTTGTTTTGCTTTGCTTTTTGTTTTTTTTTCGTCTTTTTTGTTTGTTGTATTTTGTTTTGCTTTGCTTTTTGTTTTTTGTTTGTTTTGTTTGTTTTACTTTTCTTTTCTTTCTGTTTTGTTTTCATTTGTTTTGTTTGTTTTTTTAGTTTTTTCTTTTGCTTTGCTTTGCTTTTTATGTTTTTATTTTTTGTTTTGTCTTCTTTCATTTTGTTTTGAGTTTTTTGTTTTGTTTTCCGTTTTGCTTTGATTTGATTTTTGTTTTGGTTTTGTTTTGTGTTTTTGTTTTCATTTGTTTTGTTTGTATTTAGTTTTTTTCTTTTTTTCGTTCTGTTTTGTTTTGCCTTGCTTTTAATGTTTTTAGTTTTTTGTGTTTTATTTTTTGTTTCTTGTTTTACTTTCTGTTTTGTGTGTTTTTTTTTTTCTGTCTTTTTTGTTAACTTTTTTGTTGTTTTACTTTAAAAAAGCCCACTTTAAATTCGTAAAACTCCAGATTTTCATTGTGTCCTTAGACTTTTGGGTGTGTATACACACATACTTTTTTCTACCTTTTGCCCACAGAGTTGGGATGAGACCCCCAAATCCTTACTTCATCAGTCAACAGCCGACCAGTTGTCATACGCACACGCGTGCAGCGAGAAGAATAAGGACCAGTGTCATGAAGATCTTAGGCAGCTCATGAATCCTCCTATGTGTGTTATTAAAGATTAATGCTGCCCAGTGGCCTCTCTAATGCAGTGATAGTCATCACTGCGGCCCGGAATAGCCTCGGCTAGCTGCGCACACCCGGCCATGCATTAAACATGCCTTTTCTCTCTCTCTGTCTCTCTCAGGCCCAACACTCTGATACAGTAATGACCGAAGCGTATCATATAAGCACAGTGCCCATACCCCTAGTGTTACTAATGACCTTTGACCCCAGCAGGACGCCGCTATCCTTTCTGTTGTCAAGTGAAACTACAGTCAGTGCACCGCTGGACAGCTCCCCATTAATAATGGCGCTCAATGTTGTGGTCATTCACACACAATAACTTCTCACTATAATAACGGAACCGGTTTCTCACGCCTCTGTGCATTTGATTTTAGCCTCCAGTGGCTGGATTACGCTCCAGCTGGGAACTTTATGAATTATAGAGGATGGCTCGGAGTGGATTTGCAAGATCTGTGGCCAGGTCTAGTGTCATACTCACCTTTTTTCTCTGTGGTGTTAGCCTGTGACCTTTGACCTTGACTTCTCTGTGGTTTGGCGAAGTTGAAATGCAGAGGTGACCCAGTTCTCACAGGATCATGGAATTTTCCCTCCTATTTTTTGACCTTTTTGCTCCTTTTTGTTGCTTTTTTGCCTTTTGATTATAGCTGTTATCATTTTTTTTTGCCCTTGTTTCGGCCTTGAATTTGTATTTTGTATCAATTTAGTGGTAGGTAGTAGCACAGATGTGTTTGTGTGTTTCGGGCAAACATGTTCTCTTCTTTAATAAATTGTGTAGTTAGATTAAGCTAAATAAATAATTGTGCCATGAGCTGTTTTCGGGCCTTTTTGCATTGATTTTACTCTTTGCAGCTATTTCATAGGCTTTATTTAATTTCTGGAGCTTGCATCTAATTAAGGCTGTCTTATTTTCAGCCATATTGAAGGTTGACAACTTAATTTAAGCTTTATGAAGTGAGAAAACGTGTCATGTTCAGGACAGATATCAATTAATAACTTTGGGTTTGAGTCTGTTTTAGGTAGTAATGAAAAATAAATATGTTATATTTAATAATAATAATAATAATAATTAATGTCTGATTTTTTTTTTCTTTAGTTTTTATTTTATTTTATTTTATTTTTCTTGTTATATTACTTTATTTTATTTTTAGTGTGACTTAGTTGAATTTAGTTGAATTTTAGTTGAATTTTTTTGCTTTATTTTATTTTATTGTATTTTATCATTTTATTTTATTTTATTATTTTACTTTATTTTTTATTTTATTTTACTTTAGTTTTTTTAACGTTATTTTATTTTATTATTTTACTTCACTTTGTTTTGCTTGACTTTAATTTATTTTATTTAACTTTATTTTATTATTTTACTTTACGTCACTTTATTTAACTTTGTTTACCTTTATTTTATTTTATTATCCCAAAATGCTTCAACCCAGGATAGATTCAACTGTTTTTTTATTTTACTTTATTTTATTATTTTACTTTGCTTTACTTTATTTTATTTTATTATTTTACTTTACTTTATTTTGTTTTATTTCACTTTATTTTATTTTGTTATTTTATTATTTTACTGTATTTTATTTTATTTATTGTATATTCTTATTTTAGTTTACTTTTTTACTTTTTACATTTATTTTATTTTATTATTTTATTTCACTTCGTTATGCTTTACTTTATTTCATTTTATTTTCTTGTATTTTATTAATGTTTTATTATTTTACTTTACTTCACTTTATCTTGCTTTATTTTATTATTTTATTTTATTTTATGATTTTACTTTCACTTTATTTTACTTTTAGTTTAGTTTAGTTGAGTTATCTTGTCCCAAAAATACTTCAGTCCAAGATAGATTCAACTATTTTTGTCTTAATAATGCTTTTTTGTTTTTAATTGAAGGGTTATTTTTCTAAGCAAAGCATCCCTTTAAAGTTCATTTTTATAATTTCACAGAACTGGCAGAAACCAGTATACCGAAAAGGCAAGCTTCTCTACTTGTTTGAGACCATATATAAATGTATCAGTCATTAGCATAGTGCTTTTGAAGAGCTGTAACGAAATGGTGATTCACCGACTTGTTTGTGGACATGTATGCTCCGGGTTTTTGAGGTCAGATGAATGTGGCTGTCTGGTAAGCCGTATGGTCTACACCTTTCATCTTAACACCTCAATATGTGTACATAAGTGTATGCGCCCGTGTTTGTGTGCGTGTCCTTGCCTCTTTGTGTTTCACCTCCCGGAGCGGAGGGCAGGTGCCACTCTCTGTTAGCGCCGAGCCACAGAGCTCTGGCAGCTACATCACAGCCGCCTTTGATTCGCCAGCCTTTCCAGGTCGACGAGCTGATGCCTGATAATAATGTTGTTTGATTGCTGAAGTGGAGAGGTAATTGATTGATCCTTTGGCGTGTCTGGGGTCAGGCTTCAGAAGAAAGACGGTCTCTGGTGTTGATTCGTCTGGGAACAGATTCTTCTTTCCCTTGCTCTTTCAATCCACAGGAAGATGAGCAACGGATGAAAAGAAGATGAAAAAAGAAGACAGGAGAGTGGCCATTTCAGAGCTTCCTAAAAAAAAGCAACAAGCTTGTCAAAATGGAGGCCCTCTTGTATTAGAGCAGCAATCTTTTTGTCAGACCGAAAACTTATTTTGTGGATGAAGAGTTGGAGATATTCCCTATTACTTAAAGGGATAGTTCTCCGGAAAAGGAAATTAACCCATGATTTACTCACCCTCAAGCCATCTTAGGTGTATATGACTTTCTTCTTTCAGATGAATACAATCAGAGTTCTGTTTTCAAAGTGAAGTAAAATAATCAAATAAAGTAAGTAAAATAATAAAATAAAATAAAATAAAATAAAATAAAATAAAATAGTAAAATAAAGTAAAGTAAAATCATAAAATAAAATTAAGTAAAATAAAGTGAAGTATAATACTAAAATATTAATAAAATACAATAAAACAATATAAAATAAAATAATGCAAAACAAAGTGAAATAAAATAAATAAAAAAGTAAATTAAATTAAACTAAAATAATAAAATACAATAAAATAAAATACAGTAAAATAATAAAATAACAAAAAAATAAAGTGAAATAAAACAATAAAATAAAGTAAAATAAAGTGAAGCAAAATAATGTGACGCAAAATAATAAAATAAAGTAACAAAAAACAGTTGAATCTATCCTGGGTTGAAGCATTTTGGGATAAATAAAAATAATAATAATTAAATATAAGTAATAAAATAAAATAAAATAAATAAAATAAAACCAAAAATAAAGTAAAATGAAGTACAGTAAAATAAAATAAAGCTAAATTACGTCAAATAATAAAAGAAAAGAAAAGAAAATAAAAGAATAAAATAAAGCAAAATAAAGTGAAGTAAAATAATAAAATATTAATAAATACAGTAAAATAGTATAAAATAAAGTAAAGCAAAACAAAGTGAAATAAAATAAATTAAAAAAATAAAAAAGTAAAGTAAAATAAACTAAAATAGTAAAATACAATAAAATAAAATAAAATAAATAGCAAAATAAAATAGAGTGAAAAAAACAATAACATAAATTAAAATAAAGTAAAGTAAAATAATAAAATAAAGTAAAATAAAGTGAAGCGAAATAAAATAAATCATTTTGGGATAAAACAAAATAAAAAAAAATAAAAATAAAATAAAATAAAGTAAAATGAAGTACAGTAAAATAAAATAAAGCTAAATTAAGTCAAATAATAAAAGAAAAAAGAAAAGAAAGAAAAGAAAAGAAAATAATAAAATAAAATAAAGCAAAATAAAGTGAAGTAAAATAATAAAAAAATGAATAAAATACAATAAAATAATATAAAATAAAGTAAAGCAAAACAAAGTGAAATAAAATAAAATTTAAAAGTAAAAAAGTAAAGTAAAATAAACTAAAATAATAAAATACAATAAAATAAAATACAGTAAAATAATAAAATAACAAAGTGAAATAAAACAATAAAATAAAGTAAAATGAAGTGAAGCAAAGTAAAATAATAAAATAAAGTGAAACAAAATAAATTAAAGTGAAGCAAAACAAAGTGAAAAAATTCGTGGTGAGTCTTGCGGTATAGTCTAAGACCCATGTATTTGAGATATATACAGAGAGAGAGATGCACAGTGTCTAATGGCTAATAAACTTTAATTGGATTATTGGATTGGACAATCTATCTTTCTGCATTAATTAAGCTCAGGGTCAAACGCTCGGTACTCCTTCCATAATCCAGCAAGTGCTGTAGGGAAACTGCTCATTTAAAGAACACAAATTAGAGTTAAATGCAAATCAAAGCGTATAATTGACAATTACTGATTATGAGCGGTTCATGTGACCAACGTAGACACGCTTCCTGTGCATGCATAAGATGTCACATATATCCAAGTTAAAGCTGTAATAATATTAACAGGTAAAACACTGCACTAAATACAGAGGCTTAACGTTTGAGCGTTAATGCTGCTTGAGTTTATGAAGCTTATAGAGCAGATCTTGTTCACATGATTCCAAAGCTTCTAATTCCTGTTCAAGTAATGGACTGAATGTGCAGAGCTATGTTTTTAAACTGCAGATTGAGACGTTTCTAATGATGAATCAGAGTTCCTGGCTCAGGCGGTGTGCCTGCCATGCTGAGCAGGTAATAACCCCCGATTAGGTTCTTTATATGAGAGAATAAATGCCGAATACCAGGCCCGGCTCTCTGGAGGAGAAAGACACGAAGAGAGGGGGAAAGCAAATTAGAGAAGCTGAAAATAGGAATGGAGGATGAAGACGGCTGTTTGTGCTCACTTAGCTCTCATGCTGGTTAGATCTCTGCCAGCGTTCACCTGTAAAAGCGATATGGCGTGATTCAGTTGGCAGTCTTGGGAAAGGCAAAATTGCTTAATTCAAGGAAAAGAGACAGATGTTTTTGAAATACATGTTTTCATTTTTTTTTTGTTTGGTTTGGTTTCACAGTGTTTGAAATGCACAAAACATTTTATGTTTTTATGTCATATTTTGTTTTTAGTTTAAATTTGTGTTTTGTCATGTTTTGTTTTGCTTTGGAATGCCCAAGACATTTGTCGTATGTCATGTTTTTTGTGTGTTGTGTTTTGTTTTGTTTTTTGTTTTGTTTTGTGTTTTGCTTTGCTTTGTTTTGTTTTGTTTAGTTGTTTTGCTTTGGAAAACAGTTTTTATTGGATGAACAGTGTCTGGAATGCACAAAACATTTTATATTTTATATCATGTTTTGTTTTGTGTTATGTTTTGATTCACATTTTGTTTTATGTCATGTTTTGCTTTGTTTTGTTTTTATGTTTTGATTCACAGTTTATGGTTTATGTCATGTTTTGCTTTGTTTTTTTGTTTTGTTTTACTGTGCGTTGCTTTGTTGTTGTTTTTTTTTTGTTTTTTTTTTGTTTTGCTGTGCTTTGTTTTTTGGTTTTGTTTTATGTTTTTGTTTAGTTTTTTGGTTTTGTTTTGTTTCATGTCTTTTTTTTGCTTCGGAATGCACAAAACATTTTTATGTCATGTTTTTTGTTTTGTTTTTGGAAAATAGTTTTTGTTGGATTCACAGTGTCTTGAATGCACATTTTTTGTGTTTTGTTTTGTTTTGCTTTGTTTTGTTTATTTTGTGTTGTGTTTTGTGTTACTGTGCTTTGTTTTGTTTTGCTGTGCTGTGTTTTGCTTTGCTTTTGCTTTGTGTTGTGTTGTTTTTTGTTTCGTTTCTTTTTTTGCTTTGGAATGCACAAAACTAATGTTTTTTGTCTTTTGCTTTGCTTTGCTTAGTTTTTTTGTTGTTTAGCTTTGTTTAGTGTTTTTGCTGTGCTTCGCTTAGTTTTTTGTTTTGTGTTGTGTTTTTTAGTTTTGTTTTTTTGTTTTTATTCACAGTGTCTAAAATGCACAAAACATTTTATGTTTTTTGTCTTTTGCTTTGTTTTGCTTAGTTTTTTTGTTGTTGTTTAGTTTTGTTTAGTTTTTTTTGCTGTGCTTGGCTTAGTGCACAATGCACAAAACATTTTGTGTTTTATATTGTTTTTTTTGTTGTTTTATTTTATGTCATGTTTTTTTGTGCTTTGCTTTGTTTTGTGTTTTGTTTAGTTTGTTGCTGTTTCCAAAGTAATATTATTAATTATTATTTTTGTCATTTTAATAGTATGGAAGAATGGGCAATATATGGAGAACAGTTTTTATGGCATTCACTGTATATGCAAGTATGTATGTGTGTGTATAGATAGATGTGTATGACATGTATGTGTATGTGTAGATGGATAGATTCCTTTAGTAAGATTCTTTTTGTAAGTTCAGAGAACAGAACAATAACAAATCAGTATTTTACAATTACTGTATTAATTGAATTAAATATTTTTAAAAATAGGAATGTACTTAATATATTACATATATTAAGTATTTTCTAGGAAAATTTCAATTAGCAACACTAGTGGTATTTGATTAATTTATCAAGTTCCTAAAGGGTAACTCTGCAGATGTATCTTCCATCTCTCCCTGACGACCTTTATAAATGGTGCCTATTCATGAGTCTGTAGACTTTGGTGTCATAATGTTGCATTAGTGGAATGTGTTGTAGCTTTGGGCGAGCTGGCTGGTGAATCCCTGGTGAAGCCACAGGATTTAAATTTGATTTAAAACGTGATTTACTGCAGTAACTCCAGGCTACTCTCTCGCTTTCTCTCTCATTTTGAAATGAATTCTCTGCTGTGTAGCCCTGGTTGCTCTGTGCAGGCTCTGTGAAGCTCTGGCTGGCAGCCTGATTGTGTTGGGGCACTGATACAGCTCACCTTGGCATCCTTCATTTTTGTGGGCGGCTCTGTATCCTCTCTGATGGTACTTTGGTAAGCGTTAGTTAAGGTACTGCTGCTAATTTTTGCACTGAAAGAGGCCAAAGAGAACAATTAAGATGTTTATTGCCTTACTGCAATCACTTGTAAGTTGTTATCATGGGTTTTTTCTTTCAGTTAATGGTTTTACAGGGCATCGGTGACTTGTGCTGCCCTGGCTGGCTAAGCACATCTCTCTTTCTATCCTTAAGGCGTCTCACCTCACTATTAGAAGAATGTGATGTCGAATATTTATTTTTTCATTTTAACTAAACTTATTTCCAGTTCAAATACTCATTACTATAATGCATCCAGATTTTTTACTTATGAGTCTTTTTTCCCCTTCATTATTCTTAGTTATATTTCTCATTAGATTCTATTTACTGTAATACAGGACGTCTTTTGACAGTGTTCAGTGGGTTTTTTTTCCAGAGCTGAATTCAGCAAAAAGGCAGTACAACAAATTTTACTTTAAGGTTAAGACTAAGATGTACAAATACTTTATAACTAATATGTATTTTTTTTAATGAGAATGAGATTTATTTTGGTGGAATAGTGTATTTAATTGTCATGAAAATAATGCCACAATTCACACTGAACCTTAAATGTCTTAAAAATATGCTTAATTTACTGTGGGCATTAAATTACTCTTGGCAGGTCGTGTGATTCATCCAAAAACATAAAAGATATTTTTTGTTGTTGTTGTTGTTGTTGTTGTTTAGTTAGTGTGTAAAAAAATTAGTTTAGTTTACAGTGCATATAAAAGTTTTTAATTCAGAGTGAACACTGAAGTTTTGTTTTTAGTCAAGTTTAGAGTGTACAGAAGTTTATTTTTTAGTATATTAGTGCACAGAACGTTAGTTCTAGTTTAGTTTAGAGTGCACATTGGAGTTTAGTTTAGTTTTTAGTTTAAGTTAGAGTGTACAGAAGTTTACTTTTTAGTATATTACAAAGAAGTTTTTTCTTAGTTTAGAGTGCACATGGTAGTTTAATTTAGTTTTTAGTTTAAATTGGACTGTACAGAACCTTTTAGTATATTAGATTGCACAAAGAAGTTAGTTTTAGTTTAGTTTAGAGTAGTTTACAGTGGACTTAGTAGTTTAGTTTACTAGAGTGTTTACCACAGATTAGAGTGCACATGGAAGTTTAGTTTAGTTTTTAGTTTAGATTAGTGTACTGAAGTTTACTTTTTAGTATATTAAAGTGTACAAAAAAGTTAGTTCTAGTTTAGTTTAGAGTGCACATAGAACTTTAGTTTGGTTTAGTTTAGTTTAGAGTGCACCTGGAAGTTTAGTTTTTAGGTTAGAGTGTACAGAAGTTTAATTTTCAGTATATTAGTGCACAAAGAAGTTAGTTTTAGTTTAGTACAGAGTGCACATAGAATTTTAGTTTAGTTGACTGCTCATGGAAGTTTTGTTTTTAGTTTAAAGTTTACAGAAGTTTACTTTTTAGTATATTAGAGTCCACAAAGAAGTTGGTTTAGTTTAGTTTTGAAGTGCACATAAAAGTTTAGTTTTTAGTTTTGATTAGAGTTTATAGAAGTTTACTTTTTAGTACATTAAAGTGTACAAAGAAGTTAGCTCTAGTTTAGTTTGGAGTGCACATAGAAGTTTAGTTTGGTTTAGTTTAGTTTAGAGTACACAAAAATAGTTTTTAGTTTAGATTACAGTGTACAGAAGTTTACTTTTTAGTACATTAAAGTGTGCAAAGAAGTTAGTTCTAGTTTAGTTTATGGTGCACATAGAAGTTTAGTTTGGTTTAGTTTAGAGTGGACATGGAAGTTTAGTTTAGGTTAGAATGTACAGAAGTTTAATTTTCATTATATTAGTGCACAAAAAAGTTAGTTATAGTTTAGTTTAGAGTGCACATAGAACTTTAGTTTGGTTTAGTTTAGTTTAGAGTGCACCTGGAAGTTTAGTTTTTAGGTTAGAGTGTACAGAAGTTTAATTTTCAGTATATTAGTGCACAAAGAAGTTAGTTTTAGTTTAGTACAGAGTGCACATAGAATTTTAGTTTAGTTTACAGTGCTCATTGAAGTTTTGTTTTTAGTTTAAAGTTTACAGAAGTTTACTTTTTAGTATATTAGAGTCCACAAAGAAGTTGGTTTAGTTTAGTTTGGAGTGCACATAAAAGTTTAGTTTTTAGTTTAGATTAGATTGTATTAAAGTTTACTTTTTAGTATATTAAAGTGTACAAAGAAGTTAGCTCTAGTTTTGTTTGGAGTGCACATAGAAGTTTAGTTTGGTTTAGTTTAGTTTAGAGTACATAAAAATAGTTTTTAGTTTAGATTACAGTGTACAGAAGTTTACTTTTTAGTACATTAAAATGTGCAAAGAAGTTAGTTCTAGTTTAGTTTATGGTGCACATAGAAGTTTAGTTTGGTTTAGTTTAGAGTGGACATGGAAGTTCAGTTTAGTTTTTAGTTTAGGTTAGAATGTACAGAAGTTTAATTTTCATTATATTAGTGCACAAAGAAGTTTAGTTAAGTTTTTAGTTTAGGTTGTGTGCAGAAGTTTACTTTTTAGTATATTAGAGTGCACAAAGAAGTTAGTTTAGTTTAGTTTACAGTGCACATGGAAGTTTTAGTTTTGAAAGTTTAGATTTAGTTTAATTTAGTGTGTACATAAAAGTTTAGTTATTAGATTAGAATGAATAGAAGTTTAGTTTTTGGTTTAAATTAGACTTCAAGTTTAGATTGATTTACAGTGGACTTAGAAGTTAAGTTTAGTTGAGTTTTTAGTTTAGTTTAGAGTGCAGTGTGCATAGAAGTCTAGTGTAGTTTTTAGCTTTGTTTACTGCATACACAGATTCTTAGGGCAGAATTGTGCTACTTTTGTAAATCCTCTGTGTTGTACAGCACATAATTGTATGGATCTGTTTTCATTGTCAGTGCTCACAGCATAATCAGATACACAGTGAGTTCTTCCCCCAATCTGTATTGTGATGTAATATACCCAAGTAATATACATTTTGCACAGTATGAAGAAAACGAGTGAATGTTCAAGGAAAGCAAGAGGATGGGAAGGAAATCTAACACTGATCCTAATGGAATGCAAGACAGAGCAGACTATGAGGAAAAAATCCATTACGTGTGATGTTACTGTTTCACTCACGGCAGCCGAATTGGGTGAAATGATATTAGTTGTGTTGTAATGTGATTTCTGTGATGTGTGAATATGAGATTCTAATGGATTTGAGGACATTACAGCAGTCTTTATCTCTAGTATTTATTCCTGCTGGTTGCAAATGTAATTTACTAAGTACGATCAGTGGGGTTCTGCTTTATGCTCGGTAGGAGAGAGAGAGAGGAGGAGGACTGGGGCAATTCTTCGGGGGGAAATGCCATAACAGATGGTTATTGAGAGAGCTGGGGACATATCAGATGCTGGAGAACTTACTTTGGTCTTGAGTGGAAAGAATAAGAGTTCAAAAGTGTGTGCAAGACTTGAAATGGAGTCTTTTTTCTGATGAAGAGCCATCAAAAGCCTCTGTTTTACAGGCCACATGGATCCCAGGTGCCGGTAGTCTAGGCGGCTAGATTTTTCCAATCAAACCAGGCAGACGACTGACAAGATCAAGATTGTTCTCTTTCTTTCAGTTTTTCTCCCTCGCTCATACGCGCTCTCTTTTCACAGTGCTATTGTTGCTGTAGAGCAGAATATCTGCCATATTTGACTTTCATTTTCATTTAGCCATGAATTGAGAACTTCAGATGAGCTCCTTTCATTTTCTTGCTCTTTTGGAAATTGAACGTATGGGAAGCCAATTTTAGAGACCGGTAAGACTCTCATTACAGAGAGTCACCCTACCCATAATGCTTTGCACTTACAGAGCTACCATCCAAAAATCCTAATTTAATTTTTTTTTTTTTTTTTGCTCAAAGATCAAAATGAAACATAATAAAGAACAAAGAAAGGCATGTTGCCGTGTACCCAATTGATTTCGTTTAATTCTACATCCGAGCGTTTGTTGTCATAAAGAGTATTCAGAAATCCCATTTCATTAGCTGCCTGTACCAGCAGATATTCTTTCAGCTGCTGTTTTGATTGGTGGAGGAGTAGAGATGCTTGTTTTTTTATTTTTGTTCTGAAAGCATTTGCAGCAGAGCACCAGTTTGGGTGATTTTCCTTTCCCAACAAATTTGATACTGGAATTTAACTCTGATTAGAGCAAATCTGTTCTTGATTAGCATATGCCTGCACTTTTAAAATGTTACAATCAAGATTCTTAGTGAATCAATTTTGATTCATTAAGAAGGATGACTGTACGGCACCAATGAAGAGAGTCAGGTAATAGTGTAAAATAAAATAAAATAAAATAAAAATGCATATTAGTAGCAGAGGTCAAAAGAAATTTAGAACACCGTTTTAAATTTTTTTTTTAAAGAATTTTTTTGTATTTAACATCAAATTCGTAATTTGACATATTAGAGTGAAATCGGATATCCATGGTTATTAAAAATTTAAGGGAAATGAGATATGAAACAAATTTATGCTAAACTTGATTTTATCCATCAACCAAAAATTAACTGAAAAAATTAAATGAGTAATTAAGGTGTTTATTTATTTATTTATTTATGTGTAGCAACATGGATAGATGAATTGTGCACAATATGTACAGTATATTAGGAAAGCAATTGGAGAGTTTAATTATGTTTTTTTGTTTGTTTGTTTTATTGGTGCTAAATTTCATTATTAAAGTAGTGATGCATATAGTTGTGCATATATATATAATTAAATATGTAATTAAGGTTTATTTATTTATGTGGAGCAACATGGAGCAACATGGACTATATATATATATATATATGTATTTTGATTATTATTACAATAGTTTTTCATTATGTTATCCTTTTTTATATAATAGTTATAAGTATGTGTGTGTACACATGTGTATATATATATATATATATATATATACATATACGTATACATATATATATATATAATGGTTATACAAGTATGTGTAAATATATATAAGAATAAGAAATAAGAATTATTTCAGCATCAACTTCCTCTTCTAAAAAGATTTTTCTTCTTCTTTTTCTTATGTGATGTCGACTGATCATAACCCAGCCAAACCCATTAGCCAGAACTCATTTTCTCGACTAGAGTTCTTTCGTTTGTCTCATTTATGATCATTAATAGCACCAAACAAACTTGCTTTGATGGCTATGTTTGTGCTTAGCTTGTTTACCACCTGCTGCTTGCCATAATATTTATATAGCGTTCTCCTCTTCATCACTCACATGACTTGCTAATCACACCAGAAGTACTTGCTTATATTATTAGGAACACACCATTGCTCCCTCCTTCCATCCACACACTCTTTCACTTCCTCATGTTCCCAGTAACTGCAACTCCTGGTAGTCTGTGTTTCTCATTGATCTGGATTAGAACTGTGGAGAGCGCAGACAATCACACAGCGTCGCCCTTGGCAAAACTGCCCAACTAGTTCAAATCTCGCTCAAGGTTATTCCCTCATTCCACAATCACTCCGCAGGTGCTCTCCAGGCCCTCGAAGATAGACAGCTTCGCATTCCAGCGAGAGGGTCACCTGACCTCATCCACATGCTCTACAGCCGTCCACGTGCCTGCGAACGTCTGCGCACCCGCATACCTGCGAAAGCCAGACGCGCCGGCCATTTGCACGCTAATGTGAATCATATATATGACAGCTCGGAGCAGAGGTGATCTCGCCGGTCGCAATTGAATCTCGCAGAGCGAAATATGAACCATATTATTTTGCCTCGGGCAACGGCGCATTCGATGATTGACTCGCGAGGAAAAAGCGAGGAAGACGCCACCGAATGCCATTTTAATAGGTTGCTTTTTGAGCAGCACCTTCTGAATTTAACCAAATCTTGCAGCTGCCCTCTGCCCCCCTTGTGACCAAAACAACACGGTATTTGTTTCAGAGCACTGCGATTCCCTCCCTCCATCTCGGCCCTCTTATTTCATTGTTTTCTTTTCACATCCAATCAACCGCCAGTATACCTCAAACCATTTCAATATACCACTCGTGCAGATATACGGCGGTAAATGCCTGCTGGGAGAATAACGCTCTGGCTTAGAGAGAGATAGAGAGGGAATTTGTTAAAAAGTGAGTCTTGGAGTGCAAAACGAATACGAGGGTGGTAAATATGATTTAGTGTTTTATTCCGATTTTGCAAATGGCTTCCTGAGCGCTATAAGACTGGTAGTGACTTGTAGATTGGTTTCTCTTTTAAGTGCACCTGTGGGTGATGGAAGGAATAGCAAAAAAGCCCATATACCTATCAGAATGATCCCTGTGCTCAGTTCACACGCTTACCATGTGACGCTGTAATGCAGTACAGTGTTGCGCGGCTTTAAGAGCCCATTGTATGATCTGACCATTATAATGATCTATTGCAGGGGTCGCTGGCAGATAACAGCTACCCTTACATGCTTTAAAGCCCCTTATCTGGCTGTGCTCTGCAATACGTCCTCTGGTCTGGAGTGAGAAAGCACTTATTTTTAGTCTTGGTGTCTGCTGCAATGCAGTGTAGGGTCTTGGAGGGTGTTAAGTGTAGTTATGTACTCTAGTTTGGCTCTCTCTTTTTGTCTCTGAAAGGGAGGGACAGTTGCGTTTAGTGTCTGATGCTCAAGGGGCCTGTAGCGGTCTACACTTACAACAGTGAGTCATACTGAATCATTCACTGTGTCTACAAAGGCTGTATAAATGGGATAAGAGTTGGAAAGGAAAGTTCATCTGTTGTTTGTCAAAAAAAAAATAGGATTTTCAAGCCAAGGCATCAGACTATGTCTCAAATGTGCTCTCAAATGTGTCAAAAATGAAACATTTTGAGCATTTGAAATCTGTTCGCTTTGATGACAGTCTGAAAAACTTTGTGTGCTTCTATCATGTAATTTTGCAAATGACTTTTATAGACAGTTTTCTTCTTTTTAATGAGGCAAAAAGATTTCACAAAACGGTGTGAGAATTGCTGTGACTTTGCAGTTTGAATCAGATGCACTTAGTAAATTGTTCAGAGTTGTTAGTGTGTTCTGTTTTCGCAACTGACTCACCAAATCGCTCGGTGCGTCCGCAGATGACTCACCGAATTGCCCAGCATGTTTGCAACTGACTCACTGAATCTCTCTGCGTGTTCTCAGCTGACTCACTGAATCACTCTGAGTGTTTTCGCAACTGACTCACTGAATCACTCAGTGTGTTTGCAACTGAATCAAGGTGTGTTCGCAGATGACTCACTGAATTACTCGGTGTGTTTGCAACTGACTCACCAAATCACTCAGTGTGTTTGCAGCTGACTCACCGAATCGCTCTGTGTGTTTGCAACTGAATCACCGAATCGCTTGGTGTGTTTGCAACTGACTCACCAGATCGCTCGATGTGTTTCCAACAGACTCACTGAATCACGCAGTATGTTCGCAGATGACTCACTGAATTACTCAGTGCATTCACAGCGGACTCACTGAATCACTCTGTGTGTTCGCAACTGACTCACTGCATTACTCTGCATGTTTGCATCTGACTCACTGAATCTTTTGTCGTGTTCGCAACTGACTCAATGAATCACTCAGTGCGTTCGCAACTGACTCACTGAATCAGTCTGCGTGTTCGCAACTGACTCATTGAATCGCTTGGATTGTTCACAACTGACTCACTGAATTACTTGATGTGTTCGCAGCTGACTCACCGAATCATTCTGTGTGTTCACATATATACACATATATATACACATATAGTGTTTGCAGCTGAAAAACTCAGTTGGTGAATTGTGAGTCATTTCTGTGTTCGCAGCTGACTTCCTCAATAAATCATTGTTGGTTGTGTCCGATTCAAAATTAACCAGGAACCATTACTTGTAATTAAAAGTACAATCTCTCAAGCAGAGTTTTGATGAATTATATAATTAAAACAAGCATTGAAATGTTCCACGAAAAAATGTTATTGGTCAGTGTTTAACATGACAAAGTCCAATTGCGATTTTTAATCAGTTGTACAGTAAATTTAGTTTGGGAGTAAAACTGTAGAATGGGTGTCATTGGGTGCCATGCTGGAATTTTAATCCAAAACTTTGGACTTCTTTTTAACAAGCAGAAATATTTTTCCAGTTAAACTGGATCCAAACTGCTTCTGAATAATCTTTTTTGAGTGATTCTCTAATATGCCAACTATGCAGTTTGATTCCAAAATGTTACGTTTTAGAAACCAGTGGCTCTATTTTTTATTTTTCAGTTAGGAGCCTTTTAAGGAATAGTCTAACCATGTAAAGCTCAAGTAAAAAAATCATGTTATTTCAAATCTGAATGTCTTTTTCCATGTTACACAGATTGGGTCATTTTAACTGTAGCTGGAACCTACTGTACTGTAGCTTGATTATAAATGCGCATATAAACGTACTTACAGTTGTCTGTAATGTGCGATAATGGGGAAGAACGGATGTCAGTAGAGGGCATTATTTGGGCTGTAAAACAGTGTTAACATCCTCCTGCCAAAATCCAATGTTTGTACACCAACACCAGACGAGGTGTTACTGAGCACAGACTTTCTAAAGTTCAGCCGACTCTCCATGGAGAGCTTGTCTTGAGTTCACGTGTTTATACGGTCTCTACTGTCACCTCAGAGGGCCAGCCTTCACTGTTTTCCACCGCCGGCACATAAATCATAAAACTGGCCCTGGGCCGCGCTCTTTGGCAAAGCCTCTGTGATTTAATTAAGTCCTCCTCCTCAGCAGAGCCCCGAGGAGCTGGAACGTTGGAGCACTTACTGGGTTCTTTCAGTAGGAGACGCTGAGCTCTAATTGAAGGAGCTCTAAAGTGCTTGGAGTCCTGTTCGCCAACGGGATGCGATGATGACCTGCCCGCGCTATTGGCTTTATAAAACTCCTGAACCCCCTCTCGCACTGTTTAGTGAGCAGACGCAACTTCTATTAAGAGGGAAGTTGAAATGGGCCCAAGCGATTCGGCCATTTTGTGGCCTGAAAGGGAGCTTGATTAGAGCAGATCCCAAGGGGGGTTGAATTGTTAAGCCGGGAGTGTGTCAATCAACACTCCTCGCCCTTTTAACCGCACAATCACTTGCCTTCCCTCCCTTTTTCTGGCTCGAAACGCACACACACGCTGTTATCGCCTCATGCGTGATGCCGTTCGCCCATGCAGGCTCCCATTAAAGGCAGGCCACTCCCAGCTTCTGCTCTAATGGCTCAATTTGCAGAGTTTCCTCCCTCGCTCACACCACGCAGGGTAATAACAGCCCTCCGCTGCTTTGAAAACAAATGCTTTTAGAGGAAAAAAAGACTGACAGGTTATTATCCAGTCCAGATGTGTGGTGGGCTGCTTGGGCAGGCAGTGATGTGTATTGGTAAAGGCCACATTAAGCATTTGGAGGTGGAATAATGTAGTGTGGGGTTCACAACAGCTCTGGTTGTCAACATCAACAGTAGGAAAATGCAGTCTGCTTAAAGGATTAGTTCACTCCTGAATTAAAATTTCCTGGTGATTTACTACCCCCATGTCATCCAAGATGTTCATGCCTTTCTTAAGTCGAAAAGAAATGAACGTTTTTGAGGAAAACATTCCAGGATTTTTCTCCATATAGTGGACTTCAATGGGAGCCAACAGCTTGAAGGTCCAAATTACAGTTTCAATGCATCTTCAAGGGCTCTACACAACCCCAGCCGAGGAATAAGAGTCTTATCTAGCATGAACGGTCATTATCTTAAAAAAAATTACAAATGTATGCACTTTTTTATATACTAATTTCTTTTCACCTGAAGAAAATAGACATGAGCATCTTGGATGACATAGGGGTGAGTACATTTTCAGGAAATTTTAATGCTGGAGTGAACTAATCCTTTAAGCAAATAGCATACAAACGATAAATGTTCATATTTTTGATTGAAAGCACTTCAAAGTGCAAGGTGCCAAAAGTTTGTGAACCTCTGAATTTAATAGGTTCATCCGTGGCATCCAAAACTTTGTTTTTCAGCAGAACACAAACGATTTTTTACACAATACTTGGTCCCCATTGGTTGTGCAACGTAGGTGCGTAAATGATGGCAGAATTTCCATTTGAACCTCCCGATAACCTTCCAATAACCTCAACTAAACGTTTCCTGTAATTGCAGATCGGGAGAAATTTTTGCACCATTTCCATTTCCAAAACTGTTTTAGTTAAGCAATATTCTTGGTATTTCTGATCCAAACTGTGTTCTAGAGTCTAAAGCATTACATTACATTTACTTTTTTCCCTACAACTGTATATGCGTCAAAAGAGTGCAGAGGATGAGAAACTAGACAGTGGGAGGGAAAGATATTGAGAACTGAGCGAAAAGGCAAAGCAAAGAACGTGAAAGTGAATCAGGAAGGGTAATTTGTCACCATGGGGACATGTCAGCCAAACGAGGCGATCTCATTTCCTGTTGACTGCAGGAATCCAAGCCCCTGGTCTTCTTCGTGTGATAGATTTCACCTAGTTTAATTGGCCTAAAACACTGCTTTCCATCTCGCTCGCACACTTAAATAGCCGAATTGCTCGGCTCTAAACAACATTTCATAATTTCCACCAGAAATGCAGCTCATTACAAACTGCTCTCTTTGCTTTGTGACTTTTGTTTTTGTAAATAATGATGCTGTAAGAAACGAGAGGAAAATTGAGAAAAAGAGCAGAAGGGAGAAAAGTGAACTTCTTTGCAACTCTGGCAACGTATCGCTCTCTGATTTCCGCCTCCATGCGTTTTAATTAGCGTGCCAGTCCTTGCCATTCCAGTAAGGCATTTCTGTCCTACACCAATCGCTCTACCTTTGGTGAGACTGTGTGTGTGCATGTGTGTAAGATCTGCAGCAGACAGCATGAGGTCTCAGAGCTAGTGGGTGTATGTGTGGGTTGGCCGTATTCATTTACCTCACCGCTGTCTTTGTAGGAACGCAACGAAAGCTAAATACATCGCACGGCGAAGTCGGTTTCGATAGTAACCCAATAAATGCAATCTTAATGCTTTCTAAAGACAGTTTCCCTTCATTAAGCTGGCTGAAGAACTGACTGAACAGGTATGCACACAGAGAACTGACATACTGCCATCTAGTGGTTCGTTTGAGTACTCCAGTGCTTTGCTCTTCATGTTCTTAGTATTACATTGATGTAACCATGTGAAACCTACAGAATTAAATGCTGTCGCTCTCTCCCTTTTTTACTAATACGTTATTGGCTTTGTAATTGAGATGAGGCATCAGCTATTAAAAACCTGCTTTTGAAGCAATATTATGTTGTTAAATTAATAATGGCCTATAAATTCTAGAAAATCATCCCACACAGCAATATTTTTACGATCACTGATAGGTGACTTCTCATTGTCGTTGTGGCGCATATCCTCTACTTGTTATATTATGGTTATATTAAGGAAAAAATGACCATAAAACAGAAAGATTGTCTTTATTGATCTTGTTTTTGATGTTTAGGCTTACAAGTTTTATTTCACTTCTGGTTGTGATATGAAGATACATCTGATTATAAAAAAACATGCTGGAGAGGCAGATGTGAAATCAAAACATTAGGACTGTCATTGAATTAAAAAGTTTTATTAAATTAATTACGTTATGCCAGTTAATTAATCGTACTTGTTTGCTAAAAATATTTGCTGAGAAAAACCCACCAAATTATGATAATTCAATGACATTAAATGATTGTAGCAGATGAATAAGTGGCTTATGTCAATATATTGTTTGTTTTATGTCCATATAATTGAATATAGATTTAATAATTTCATGCAGTCCAGCAATAGAGTCAGTGATTGAGTCTGTCAGTGTTTTTGTTTTATTTTTTAATTTTTAATTAATTAATTATCTATTTTATTTTATTTTATTTTATTTCAGTTTATTTTAGATGGACTGTTTTTCAAGTGTAACAATTTTACAACCAAATGCATTTTATTTTGCATTTTGTTCTGTTCTGTTGCACTCCGACTGGCTTTAAATGCAATAACGATTTTCTGAATTCATTTTGGACTGCTTTGCATTTACAGTAAGTGTTGCTTCAAGCTTGAATTGCTCCATTTGTTGCAGAATATACACTACCGTTCAAAAGTTTGTGTCAGTAAGGGTTTTAATAAGTAAGTTAAGTTTTATTTTAAATTAATACTTCAGCATGGAAGATTTTTACCTAAAAAAAATACAGTTTTTTTTTTTTAACTTTCTGTTCTTCAAATAAAAATATAATAATCATGTTAACCACAAAAATATTCAGCAACAACATTGTTTTCAACAATATGTATGATAATAAGAAATGTTTTTGTGCACAAAATCAGCATATTAGAATGATTTCTGAAGAATCATGTGACACTGACAACTGGAGTAAAATTCAGCTTTATCATCACAGGAATAAATTAAAAATTTAAATATATTAAAATAGAAAACAGCCATTTAAAATTATAAGTTTAAATGTCACAATATTTCTGTTTCACTGTATTTTTGATCAACTAGCCTTTGTGAGCATAAGAAATATCTTTAATATACATTCATATATTAAAAAAAATGTGTTTATATTATGTAAACTAAATGAACAGATTTTACCTCACAAACGAAAAAGATTTAAAACTTTAAAAAGCACTGTCCCCTGAGGGAACGACTAAGCCTAAAATCAATTTAGACTTTTATGTCTAGATATAAAATGTAGTAGAAAAGCAGAAAAGTTTGTGAAACCATGACACCTGGTGAGTCTTGTACGTGTTTTGAGTATGAGCACTCTGTTTATGTCCTCAGCGTTTTCTCTCAGATCACATAAAGCTCTCTGTCAGTCTTCAGAAGTGAATATTACACCAGACTGCAGCATGTCCATTACACAAGCCAACCTGCCCAGCTGCTGAGCCGGTGACAGACAGCAAACCTCAGGGCACTTTACTCTTATTAAAAATGACTCAGCTACACTATCCTTCATGTCCTCCTTCACCCTTTTGTCCAATAATCTTCAATATTACACAAATACATATTTATACTACAAGGGTGGTTTAATTACTGAGCTTGTAATTGGTTTGGAGGAGAGAAGTACAGGAAATGGCTGACGTACCATTTTCTATGTGTATGTGTGTGTATTCAGAGGCAGGGCGCTCTACACACAATAATCCAGCGAAGGCCTTGGGCACAGACATCTGCTTTCTAATGACAGTTAATTAGATGCTGTTGAGCGCAATCAGAGGCAGTCGGCGCTAATAAACTGGGACTCAGTGTGTGTGCAATGTTTCTCGGTCTGTGTATGTCTGTGAGAGAGAGTCTACAGGATGAGGGCTTTGATTTAGAGGAGACACATTCTATGAGTTGCTTTAGACTTGAGCCAGTGAATTCAGCCAACCACTGCAGTAAAGACCAGCCAAGAACTTGTTCAGAAATTACATTTCTGTTAAAGGGATAGTTCACCGGTCACTTTTGACCGAAAAAAATTTGTTTTGAATTTTAAAAATCACAGCTTTATCGGAATGGTATGAAACTCGGTGACTTTTATGGTATTTGGAATGTGAACTCACAAACAAATTGAGGGCTTGATTCGAGCAGGCTAAGTGGTCGTAAGAAAAATTGTCGCACTTGTGGTCTTCGGTCAAAAATGACCGACCATGGGAAATGAATGGGAAATTGACAAAAACACAAAAATTCAGTAATTTTTTGTGTGTACAATCTACAAATCTGCCACAATGCAGAGAAAAGGTTCACAGCAATGAAGGGGTGAAACTCTAAAACATCAAGAGTGCAAAACCAACACATCCATTCACACACACACACACACACACACACAACTGTGACCCAGGATCACAAAACCAGTCATAAGGGTAATTTTTACAAAATTAGGATTTATACATCATATGAAAGCTGAATAAATACGCTTTCTATTGATGCATGGTTTGTTAGGATAGGACAATGTTTGGCCGAGATACAACTATTTAAAAATCAGGAGACTGATTGTTCAAAAAAATCAAAATATTGAGAAAAAAGTTCTTCAAATTGTGTTCTTAACAATGTATATTACTAATCAAAAATTAAGTTTTCATACATTTACAGTAGGTATTTTACAAAATATCTTCATGGAACATGAACTTTACTTAATTTCCTAATGATTTTTGCCATAAAAGAAAAATCAATAATTTTGACCCATACAATGTATTTTTGGCTATTGCTACAAATAAACCCCAGCAACTTAAGACTGGTTTTGTGGTCCAGGGTCACAATTGTACACATTCAAATGAACTGGTATGGCTATAACCAAATAGCCATAACAAGTCAGAAAACTAAAATAAGAGGCTGAAATTAGATCAGACCCCGAAGGATTAAGCTCAGATATGACATTCCTATACATTTTTGTTACATTTTTATAGAATTTTAATGTTTTGTGTAACAAAATGCTTTCTGTGTTTAGGTTTAACTGTAGTAATAATAATTCAAAACTGACGCTTTAAATCAACATTTCAAACCAAAAAAAATTAATAAAAAATCTAAACCTTTACAAAAAGTTGTCTATGAAAATGTCTAATTATATATATCCCCACAACTTAATAAAAATTAGTATTTGTGTCTAAAAACTGTTAGAATTTATAGGCCTTTAATATAAAGCTATATGGGAATCTGTGGGCTAAACCAGATGGCACTAATCTGGCTTTAAAAATTGGATTTTAAAGGCATTGTCTCTATTTTAACATGAAATACTGCCATAACTGAAAAGTAATAGAAAATATTTGAAAAAATAGTTTTGTATTATTTTCAATGGGAAAAATATATCATAATTATTAAATGTTCATTAGTACCATGAAATTCTCTCAAAATACAAAAGAAAAAATATATTGTTAAAAAAAATGTTACACTGATTTTACTAGGGGGGAAAAAGTTTTATGTGTCCGCTCACTTATGACCGTAAAGACCACAAGTATGACCCAAATAAGGAGCACCAGAGGGTTAGACGAATACAGTCAGAGTTACATAAAAAATGTCCAAGCTTTATAATGGCAGTGAATGGCTGTTGAGATTTTGACGCAGACTAATGTGCATCGATCCATCATAAAAAAAGTGCTCCACACTGCTCCTGGTTGTTAATAAAGGCCTTCTGAAGCGAATCAATAGCAAAAAATATCCATATTTAAAACTTAATGTAATCTCTAGTTTTCGCTAACCGTTGTACACGTGTTCATGAAAGTGGCATTCCAGCAGATGACGTAGGCAAACGCATTGACACACACTAATGATTTTAATATAAACCAAGAGGAGACTAGTTTTCCTTATGCTTATGCTACGCCTACATCCGTCATCCGCTGGAGCGCCACTCTCTCTTGAACACCTGTAGCGGAAGAGATTACGGTTTATAAAGTTTTAAATATGCTAAAGTGTCCTGAGTGTTGTTGTTTTTTTTTTATTGTAGTTGCTAAAGTAGGATGTTCTGGTTGGTTATTGAGTGGATGCTTTCAAAATGGTCCCAAGAATGGACATCTATGATAAACACTCAGGGTTAGAATTTATTCATGTTCCTAATCGTGAGTGTGAGAAATGGAAATAATCTTGTGACCACACACAGGCTGAAACCTCTGTTTATTCGCGGTAGAGTTATAATCATTTATCCTAGTCCTCTGGACCCTCATCAAATGTTGATAGTGTTTCATTTCTGTTATCCCCTGGATGGATTAAGATCATCCGTCAATGAACGGTTATGTCCCGATCACACAGCAGTAATTGTATTTCAGTGAAGAACGTAAAGGAGCCCAGCTCTGATTACATGCCATAATCCCCTTATTAGCTGTGAGTTATGCTTACAGACATCTCATCCTGCTCTGAGGGGGGCTCAGTATGGTGAATGTTCCTGCTCTGATCCCACATCCGTTTTTTCCCACCTATGCTTACTCGTAAACACAACAAAATTGCTGTTACAGTGTTCTTTCTTTCTTTCTTTCTTTCGTTCTTTCTTTCTTTCTGTATAAACTGATTTGTGACTTGTTAATTAAGATTTCACAGACATGGATTGCCCACGCTGTGCAGTTGCCAAGGTGTCTTCATGGTATCTCTGTGGAGATGAAGGTCCAGCTGTGTGTGTTGCGCTCTGGAGCTTTCAGACATTTTGTCCCAATTTTAAAGCACTTTGGGGGTTTATGATTAGACTATTTGGCAGTCCCTTATTGAATTTTCAGAATGTGAAATGTACAATTATAGTGACAAAAAGTCACAAATCAGTTGCCTTTTTGCTGTCTGTGACCTTTGGATACAGCTATAGGATGTTACAGTTGCATTCGTCTGTAGATGGTCTATCGTCTGCAGTTTATCTATCATAAGCAGTAAAAATGTTGTTTACCCGGATAGTTTACCCAAACATTCTGTCATTAATTACTCAACCTCATTCCAAACCCATCGTTCCTAACCCGTAAGATCTTTGGAACACAAACTAAGATATTTTTGATGAAGTCTGAGAACTTTCTGACTCTACATAGCAACACAACTACCACGTTCAAGGCCCAAAAAGGTAGTAAGGATATCGCTAAAATAGCCCATGTGACATCAGTGGTTTAACCTTAATGTTATGAGGCTACAAGAATACTTTTCTGTGTGCGAAGAAAACACAGGAGCCACCGTTCTGATGTAGAACCCGGATGTGTTGCATTTTGGAATACACATGCATGCATCGTGGTTCTGTCGTGAATTTTTTTTGCGCACAAAAAGTATTCTTGTAGCTTCATAGCACCATGGTTGAACAACTTATGTCACATGGACTATTTAAACAATGTCCTTGCCATCTTTCTGGACCTTGAACGAGTCAGTTGCGTTGCTGTCTATGCAGGGTCAGAAAACTCTCGGATTTAATCAAAAATATCTCAATTTGTGTTCCGAAGATGAACGAAGGTCATACGGGTTTGGAACAACATGAGAGTTGAGTAATTGGTAATACTTTCCAGTTTTGGGTAAACTACTCTTTAAGTATGTTTCATTCATTATGTTTACTACTCATATTTAAAAAAGTGAGTGAAAATTTGCCATTTATGCATGGATTCTTCTACTGTTTTCATAGTGAACAGCGTGGCTGTGTTCTCAGCAGGGTATCTGGTAACAGTGGGAAAACCGAGTTTTGAACTGTCCTCATTCTCCTTTTTCCATCCTCCAACAAGTCTTCCTCTTGACTCTTGACTTTTCAAACATCTCTCAGGACAGTCAAGCCTGGTTACTCACTCGCATGCTGTTCACACATCATATGCAATTGCAGAGAGAAGCGTCCAACTTCTCCACACCTGCCTAATGCAGCGTGCCACAGATCAAACACAGAAAGAGAGTGTTTTACTACTTCTTGGCCAGTAGGTTGAACAGTTTTAAGTGTGTCTGCAGTTCCTTTGATTAGCATTTAAAGGGATAGTTCACCCAAAAATCAAAATTCTGTCATTAATTACTTACGCTCATGTTGTTCATCTTCAAGCTTCCGGATTTCATCAGATATATCTTAATTTGTGTTCTGAAGATGAACAAAGGTCTTACAGGTTTGGAACAATATAACAGAATTTTAATTTTTGGGTGAACTGTCCCTTTAAGCAGACTTCCAGATGACAACTAAGATTGCAAATGTGACAAAAATTAAATAACAGATAATATTTAATATCTTTTGGCAAAAGTCAGTCTTTCTTTTTTTTCTTGCAGTTCATTAACTTTTTTCAGGCTGCTCTGTGTGTTATCCTTTAACACACGCTTCTGTCATCACGGTCAATATGGTCACGCTCACAATGTCCCGGCTGCATTTTTCTCCTCTGAATTTGGATGAAGCAAAACTTGATTAGCTGAGAGAGCCAACGAGCCTTTATGGCAGCTGTCACCTTCCATTTACCTCATAAGACTAGTGATCAGACAGACTTATGAAATGAAATATTAACACAGCGAGGTGATCATGTGAAGGCTGCGCCCATGATACACATTTGTGTGTTGCTGTGTGCACGTGTTGCTGTGTGTCTATTAGACATGCAAGAGCGAAAGTAAGAGACACCATCTGGTGTGAATAATTCTTATAGAGGACATTTATATTGGTGACATAATGAAGTGGAGATTGAGCTATTATCTTTGTCTGTATTTCGAAACCGTGCCAAATTATTCAAGAGGGTCCTGAGAAGCCCTGCCATGTATTATATACAGTCCCGGCTGCAGAATTATGTGATACACAGAACAAATTTAAACTGGGATACTTCAATTACACTATACAATTTGTCCCCACTTTTCTTTCTGGAAGTTCATACTTCCTCATTTTAAAAATTTAAGGTTGACTAAATGGTCATTGTTGCTGATTAAGTGTTGTACCGGTTAGGAAGGCACTTCTGGCCAATACCGATAATTATGTAATTCTTTTCATACTATGACTGGTAGCTTTAATTTAAAAATCTCTAATATCGGCCAACAGGACCCATATGCATTAGTGCTTTTTTTTTAAAAAAAAAAAACATAGTGAGACAATAAAATATGCTAATGAGCTCAGGAATGATGAAAATCAAGATAAACATTAAGTGAGATATATGTAAAAGAATGCACATTGGAGAAATGAGGATACAGAAAATATTGGCTAATACTTCAAATTAAAATCCTCTAATATCAGGCAACAACCAATATAGTACCAATATATTGTGCATATTTGACACTGATGCTAATATAACCAATGTTATATTATTTATTTAGTCCCATGTGCATTAGTGTTTTGGTTTTTGTTTTTTGTTAATAAACATAGTAAGATAATAAAATATGCTAATGAGATTAGGAATTATGAAAATCAAGGTCAATTTTAAGTTTCACGTAACAGAAAAGGAAATCTATATGTAAAAGAATGCACCTTAGAGAAATGAACGTACAGAATTAAATATCCAATATCCGCTAATATTTTAAATGAAAAATCTCTAATATCGGCCAACAACCGATATAGTACCTCTTTATAGTGCATATTTAACACTGATGCTTTTTTTGTAGTGCTACCAGTGTTATATTATTTATCGCTTAACTACAACCATATGCATTAGTGTTTTTCTTAATAAACACTGACACAATAAAATATGCTAATGAGCTCAGAAATTATGAAAAGCAGGATAAACTTTAAGTGAGTATTACATAACAGAAAAGGAAATATATATGTAAAAGAATGCACATTGGAGAAATGAGCATACAGAATGAACTATCCAGTATCGGCTAATTCATAAAGTTAAAAATCTCTAATATCGGTCTATAACAGATATAGTACCGATATATAGTGCATACTTATTGTTACCAAGGTGATATTAATTATCAGTGATCTAGAACCAATATGGATCATTGCTTCTTTAAATAAACAGTGAAAAGATTTGTAAAAAGAAATATAAAGTTTTAATGGACACAGGGGCCGCATGTTCTCTTATTAGCTTCTTGGTTTTTAGTTTTTGCAATGGCAGTGTTCTACTAAATGCCGTGGTAAAGTTGTTGCTTACTGAAGGCTGAGCCATGCTTTCACTGTTAATGTCTCACACACGCACACACACACACACACACACACACACACAGACACACAAACACACAAACAAACACACATCCACGTGCACATGTGTGGATGGGCTCCCCTCTGCTGGGTTGACTAATTGGCTGTGCAGTGCTGAGGGAGGTGTTTAGAGTCGGGGGGTTGTGCAGCTGTAGTCTCGTAGTGATAAATCAGCATTCCTGCTGATCTATGAGCCTCTGTCTGCTCGTACGCAACGGCCCGTCCCTGCTCAACACCTGTCTTGTTCCCTCACCGACACACATGGTGTATGTGCAGTACTTAAAAGCCAGAAATGGTGCTTATGTGTGTGTTTTTCAAGTCTGAGGCCACACTGAAAATCAGGGATTCAAAATTTTAATTTTAACCTGGAATAGAAAAAGATTTTGACATCTAAAATGATATTTTTTCTTCAACTTTTATCTTATATTGCTATATACTAATAATATAATTAAGAACATTTTAATTAAATTTTAAAATTAAGTGCAAAATTAAACAATAGTGGAGAGATGCCAGAAAGTGATTGGGACACAATGCATACTGGATTCGAATCCAAATTTCCCACATCAGCACCACTACATAATGTTTTAACGACTAAGCCTTGGGTCTGGCATAAGCAAACTCCATCAAAAGTTGCATAGACATGTCTCTTCTCCATAATTTAATGAAAATGCTTTGTTTTCTGTCTGTCATCAGGTTTATTCAGGAGATCGAGTCCCGTATGGGCCCAGCTCAGGCCAAGCAGTGTCAGCTACGCACCTTCCTCACCTACTACATCAACGACTTGTTCCTCAGCCAGGTCCGCACTGAGACCAATAAGGACATTGAGGCTGTGACCAAAGTTTCGGACCCACTCAAGATCCTGGCCAGCGCTGACACCATGAAAAACCTGGGCGTTCAAAGACCTCTTCTACAGGTATCTTGCTTTTTTTTTTTTCTTTGAAGGATTTTTTAGAAAATGCATAGGTTCTCACATGCACATGTGGAAAGGTAATACAGCTTTCTTTTTCTCCATCGCTTCTTCCCGCTCTCCTTCCCTTTCATTAGTCGATCCATTTATTAGACTAACTGTTCAAACAGCATTTGCCTACCGGTCAAGTGTACAAAAGCTCGGTCTGATTGTTTTCTCTTCTGAATTACACAGAGGGGGAAGGTTATTTTTTTCTCTTCCCGTCTCTTCTCCTTCACTCTCCCGAGAGTGCCGATAAAGGCCACCTACCCCCCTATCACCCTACATCATAATTGGAGCTGAAATTGTGTTTGATCCTGGCTGACCTGGAATCAGCAGTTAAGTGCAGCTTATATAACACACAGCACGGCACCGTGGCGACCAGCTGCCAGCTGTCCATCTCACCCAGGGCTGCTTCCTGGCGGCACAGGAAGTGCAATCTTTATTGCCATAGAGACCACTGGATGTGCTTAGTTCATCAGCTAAGGGAACAAGTGCTGTCTCTCTTCTCATCTTTTCAATATTTGCTAAAATATAGGATTATTTAGTGCTGCTTTTGATATTATATTATATTATATTATTTTGATTTTATAGGATTATTTAGTGTTGCTTTTATAATTTATTATTCTATTCTATTCTATTCTATTATTATACAGTGCTTTTAATGTTATTATATTATATTAATGATTAGAAATTACAGAGTCATTATAAAATATAGCATTTATATTATGGTATTTAAATCTAATTATATGATTTTTTACTATTATAAATATTTTACATTTTTGTTATTATTATTTTATTTTAGGACTGCCATAAAGAAGCTGCCTACCAGATATTGTGTTCTATGTTTAGCTGCACGCTTCTGTTTGTTCCTGAGTGTGTTCATGTGCAATTGTGCATGTACAACTGAGTTATTTCAATGTCTTCCTGCTCTCTGAATCCATGATCTGGTCAATTAACCTCATGAGAACCTCTCTTTGAGAATATATGAGAGCAAGAATGCACTTGTGCTGAGTGTGATGAGTTTAGCGCTCTGTTATAACTCAGATGAGTGCCATTATGGGCCCCCTTACTCTTTAAACTGAGACCTGTCATCTCGAGTCTCTCTAAGTTGTGTGTTCATGTGTGTACGTCTTAGCATTGCTTTCATTTGGAGAACAGTGGCAGTTCATTACAGAGGGGAAGGCACCAAAAGCTCACAGCCATTTGTTTACGATTATGATTTCTCCTTAACGAGGACTGCGGCATCTTGCTAATTACCCTGCTGGGCTAATGAGCAACTCTCTGGATAGCGGGAGCTCCATAAAATGCTCTTTTGTTTGGGTTTTTTTTCTTTTTAATTACCTTCAATCAAAGGTGCCGCAGCTTTGCTCCTGACAGCTCGCACGGCACATCCCATTCCGGCCTTTTGCTTTGTACTCTTGTAGAACCATATCCTGGGTCGTGGTCTGTGTGCGTTAGAGAGAAGCACTGAAAGAACGAGAGAGTTTGCTCTTCAGAGGCACTTTAATGAAGCCCCTTATGAAGAGCTGTGTGAGTGCGTGAAGCTGTTTGTGTTCTCAGACGTGTGCACAGAGTTCGCAAAGTGCCTGTTGATTTTCAACTTCGTAGAGCACTACATTCGGAAAGCATTTGCTTCACATCCATCTGCATCAGGGGCCAAAATTAACATTTGCCAAGCACCAAATGTGGGGGAAATTTGGCTTTAGTAAGTGAATAAAATTTTACTCACCAAATGGCCTGTTCAATTTCAAGCAAGTTTATTAGTTTTAAATGCAAAACTGACAGAACATTTTTTTAGGGATAGCTCACCCAAAAAATGATTTGCTCACCCTCAAGCCATCCAAAATGTATATGACTTTCTTATTTCAGACGAATACAATCAAAGTTATATTATAAAATGTTCTGGCTCTTCCAAACTTTATAATGGCAGTGAATGGCTGTTGTGATTTTAAAGCCCAAAAAAGTGCATCCATCCATCATAAAAAGTACTCCACCTGGCTCCTGGCCTTCTGATGTGAATCGATGCATTTTTGTATGAAAAATAACTGTAGAGTGTTTTCACGACGCGTCATCAATCAGTCATATTGGCGGCACCGAATGTAAACAATCCCACTGAACTGAAAAAAAAAATCCATATTTTGCTGATTATTGCTGCTGAAAATGATCAGTTATTGTCATGTTATGGGCTGTACTAATTGGTCAGACCGGGAAAAACATTTAGAGTACTATAGACTGCTAAACGTTATAACAAATCAAGAAGAAGAGCGCAAAAAACTGTCTAAGGAACAAAAGGCATTTGTGGTTGGCCAAACTAAACCAGGATTTCCAGGGAAAGAATCTTGACAACGTTCGTGTTTGTTCTTATAATTTCCGGTCAGGTAGGTGAAATATTAGGCTAAAATTCTAATTAATATTGCCTCTACGTATCCTTACCACCTATAAACTTTGCTTGTCAAAGAACATTTAAAGGGATAGTTCACCCTAAATTGAAAATTACCCCATGATTTACTCACCCTCAAGCCACCTTAGATGTATATCACTTTCTTCTTTTAAATGAATACAATTGGAGTTATATTAAAAAATGTCCAAGCTTCCAAGCTTTATAATGGCAGTGAATGGGTGCTGAGATTTTGAAGTCCAAAAACGTGCATCAATCCATCATAAAAAGCACTCCACACTGCTCCAGGGGGGTTAATAAAGATATAAATTAAAGATGTAATAAGATGTAAAATATTACACCCTTTCCTGCTTACTAAGTCCTTCTCTATATGATTTAGCATCTTCCACACGTTTTTTCCATGGTTTAAACAGCATAAATTAACAGAACAGCATATCCAGTAGTACATTAACCATGCAATCCATGCTGTTGTTTACATCTGAGTATCACTAGTAAGGCCACGCATCTGGGTAATTGACCAAATCGTGACGTATGTGCAAACCCTCTATATCTAAAACTATATATGGTAAGCAATATGTAGTTAACGGTAACCATCATACGTGCATTCGCAAAAAAGTGGCGTTCCAGCAGATGACGTAGGATGTAGGCGTAGCGTAAGCTAAGTGACAAAAGCGACATTAGCTATGCTGAAGTTTCCCGGATATACACACGAACGCATTTTTGGCTTGTGGATGAGTAAATCATGGGATAATTTTTATTTTTGGGTGAACTCTTTCTTTAATGTTTTTGAAAGAACTCTTGAAAGGAGTAATATTGTAAAAGACTGAAAAGTGTGTTTCTGACAGCTTCAACTTCACATCTGAAGTTATTTTAGGAGTATGAACCTAAAGTTTAGTTTTACAGCTCGCAGCGTTTAATACAGCATGCCGTTGAGAAGGTACGAGACTAAAATTGACCCGCCTTTCAAATTGAACAGCCATTCATGCTGTAAGAAGCCATGAAGTTGAGTGAGGCTTCTCTCCAGATTGTCTATTGCCTCTGTGATGCATTGTAGACCAAATGGAGAAGGCAAATGGTGCTTAAAGTAGTGCTCTCCTGTGGTCAAGGAAATGATGACAGAGAGAGATGTGGGTGTGTGTTTATGGGTGCATGTCGGTGTATTCCAGGTGCCATGGCTCGGATGTTACAGCAGGTGTTTTATGAGAAATCAGCCTGGGAGAAGTGGAGCATTGATCCGTGGGGAAAGGGGGTTTTCTTTTAGTTTCACAACATTAAATATACTGCTCTTTGCCATCAGGAACCATGTTAACACACACACACAAACACCCACTCCCATTTACTTACAGTTCTGCAAAGAAGGAACACTCAGGACAGATTTTTATGTGTTGCTGTCAGCATTTTTAAAGCTGACCAATTTTGTGCCATAACCCAGTGTCACCTTTTCCTTCTGTAAACTTGGGTGAATTATCTCTTTAATGGAGAGCAGACATTTAGTTGAATTGTCTAACTTAATTAAAAACAGTATAATTTTTCTGTGTGTAATGAAAAGTTGAGAATGAGAATGGCACATATTAGAGCTGACAGCCATGTGCTCTGGCAGAGAGAGGTGTTACTGCATTAGCATTACCGGTCGCAGTTTCAAGCACAGGACTCACTCAAATATAAACAGCCCCTGCTATCAGCACTCCTGTGCCGGAAGCTAGAGTTGGCTGTCCTCACTTGGTCTGGTATGACAACAAGGCCAGTGATATCAAGGCCCGGCTGTCTGTGCTCTGCCTGCTCTTGGCCTTAAACTCCTCTCCGGTTCTTTCTCTTTGCGGATTTGTTCCAGTGATGCTATCTGGAGGTCCTGGGCCCACTGATTGATTCATTTCATTAGAAATGTTTTGAGGGGGTCACTGTGCAGCTTGTTTGGAGATTGGCTCTATTAATCTTCTCCACCAAAGGATCTACGGTGCTGCTAACAGGGGCCACGTGTCCAGACACCTTTTAGAAAAATGCTCACACACTTGATTTTGGCTAGTGCTGGTGGAAAATGAACAAAATATTGAAAATTGGTGTTTGGTTAATGTTTATATTGTTATTCATATGCACTGACTAATGCAAATGTAAGTATATTTTGTAACCATGAGTGTTGTGTTAACTAAAAATTTTAAAAATCATTTGTGTTTGAAGTAAGTGAGGTGAAATAAAATATAAATATTAAGGTGTAACTTTTTTACTTAACTTAACTTTAAAATAAAAAAGTGCAACTGTTTTTTTTTTTAAGCCTGTTTCTGGTAATTGAGATTTTTTTTTATCTGACAATTCTGACTTTTTTTCTCAGAATTGCAATACAGACTCCTAATGCTGACTTTTGTTCTCAGATTTGTAAGATGTAAACTCACAATTATGAGTTATAAAGTCAGAATTATGAGCTGAACTTGCAGTTCTGAGAAATAAACTTACAATTCTGAGAAACTGTCAGATATAAACTTATAATTCTTACTTTTTCTTTCTTAGAATTCAGAATATCTCACAATTGTGGCTTTTTTTTCTCGCAGTTCTGACTTTATAACACACAATTGCGAGTTAAGTCACAATTATGAGATATAAACTCGCAATTCTGGGACCATATCAGTCTTTTTTCCTCTTCAAAATTAAACTTTATAACTTGCAATTGCAAATTTATATCTCATAATTCTGAGAAAAAAGTCAAAATTGCTAGATATAAACCACAATTGTGAGTTTATATCACGCAGTTCTGAGGGGTAAAAAAGTCAGAATTGTGAGATAAAAAGTCGCAAAATTCTTTTTTTGTTTTGTTTTGTTGTACTAAAATTACAAAAACTTAAGCTGAAATTAAAGTAAATAAAAGCTCAAAATAAATATAAAAAAAACAGTACTTAAAATGACCAGAAATTACATTTTAATTTTATTATAAACTATAGTTAGTTTATAGTTAACTATAAACTAAAATTAAAAAATGAAATGAAAAACTGAAAATATATAAACAAATGGTAAAGTACTGTTTTTTAATATTAATATTAATAAATAATATAATATTGTATAAATATATTTACACAATAAAATAACAATGGTAGTTTTTAGGGCAGTCAAACAATTAATCGCGATTAATCGCATCCAAAATAAAAGATTGTGTTTACGTAATATATGTGTGTGTACTGTATATATTTATTATGTATATATACTGTAAATGCACACACATGCATGTATAGATGTAAGAAAAATGTTATATTTGTATATAAAGTTTTTATATTTATGTACAATATAAACAAACACATATATATATATATATATATATATATATATTTAAAAATATATACATGTATGTGTATGTATTTATATATACATAATAAATACACACACACACAAACACATTATGTAAACACAAACCTTTATTTTGGATGCGATTAATCACGATTAATCGTTTGACAGCCCTGGTAATTATATGCATTCACATATAAAGTAAGTGTAACCACATATTTTTAAAAGTGCTGAGAATTTTTGACATTTTAATTGCTGAAATGTTCAGTCTCTTGTTTTCCAAGAATCTGTAAGTATCCAGTATTATTTCTAGTAAGTATTTTCAGACAAAGCAGATCTCAGTATAGGTATTTTAGGCCTGAATTAATGGTTGCAACTATAATGTTGTCAGTATATTCCAGGCTGTGTTTTATTCACGAGTCTGTTTTTAGAGACGTGATTTACTGTCTGTCTGTGCCATTCAGTCAAAGCTCATTGTGAATTGTGGACTTGAGCTGCCACCAGCGCTTTGCTAATGAAGCTGACCTTTTTAATCACACTGTATTCACCGTCAACAAACACACACACACACACACACACACACACACACAGCCCTACACATCAGTCTAGAGTTGAACTAATGAGAGTGACCTTTTTGTTTGTAGGGTCTGTGTTGTGTGGGGGTGTATATTTGGTCTGTGTGTGTGTGTGTGAGAGATATCTGTTGATTGGCATCCTGTAGTGCTCAGGTCCATTAGTGGAGCACAGCTCGGTGTGGCACACAGAGAGCGTAGGCCTTTATTAGGGACTTCTCATCACTGCAGAAACGAAAACAGACAGATTTGGGAGGCATTGTCTAGACCTTGTTTGAGTCCGCAGGAACTCTTCTCTGTACAGAGATAGTAGGATCATACAAGATTGTAAGTGATGGGCTGCAAGTTTTATTTTATTTTATTTTATTATTTATTATTTTATTATTTTTTAATCACAAACTATTTCAAAACTGATATTAAAGGTCTCTCACAATCAGGATTACACCACGATTAAAATTATTTACCCTGCAAATTACCCTAATTATTTTGTTTTATTTTATTTTATTGTGTTTTGTTTTGTTTTATTTTAACACAAAATGTTTTAAAATTGATTAGGTAGGTCTCTCACAAGCACAGACAAATTACCCTGATTTTTTTTATTTAACTTAATTTGTTTTGTTTTATTTTACCTTATTTTATTTTATTTATCATATTTTTTTTCAAAATTAATACTAAAGGTCTCTCACAAACAGACAAATTACCCTGACTTTTTTTTTGTATTGTATTTTATTTATCATAAAATGTTTCAAAGCTGATACTAAAAGTCTCAGGGTTTTTTTATTACATTTTATTTTATTTTTATCATAACATGTTTCAAAACTGATACTAAAGATCAAACACAGACAAATTACCCAGATTTTTATATATTATTTTAATGTAATTGAATTTTATTTTATCACACAATGTTCAAGATTGATACTGAAGGTCTCTAATAAACACAGACAAATTACCCTGATTTTTTTTATTTTATTTTATTTTATTTTGTCATGAAATATTTTAAAATTGATATTGAAGGTCCCTCACATCCACAGACAAATTACCCTGATTTTATTTTATTTTATTTTATATTATATTATTTATTTTATTTTGTCAGGAAATATTTTAAAATTGATATTGAAGGTCTTTCACATCCACAGACAAATTACCCTAATTTTTTCCTTTTTTTTTTTTTATTTATTTTATTTTATCACAACATATTTCAGAACTGATAATGAGGGTTTCTCACAACCACAGACAAATTACCCTGTTTTATTTTATTTTCACCTTTTTTATTTTATAGCTGTAATACTATAATGTTTTTAAATGAAGAATGCCTGTCACTGGCTCCATTGCCATTCAAGCAACATTTTTTTCATAAAGTTACAGACCATCTGAACATCAGAAGCAATTTGTAATATATGCAATAGCATTTAGTGAATTTTTGATTTCTAACACTTCTACTAATATGCTATAGAAGTATTTAGAGTCAGTTTTACCATGCTGACAATAAATCATTTTCACACACCCTTCTAACCTCTCTTCATGACCTGCGGTTAGAGAACCTCCACCTTAATGCGTTGGTCAGCCGACTCAAGACCTGAACTAGATTTATGTGCCGAATTCATGTTATTACTTCAAAAGACTGCAGTCCTTTCAATTCAACTGATGGAATTTATCAAGATTCGGCTGACAGTGATGCAGTGTGCACTCTCTTTTGTGTCCTTTAGGGCACAGTCACCTCCTCCTGTTTTTTCTAGCTTTACTTTTCTGTCATTACCTCAGAAACTCCTCTATTCTGACTTAGTCTCCTCCCTGAGGCCAGCGTTAGTCTTTTGGGCTTCGACTGCACCAGAGTGGCCTGCTGAGTGTGTTTCTCCACCTGTTGGCCAAAAAACAATCCCTCCTCTCGCCAGTGATCTTCTCCCACCGACACCGGCCTAACCCTGGGCTAAACTCCTACCTAAACTAGCAGTGTGGAAGAGACTGACAACGATTATCACCAACTGCAGCCTGAATTCGGACTCTGGCTGTATTTTAGTTTGTATGTACGAGGGGGTTTAG
The DNA here is from genome assembly GCA_012976165.1 of Labeo catla. Taxonomy (NCBI): domain Eukaryota; kingdom Metazoa; phylum Chordata; class Actinopteri; order Cypriniformes; family Cyprinidae; genus Labeo; species Labeo catla. The sequence goes on from VONZ01000120.1 coordinate 700,059, forward strand.
CGCACAGAAGAAGTGAAGCTAATCTCTGCCTATGGAGGTAAAACAAGCCAAAAGTGGCCTGGAGCACAAAAAGAAGGCCAACTTCTGGATTTAAGCCTAATTTGAGTTGAATTTGAAGCAAACTTCTTTTTGGAGTCATTTTAATATATTTCCAGTGCATTGGGGTTTTCTTTAGGGGGTGTGTGTGTGTGTGTGTGTGTGCATATGTGTGTACGCAAACATCCTTTTCATAATGATAATGTGTATATCATTGCCTTCTGTTTGTTCCCCTCTCTGCACCATTAGCCCCATATGGCTCTGTTTCAGGGGTGCATGTGGGCCTGTGTGCACGATTGAGAACTAAACATGAAGTTGAATGTCAGAGCTGCTACATTTATGATGGATTTATGTGTGGGACTTTGAAGACGTGAGTGAGTTTGGAGGTACAAAGTTAGAGGTGGATACACAATAGCTTTTTCTTGCCTGAAGTTGTGCGTTCTATCAAAATCTTTGTTTATTTAGAACTTTCAAATAAAGACAATATACATGTACATACCTATAAACACACGTTGTTTATGCCCTTAGGTTGACCTTCGGCTGTATTAAATGTGCATTTACATTTTGATTGAATGCTGTTGAATTCATTTGTTCAGTAATCAGTTCTCCTCCAGAGATCCGGTGTACTTTTATTTAAATCATTTCTAATAAAACTGGCTTAATCCTTTGCCGGCGGATTTACTGCAGGAAGTACAGTCCTGGCGCTATTATGCCGCTCGGTTTGCTTCGCTGGTCGAGCCTGTCACTCACACACCTCGCTTTAGAAGAAATAACAGGCTTACATTTAGTTGTTACATGTCATGCAGGTTTGCGGTTTGCGCTTGTGTGTTTGGCCTGTGCTTCATCCCGTCAGACTCTAACAATGTCAGACGTGGAATGCTGAGACCTGTAATAAAGGCTTGAAAGAACATTTCAGATAGAAATAAACATTTCATCACTTATTCAAATTCATGTTGTTGCTGTCTAACGGGTTTTTAGCGGAATGGTCAAGCTGAAATGAAAATGAATTATGAAAAATAAAAATATATATAGCTGCAAGCAGCGATTACCAGGGTTTAAGCGCTTTAAGGCATTTAAACACATATTTAAAAAAGACATTACTTACAGTAGCAAGCCTGTAAACACCATAATAAATTATTTAATAAAGCATTTTTGGCAAATCCAGGTAATTTACCATAGAAATATTCGATTTTTTAAACGTTTATGACTGTTAAAGCACCAGCTGTGGTCCAAACTCCTTAAAACTTTGCATATTTGTTTAGAATCACCTGTCTCATTTCCTCACCAGGTTTCTTGAAATGTTTAGTTTTCTTTTATGCTTTTTAGGATTTTGGGTAAATTTGGACAGGCACCTTTTCTAAACGACCCTGTTATAGCCTCCCAAAGGCTAAATTTCTGAAATTGCTATTATTTTATTTTAAAAAATTTTTGGGATAATTATTGACCTAAAGAGCCCAGAGAATTGTACTGCAGTGTTTTTTCCAGATTAAGCAAAAAACATAGGACGAGTTCGAAGAAGTAGGTTTTTGACAACTTCTCAATCATTTAACAAATGTTTTGATTGACAGCAGTGGATCTAGAGGCCAGGTTGTCTGGAATAAGGAGCTATTCTATGATACGAATGTTGTGCGATATCGCCCCGCAGCACCCGATTTCTTTCAAATTTCTCTCAGACCTTTAGGGCTGTGAGTTGAATAGGCCCACTGAGTTTCGTTCCGATTGGCCTCCGTTAACCTTGTCTAACAGGTGCTCAAACTTCATCGTTTTTTTGAGATACGCAAATGTCCTTATAGACACTTAAGGGCACGTTGGACCAAGACCATGCACAAAGATTTTCATGTTGAAAGGACAAATGGTTGTGCAGTTATAGCCATTTTTATGTTTTTTCCCTCTAATAGTACCACCAAGTGGCCAAGCTCTGCTATTTTTTTTTCCTGTGACTATCTCTGATCCGTGACCATTCCAACAATTACTATAGGATTTCAGTGCTACCGTATAGCTATTGTATACTTGGAATACAGTGCACAAGTCACTTTTATAATGCTTTTTGGAACTTCATAATCCCAGTTTGCCTTTACTTTCATTGTATGGAAAAAAAGCAACGTAAATATCCTGCCTTTTGTTCTCCATTGAGGAAAGAAGGCATATAGGTTTGAAATTACATGTGATTGAATAAATAGTGACAGGGTTGTCTTTTTGTGTGAACTAAGGCATTAGACACACACCCCAACAGAAGGAAAATCCTGCATCTGCATCTGTCCACACAGTTGCATTGCGGTGGTGTTGCGGTTGAGTGGCAGGGTCATGTTGGCACGTGTGTGCATGTCTGTGGGTCTCAGTGGTGTACGGTCACACTGACAGTGATAAATGAACTGTCGCACCACTGCCCTTCTCATGCATTACACTCCTTTACCCTGGAGAGGCTTGTGTGTTTCTGCATCTTTTAATACCACAAGAAACCGCTCTACCATATTAATCTACTATGAATTCTGCAAATACCATGCTTGAGTGTATACACACCATGTGTAAATGTTTGTAATTGTTACCCACTGAAAGGGGTTGGTGTAGGTGTGTTCGTGTGTTTGTGTGTGTGTGTCTGTTGTGGTGTAATTGAAGTGCCGGAACGGTTCGGGTTAAGTGCTCTGAACTCTATGCTATGGGGTCAGAACTGGATTAATGGAGAAAACCCATGGCCCGTGAACCTCCTCTAAACACACACAGCCTCATCTCAACATCTGTCCGCCAGCCTGTCATCCATTCTGAACTGGATTTGGTGTTCTCATGTTCATGGAAAACCTGGAACCATTTACATTGTGATTTCCAGGCCTAGAATTAATGTAAATTAATTCAATTTTAAAATGGAAAAGCAATGGATTTTATCTATGACAAAATAACCAAGGCATTTCAACACAAACCTTTAGTTTGTGGAAAACAGTGATCAGAGATTAGAGAAAAGTAACCACTGTAGCACAAAAGAAGATTACAACAAAAATTTTGGATGGTTACAGCTGTCAGAAATTAGTAGGAAGTGTAGAGGCTCATTCTTTAAATGATTTCAGCACATCTGTGGCTGCAGAGCATCACTAGTTTTTCACACTGCACTGGTGTGAGCTTGCTCCACTCTTCTTCCACTCTCTTCTATAGTTCGGTGACTGTAGGTGGTTTCTTAGCCTTAACATTGTCGCCAAGGATTTTCAGTTGGGTTTAGATCAGTACTCTGCCCTGACCATTTCATTATTTCTGTGTTCTTAGCTTCAAGGAATTGTTTTACCTGTTTTGCAGTGTTGTGGAGGCACTGTCTTGCATGAAAGTTATAGGCTGATTGGAAGATGTTTGCAGGAAAGGAACTGCATGTTGTTGGGCTTCAGTCATTCCTCGGTTTGACGCCAAGCGAAATGTTTCCAATCAGACCCAAATAAATTAAACTTGCTCTCCTCACTGAAGTTTGAACCAGTTCTGGCAAGCAATTCCAGCTGCAGTGCTGAACCCAATTCCCAGTGAGAGTCTTTTTGTGCATTCCTCTCTCTTCTTGTGCATTTGACCAGCCTTTTGCGGGGGACTTAAATGAATTACTGTCATTGTAAATCTGCAATATTCAAGAAATCACAGATTTGGAACAACCATCTTCTCTTGCAGTGGCTGAAAGTGTCATACCTTTGGCCTTCATCTAGACAACCTCTTGTCGCAGGGTTTCAGTCACCTTAGAGCAGCCCACCATCTTGCAATCTCAGTAAAATTTGGAGGAATGCTGCCAGTTAAACAGGGTTTGTCATATAATTAATAAAATTAGCACCAGGTACCAGATTAACACCAGTAACTTGAGTTAGTTTTCAAATATCTAATTAAAGCTTTTTTTAATACTGTGCTTATTCTTTACTGAAGGGATGTAAAAAGTACTAAGAAGTTTTTTTTCTTTCAAAATGTTGCTCATTTAAAAGTAACTAGTCAGAAACTTTTCTCATTTATCTGAAAGTACAAAAAATCACATTGAATGATTATATCGAGACAGTGGAAATGTTCTCATTAAAGTAACATTGATGCAGAAACTTTGTGAAGCAACTTTAAGAACAGTATCCTCAATGTCGTGACTATTTCTGTTCTAGGACACCAGATCTGTTACCTTTTACCTGAAATTAGTTTTTGTAGAAGTTTGACTCTTGCATATAGTTATTTAAAGCCTGACCACTGACTGTGTTCAAGTTTAACTTCAAATACAGCTATAACATAATTAAAATTAAAAACTCTCTTAGGGGACGAATACTGTTACACGAGCCAATATTTCACATTAATGTTTCTTTTTGGCTATTTTAAATAAAAGTGAAGTTCACAGGAATGTGATTTCACTTATTTCAGTAAGACAGGCAAACATGGGTATTTTTGTTTTTGTTGGGAAAAGCTGACTGTGAGAGATTCAACACTATTGGCAGCCATTATGAAGAGCTTTGCCATTTCTGCTGCTACTCTCACGGTTCTACTTAGCATTCCGTGAGAGAGCGTGTGTATGTGTAGCTGCGATTTGTGTGTGTATATACACACTCAGGCCTCTGAGTGTCCCTAAGCATGTGCGTTAAGTTCTCTCTCCGCTCCACTGCGTGTTGTGTTTGCCTCTCATATTGACGCTCACCAGTCGAGTCCCACTGCACGCTGAGCGTTCATTATTATGACTCTCTTCATTTATACTGCGCTAAACCTTCTGCCATTAGCAAACACTCCCTCCAGCAGCTCTGCTCATTTTAAACACCTCTGTACAAAGAAGCAGGACTGTAATCAAGGCTGGCGTGGCTGGATGTATTCCAGTAAGAATTCAGAGGTGCTGTGTAGTGTGAGCGAAGTAGGAATGGGTCAGGAGACGTAGAAATTTCCGGCAACAGATCTTAAACCTCCCATGGCACAGTGTGACATTTAAGTAGAAAGGAAGGATTTTGCTAGCGATGAGACAAGAGAACCTCTGCTGGTTTGATTTTTCTCTAAAGCGCTTGCCGTCTGTCTGTCTGTTTCGCTTGTGAGGCTTCTATCCATCCTTCAACTCTATTTTCCTCTCCTTCTCGCTCTCTCTCTCTCTCTCTCTGGAGCTTGATTACTTTTTAATGATTTCTGGGGCTAAGACGAATGAGTGTGTTAAATGAGGAGAATTAGACATGTGCCGCAGAGCGCTGGGGCATTTGTTACTTGAATAATGGAGCTTAGAGACTTTGTTTACTGGGAAATATTGAGCTTCACAAATGAGACGGAGAGAGAGAGAGAGACCAAATATTGCAGCTTTCAGTATGATGTTTCTCTGGTCAGTCTCTGTAGCTTATATTAGGGCTGGGCAGTAAATCGGAAATGTATGATCTAGTCAATATTATGTTGGTAATATTAAATTTGCCAACATCATAAGCATTGACTGTGATTTTAATTCGCATTTTCGTTTGGGTATAGACTTTCCTAAAGGCCACAACAATTTCACAATCACCCGTTTTGACACGACTGACCATGACTTGTGAGTATGAGACTATGAAGAATTATTTACTCATTTAAACCTCATTAACATGGTAGTAGTTTGGGTATATCTATCTATCTATCTATCTATCTATCTATCTACACTATTATTTTGGATGTGATTAATCGCGATTAATCGACATGATAGCCCCTATCTATCTGTCTATCTATCTATCTATCTATCTGTCTATCTACACTATTATTTTGGATGCGATTAATCGTGATTAATCGATTTGACAGCCCTTCTAGCTATCTGTCATGCACACTGTATATACTGTACTGTATATATTAAATAGTATTAAAAGGTTGAAAAACGAACGAATCACAGCCGATCATAACCGGTCATATCCAGTCATCTTGCGTTGGAGGCATTGCCTCCTTTCATGTGACTTTCCCCCATTCATTCTCAATTACCCCCCACCAAACCCACCACTTGCTTTAGGGGGTCTGTTAAAAATGTTTCTTTAGGAAAAACAAGTGATTTATACACTTTTTAATGTTTTTTTTTTTGTTGTTGTTTTTTTGTAATTATGGCATTGCTTTAATTTTGTACTAGAAATTTTTTTTCACATTCAATATTTTGAGGAGGCACTGGTTCTTTGCCTCCACAGAGGAAATGCCCCTGATATATACATATGTACATACAGTTTAAATATACATCCATATTATTCTCTATTTTGTTCTAAATGCTGAAAAATGTTGATATGTGTGTTCTATGCACATTTCCCAGTAACCATGCCAATCTTTTCTAGACACTCGTTCACACACATAATCGGACACACTATGGCGTTGATGGACTTGTTCCAGTGTGACCAGAGGCACAGCTTTGAAGGCTAGCTTTCCCCCGCTGAGTCGTTTCTCCCCCACCTCCCTCGGCTCCCTGGTGCAGTTGACTGCTAGAGAGCTCAACGGGCCAGGGCAGTGCCACGGATCATTACCTCGCTCTCCGCCCCTGGGGCTCAGGCAGGGGGCACAAACAGCAGGCATTGATATGTGTATTAGCAGATTGTGCGTCAAATGTGCAGCAATGCGCTAATAAGAACAAACTACTCGGGGCACTCGCCGCTGCCCCCTGCTGGGCAGGATGGGTCACAATGTGGTTGGATTGAGTTAATGCTGAGTCCAGTTAAACAGAGCGTTGTGCCAATGCCACAAGGAAATTATGATTCAGTGCACTAGGCAGCACCACTGCCAATGCTGTGCTAACGTTCGCTGTCACTTTCAGTCAGTCACTGCTGGCATTAGAAACATAGCCAAATGTTGGAAGCTATGCTAATACTCATGGCTCTTTTTTTTTGGCCCTTCACTCTGTTCTGTTCTGCTATTAGCATTATTAGCTTTGATTGCAAGGGGAAATTGTTAAATGTTAGGGAGGGCTGAGGAAGAGGACGAGTGGAGGTTTGTCATTGCCACACATGTAAAATAATATCCATGTTCATATGTTTCTGTATCATCGCGGTTTATTTACAGCTGAAAGGTTGTCTGGATCTGAAAGGTGAATGGAGGGTTTTGATCGTGTTTGTTTTTCAGGATATTTGGCGTGTTTGCTCAAAGGCATGCAATTGAGCAGATAGACTGTAGCATTTTGTAGTCTATCACGGTCCTTTATAGAGGGCATCTGGACTGGTCATCCTTAAACTCAACCCTGACCTCAGACCAGAACCTCCCCCGCACCTCAACAACAGCGACATTTACAGTCTCTAAAGCAATCATCTGATTCATAGAAACGAATGGAGGTGATGCCCTGACTGCAGAGTGTATCATATTGAGTGTGTGTTTGTTTGTGTTTTCAGAGCACTGTGGTTGTGGAGAAGTCTATTCAGGATCTAATGAGTCTGATGCAGGACCTCAGTGCGTACTCCAACCAGTTCCTGGAGATGGTCTGTGACAAGCTCAAGGAGTACAAAGAGATCTGCAATTCTGCATACAGGTAATAATACTGTGAGACATAAAATCATTTAATCAAGAACGTGTATTGTAACATACTGGCAAGAAATGTCTTATTGGTGATTTATCCAGGAGGGCTGCATGCAAAAAGAACATACAACGTGATCAGTGTAGTCCTATTTGTGACTAAATGACTTAGGAAGTGGTTCTTTCTCAGTGAATCAAAAATATACAGTGTCAAGTGTAGTCTGTTTCTTGCATGAATGACTCTTATGAAGTGGTTCTTAGTAATTCAAAAACATACAGCACGACCAGTGTAGTCTGATTATTGAACGAATGACTCTTATGAAGTGATTTATGGTGAATCAAAAACATACAGTGTGTCCAGTGTAGTCTGATTCCTGAATGAATGACTCTTATGAAGTGGTTCTTGGTGAATCAAAACATACAGCACGACTAGTGTAGTCTGACTCTTGAATGAATGACTCTTATGAAGTGGTTCTTCTTAGTGAATTAAAAACATACAACACGGCCAGTGTAGTCTAATTCTTGAACAAATGACTCTTTTGAAGTGGTTCTTGGTGAATCAAGAACATATAGTATGACCAGTGTTGTCTGCTTCCTGAACGAATGACCCTTATGAAGTGGTTCTTGGTGAATCAAAAACATACAGCGTGAGCAGTGTAGTCTGATTCTTAAATGAATGACTTTCATGAAGTGTTTCCTTTTAGTGAATCAAAAACATCTCTTAGTGAATCTGGAAACAGTGTTTCCAGTGTAGTCTGATTCTCAAACGAAGACTCTTATGATTTGGTTCTTAGGGAATCAAACACAGCGTGAACAGCGTAGTCAGATTTTTGAACGAATGACTCTTATGATCTGGTTCTTGGTGAATCAAAAACTTACAGCATGATCAGTGTAGTCTGATTCTTGAACAAATGACTCTTATGAGGCATTCTGATTAGTGAATCAAAAACACACAGCGTGGCCAGTGTAGACAGATTCATCAGTGAATAACTTGGCTATGTGCCAGTTCCTTTAATGAATAGTGCAAAAAGATTAGTTTGAATAAGAGTGAAAGATGGAGCATTTCTCTCTAATTCTAATTAATTTTATTGAGAACGTTATCTAACATTTAGAAATTACATAATGCCTCAGATCATTAATAAATGTTCATTAAAATAGTTAGAAATGAAGAAAAATCTGTCTGCTCTCTGCAGTACCTTCACAGAACCCCGGGGAGTCAATAGATTTCTGAAAACCTTGGAATTAGAAACATTGGATGATTTGTCTGCTCATGTGTTTAAATGAAATGTGTGTGTGTGTGTGTGTCTGTGTCTGCTCACATATGTGTAAGTCAGCAGGGGTCTGAACTGAGCTCAATCATGGGTAGAAAGTGCAGAGGCAGCCGTTTCCTCGCACAATAATCACATGCTACCAATCTGTCTCTCTCTTTGTCTCTTTCTCTGTCTTTCTTTTGTTCTCTCCCTCCTTCTCATCCATAAGATGAGTGAAACGCACTGCATTACGTTCTACATGATCTGTTCAATCAATCTACACGTCGCAGACAATAACAGTTCATTCATCCGCGCTCCCGTCTGCCTCTCTGTATCCTCCGAACTCTTCAGTGAAGCCGTGTTCAGCTGTCATCCAGTGCACACTTTTAATGGCCCGCTTACGCAATACTGAAGACATTTATCTGAACTTACGGTTCATTTTCATATTTTTTGCCACTTTTTGAGACGTGAAGTGAAATGGAGCTTGGCCAATCCCTGAGCCAATCATAGACTTTGTTCTTATTTTAGCTACTTGCGCAGAGTTTCATCACACTTTATGATAACTTCCATTTACAAGTCATTAACAGCATCATTATATAGTACTTAATGAATCAGTGGATAATGAACATTTAAATGTGTGAAAATAAATTTATAGTATTTTTAGCTATTGCTAATGATCTGAGAAGGATGATATAACATGTCAGGCCAGTGTTTAGCCCACTTACTAACACCAGTCAAAAGTTTTTGAACAGTACGATTTTTAATGTTTTTGAAGAAGTCTCTTCTGCTCACCAAGCCTGCATTTATTTGATCCAAAGTACAGCAAAAACTGTAACATTTTGAAATATTTTTACTATATAAAATAACTGTTTTCTATTTGAATATATTTTAAAATGTATTTTATCCCTGTGATTTCAAAGCTGAATTTTTAGCATCATTACTCCAGTCGCACAATCCTTCAGAAATCATTCTAATATTCTGGTTTAATATTCTAATATTCAGGTTTCTTTGATGAATAGAAAGTTCAGAAGAACAGCATTTATCTGAAATAGAAATCTTTTGTAACATTTTAAATAATCACTTTTGATCAATTTAAAGCATCCTTGCAAAATACATGTATTAATTTCTATAATTTCTTTCCAAAAAAAAAAAAAAAACAGATTCCAAGCTTTTAAATGGTATAGTGTATAAAGTTACAAAAGCTTTTTATTTCAGATAAATGGTGATCTTTGGATTTTTCTATTCATCAAAGAATCGTGAAAAAAAAAATATATGCTTAACTTTTTAAAATATTGATAATAAAATTGATAAAAATGTTTCTTGAATAGCAAATCAGCAAATTAGAATGCTTTATAAAGGATCAAGTGACACCGAAGACTGGAGTAATGATGCTGAAAATTTCGTTTTGAAATTCATTCGAAAATACATTCAAATCGAATGCAGTTGTTTTAAATAGTAAAAATATTTCACGATTTACTGCTTTTACTGTATTTTGGATCAAATAAAAGCAGACTTCTTTAAAAACATTTAAACTCTTACTGTTTAAAAACTTTTGACTAGTAGAGTCTATAATATTTAATTTTATAATGTTGTGTGTGTGTGTCTGTGTGTATTATTTTATAACTTATAACTAAAAATGTTTTTAATAAAAATTAAAATGTTACTTAGAAAAAGGATTATGTAATGTGTTAGGCCAGTGTTTTGCACATTGCATGCAGGTTCAAATCTATTTTATTTTATTTTATTTTATTTTATTTTATTTTTTAGCACATGCTAATACACAGGTATAAATTTATTTTTTTAATAAAAATATAATATGTATAATACTAAAATACCTGTTAAATGTTTTTCATGAAAATTAAAATGTTACTCACAGTTTCCATGTTCCCGTAGTTTAATCAATTTTAATCATGAAGTGGTTTTGACACCATTGTGTGGTGTGTGTGTGTGTACCTGGTATTTATCACGTTATGGGGACCAAATATCCTGGACATGGACATTTTTAGGTCCCCATGAGGAAACAGGCTTGTAAATCATGCAGAATGATTTTTTTTGAGAAAGTATACGTGTGCACAGTCTTATGTAAGGGCTAGGTTTAGGTGTAGGTCGATAGAAAATACAGTTTGTACAGTATAAAAACCATTACGCCTATGGAATGTCCCCATAAAACATAGAAACACAATGTCTGTGTGTGTGTGTTGTAGGGGTATCGTACAGTGCGAGGAGAAGCTGACCATCAGTGCGTCCTGGGCTAAAGATGAAGACATCAGCCGCCTGCTGCAGTCTCTGCCCAACTGGGCCAGCATGACCCAACCCAGACAGCTCCGACAGAAGAGAGAAGAGGAAGAGGACTTCACACGGTGAGAACACACGCTAATACGCACATGCATACTACAAATACACACTGTCCCCATTGTGAGCTCACCACACAGATTCATCACAGAGCACACAGTATATACAAACACACTCGCACAACTCTTATCAGCGCACATCCAGGCAAGTTAACACACAGTCAGAGACGCCTGGGGACACGTGCTGTGTAACACCGATCCGCAGGCCTCTACATCCTATAAAGAGATCAGTAAACACACTTATGTACTCAACTTCAGAAATTGCATTTGGGTTTTCTGTCTTAGTCAAAAACGAAGGTTATTTTTAGCCGTTAGATGCAGACGAAGCATTTTGGTATTCTGTTTGTGCGCTGTGCTACAGAGGATGAAATCTGGCCCTTATAGCCTTAGCAGACATCTTTGAACAAGAACAAATTCAACTGCAGGCAATCACACTATCTGCCGGAACATTCCAGCATCCCGAACACACACGCAATTCTGTTTTCAATTCACTTGCTCGCTCTATCTGCCTCCCTTTCTCCCTTTTCCTCTCAAGTGCTCACTTGAATTAAAGAAGACACAAGTATGAGGAAAACTGTGATTGGACGAGAAGGAGGGGAGCCTTCGTTTTTATCAAAATTGCCCTCAAAGTGTTCTCCCGTCGGTTTGGATGTGCGGTGGCCTGCAATTGTACAATAAATAAATGAACTAGTTATGTGGGACAGAAAAATCCAATCTAGCCGACCTGTTGAAGCTAAGCGCAGACGGCGAGCGGGAGGCTTTTATCATATAAATGACCCTGACAGTTTCATCAGCTAAAGAGGGATTACGCCACATGTATGGCAATCCTATACAGAGTGATAAAAGCTTGTTAAAAAGTCTTCCGTTCAATAGACGCCGCATTTTATCTTAGGGAATTTCACAGCGCTCAGAAATGAGCCGCGTGGATTTTTTTTTTTCCTCCCACATTCATCACAGACCTGTAGAGAGGAGGAGGTCAAAGAAAATACTGACTTTATAGATTTGCTTGAGCATCATTCATCTGAATGTGCCTGTGAAGCTCAGCAACAGCTGCTGCTATGGTTATGAGAAGGAGAGTGAGGGAAGAGCTTTTTTTAAAGTCCACATTAACACCGGTGTGGGCACAAATCTTGTTCAATGTTCATTATTTTCCTTCTGTTTCTCACAGGGCCGCATTTGCCAAGGAGTCTGAGGTGTTGACGGGGAATCTGGGTGATAAACTGATTCCTCAGAATGAGATTCTGAGGGATGTCAGTGATCTGAAGGCTCTTGCTAACCTGCAGGAGAGCATGGAGTGGCTCGCCACCCGCCTCAGGGGCTTCTTCAGCAGCCTGCCCCAGAGCTCCAGTGAGTGTGTGTGTGTGTGTGTGTGTTTATGTTTGGCTGGAGGTATGTCTAGCTGTGAAAGGGAGTCAAAGTTCCCTTCTTTTTTTTTTTTCCCAAATTATTTATTTATATTTTACATTTTATTTTTTTTAAACATTTTAATTAACTTATTTTTATTTTGATTAATTTAAATTAATTAAATTAGATTTTAAAATAATATTTTGTTCATTTTAGCTTTATTTTATACATATATATATATATATATATATATATATATATGTATATATAATTAAAAAATAAACTTGATTTTGATCTGGTATTTGATCTGATATTTCTCATTCATTTTAAGTCACAACAGGGTTTTTTGTTTTGTTTTGTTTTTGTTCATAATCCTTAAACGTATTATGTATTTCCAGTTATAAATTTGTTTTAAATCCCAGTGTCACCCAACTTTAGGATCTCAGTGTGTATATTAAATTATATTTAAATTTTTAAAAAAAAGTTTTATTTATTTTTACATTTTTACATTTTATTTTTTTATTTAAATAATAACATAAAAATAGATTTTAATGTAATATTTTGTTAATAACATTTTAATTAAAGAATTAAAGTAATTATTAAACAAATAAAAAAAAAAAAAATATATATATATATATATATATATATATATGTATATATACAGTGCCCTCCACTAATATTGACACCCTTGGTAAATATGAGCAAAGGTGGCTGTAAGAATAAATCTGCATTGTTTATCCTTTTAATCTTTCATTCAAAAAATTCACAATATTCTAACCTATCATTTAAGTTAAACCATGGAAAGCAGGGGGAAAATCTCTTTATGAAATAAATGTTTTTCTGTAGTTCATGTTGACCACAATTATTGGCACCCAATTATTGCAATGTCCTTTATTCAACATAGCAGCTCTGTGTTTTCTGCCTGAAGAGTTTGGAGAACACCTGACAAGAGATCAGAGACCATTCCTTCATACAGAAATTCTTCAGATCCTTTAGTTTCCCAGCTCCATGCTGGTGCTTCTTCTCTTCAGTTCACCTCACGCATTTTCTATAGGGTTCAGGTCAGGCAACTGGGACGGTAATGGCAGAAGCTTCATTTTATGCTCAGTGACACATTTTTGTGTTGATTTTGATGTTTGATTTGGATCATTGTCCTGATGGAAGATCCAACCACAGCTCATTATAGAACTTCTAACAGATGCAGTCAGGTTTACATTTTTTATCTGTTGGTATTTGCTAGAATCCATGATGCCATGTATCTGAACAAGATGTCCAGAACCTCTGGCAGAAAAATAAGCCCACAACATTAAAGATCCAGCAGTATATTTAACCGTGGGCATGGGGTACTTTTTGTACCAAACCTATCTTGAGTGTTTGCTGCCAGAAAGCTCTTTTTTTTTTAGTTTCATCTGACCCCAGAAGCCAGTCCCATTTGAAATTCAAGTTGTGTCTGACAACTGAATATGCTGGAGTTTGTTTTTGGATGAGCAAGGAGGATTTTTCTTAAAACCCTCCTGAACAACATGTGGTGACGTAGGGGCTGTTTGAATTTTTTTTTTAGTCTTTTGGCCCCAAGACTCAACTAATCTCTGCAATTCTCCTACTGTGATCCTTGGAGAATCTTTGGACGCTTAAACTCTCCTCCTCACCATGCATTAGGACGATATAGACACACGTCCTTTTCCAGGCAGATTTGTAACATCTTTAGTTTAATTTGAATTCTTAATTATTGTCCTAACGATGGAAATTGGGATTTTCAATCCTTTAGCTCTTTTCTTACAGCTATTTTCTATTTTGTGACGCTCAACAATCTTGTTCTGCACATCAGAACTATATTATTTGGTTTTATTCCTTGTGATGGATGATTAAGGAAATTTGGCCTTTGTGCTCCTTATATTTATAATCCTGTGAAACAGTTATTGCTGGACAATATCATACTCCTAGTCATTCTAGTGTGCTAAATAAATGCAAATATGAATGGGAATATACTTCAGAGATATTTTACTCATTATAATTTCTAAGGGTGCCAATAATTGTGCCCAACATGCATATGAGAAAAACATTTATTTCATATCGTAAGTTTCCCCCCACTTTGAATTGTTTTACTTCAATGAAAGGTTAGCATTTTGTGAATTTTTTGAATGTAAGATCATAAAGATAAACAAAGCAGATTTATTTTCATAGCCGTCTTTGCTCATATTTACCAAGGGTGCCAATATTAGTGGAGGGCACTGTATATTTTTTTTTAAATCTATTTAATATATATATATTTATGTAATTTTTTTTGTTTGTTTTTAATTTTTTTTAGTTTGGTTTGGTTTTTGTTCATAATCCTTAAACAGGTTGTAAATTAGTTTTAACTCCCAGTGTCCCCCAACTTTTGGAACTTATTGTGTGCACAGTTGTGTTTTGCCATTTCATCTGAGCTGATAGAATATAGTTCATTGACTCAAAAGAAAAACTGTGTTTTTACATACATTGTTACAGTGACTTAAAAATATTCAGTTTCCAGACTTCAATGAAACTTCACCGTTGAATTTCTGACATCACTGCGGCCACATCGGTGAAACTTCGCACAATACCTTCAGAATTTCCTTAACTTCTTTCAGTAAATTCTGTAAATAAGCTATTTTAAAACTATTGTTATTTCTGTTTTTTGGGTAAAGACTGCTTCAGAGCGACTCGCGTCCGGAGCAGATAAAAATTCAATAAGAGCGTGGTGGAGGACGTGGTGTAATTACCATTAGTTCTGTGCAGAAGCCGTAATGGAGTGTTTTATCATGGTGGGACAGCTTCAGCATTGTTCATTATTTAGTGTTTGCTGAGCTGATGGGACCGTCGCCGACGGAAACCCTTATCTCTGTAACCCCCCCTTAAATTGGATTTTATATTATGGAGCCAGTCAGGTATGAACAAGTCATTTTCTCCTGTCTTGTCTTGCAGACTAATACACGTTTGCCAGTGTAATGTGGGGGAGATTAAACAGCGTCTCACCACCAGAGACTGAGCTTTGAAGTGGATCGACTGAAGAGAGTTCCTAGAGAGAGAGAGAAAGAGCTCTTTTGCCCTTGTCTTTTTAAAACGTAGGCCCACCGTGCTCAGACATCCTTCATGCACCTGTGACCACCCTGATGTGGTGTTGGTGCCCGCTAGAAGTATTCTTCAGACAGACAGTGAGACCTTGTCTTTGTCTCAGTGAGTTTAATCCGTGGCATTGCTCGATCTCCGTCCCTCCAGTCTCTGCTAAAACAAACACTCGGACCTCCCCGATAAGATGCGTGTGATAATCCTGCTCTTTAGCGTCATGGTGTTGAATCTTAATGTAATCTAAATTTGATTTGGCAGTAGGATACGTTCTTGAGCCTTGGGCCTGCTGTTTGGGTAGAAATCGATGGGCTTTGATTGGTCATGAAGACATTGAGAGTTTGTGTCTCATTGCCCATCTGGGATGTTTCTCGTAACACGTAATCCTGCTCGAATTTATCTGCGGCTTTGTTTTCTCAGGACAGCTATGTTTCTGTGTGACCCTGGACCATAAAACCAGTCATAAGAGTCAATATTTTTTAAACTGGTATTTATACATTACCTAAATAAATAAGCTTTCCATTGATGTATGGATTGTTAGAATATGACAATATTTGGTTGAGTTACAATCTGGAATCTGAGGGTGCAAAAAAATATTGAGAAAATCACCTTTAAAGCTGTCCAAATGAAGTTCTTAGCAATGCATGTTACTAATCAAAAATTAAGTTTTGATATATTTACAAAATATCTTCATGGAACATGATCTTTACTTAACATCCTAATGATTTTTGGCATAAAAGAAAAATAGATCATTTTGACCCATACAATGTATTTTTGGCTATTGCTACAGATATAACCATGCTACTTATGACTGGTTTTGTGGTCCAGGGTCACATATGTTCTCCCTTGTGTGTGTCTGTCTTGGCTGTTCAGACTTTCAGCTAAAGATGCTGCTTGGACCTTCAGATCTTCAGTATATGCAGATGAAATATTAGAGAAGCTATGTTAGTAAGTGAATGCTGTTAATTAAAAACTGAATATAGCAACATTTCACAGATAATGCAGCATTTCCATTCCATGTTGCATAAATTGGCACAAAATGAAAAGTAAAAGCCACCATGGCTCTTTTACTAAAGATAATGCATTACTTGCAGTTTAGAGCATGCAGATAAAACACTTTTTTGCTAGCAATCGGTGGTAGATTCCTTATGTCTGGAGACACAACGTGTCAGACACTTCTTGAAGGTAATAGAGGCCAATCATCTTGATAACAGGCTTCTTGCTTCAGCATTTCAGGATGAATTTGAAATGCTATGAGATGATATTGATCCATTTTTTTTCTTTTCTGAACAAATTGTTCACTTTTTTTGTTTAATCTCAGTACATTTATTTTGCATGCGTGTTCTCTTTGTACTTTATGTACAGCCGTGTTACTGAATGAAAAATGTGACCCTGGGCCACAAAACCAGTCATAAGGGTCAATTTTTGTAATTGAGATTTGCACATTATCTGAAAACTGAATAAATAAGATTTCCATTGATGTATTATGTGTTAGGACAATAATTGGCCAAGATCCAACTATTGCAAAATCTGGAATCTGAGAGTGCAAAAAAATCAATTGAGCAAAAAAAAAATTGAGAAAATCGCCTTTAAAGTTGTCCAAATGACGTTCTTAGCAATGCATATTACTAATCAAAAATTAAGTTTTTATATATTTACAGTAGGGCATTTACAAAATATATTAATGGAACATGATCTTTACTTAATATCCTAATGATTTTTGGCATAAAAGAAAAATTTATCGTTTTGACCCATACATGTATTTTTTGGCTATTGCTACAGATATATTGAGTGCTACTTAAGACTGGTAATCCACAAGTTCATCTTCGGAACATGAATTAAGATATTTTTGATGAAATCCTTTCTGACCCTGCATAAACAGCAATGCAACTGACACGTTCAAGGCCCAGAAAAGTAGTAAGGACATTGTTAAAATAGTCCATGTGAAATCAGTGGTTAAACCTTAATTTCATGAAGCTATGAGAATACTTTTTGTGCGCAAAGAAAAAAAAAACAACTTTATTCGTCAATTTGTCTTCTTTGCACACAAAAAGTATTCTCGAAACCTCTCTGTGTGTGCTTGCTTCATGTTATGCGCATAGAAAACAACGCACAAGTACCGAATTTAGTTGGTTGCGCTGTACTGTTTAAAATCGCTTGAGTGTGTAAACCCATACAAATTATAAACTTTTACGGTGTTATGGTTCAATTTGGAATTAATCTGCTGATCACATGCATGCCGAACCATGGGGCCCTGGTCTGTACGGATCACGGATCAACTATGGTCCATTCAACCCCAAAATGCACACAAAATTATGTTGATGGCAACCTGGCAACAGTCAAATAGATTCCAAGTCTCACTAACATCACTCCTCTCGTTGTGTCTTTAATATTAAATAAAGCAAAAAACATACGTCAAAACTGTCAATAGTATCAGCAGGAGCAGGAAGCCCCAGCAGAGATGGTATGAGGAGAAAGAAACTGACTATTTGTACAGAGCTGAAAGGGAAAAACTCTGCTCACAATTCTTTATTGATGTAAATAGGAGCTATACTTGCATAACTAAGAAAAGATGACCGCCAAATGAGCTCAGCTTTTCTAAAAGGTACTTTAGCCACAGGTTGAATTGTATCTCAAGCGTTATCTTCTGACCATTGCCTTAGAAAAAGACCTTTTAACACTTTATACCCACCTAGCCTAGACAGACAAAATGCAAAACTCTTAAAACCGTTGTCGAAACAACCCTCTTCCTTTCACATGCTTTCAAATCCATCCTCCCATAGCGCTCAATAGATTCAGCGCTCTCATATCGCAGAGCTTTGAGCATTTCTAGCCTTTAGTGCCAAAGAAAGAGTGAGTCTTGGGTCAAGCGTTCTGTTGGTTTTTGGAGTTTTTTAAAGTACCTTTATTGCCAGCAGTAAAGGTCTTCTTTCCATCTATTAGCATAATGTATGCAGATACACAGAGACACACTTTAATTTCTGAAATAGCTTTAACCGAGGACACCTACTCCTTTTTCCACTTTCTCCCTCCTCTCAAGTTCTGTCCTAAAGGCTCAGCCGGCAAATCGTAGCACTGACGCAGTGAGGTCAAAGGTCGCCAGCAGACAGAGCTTGGCTCTCCCCATGCAGATGTCACCGCTGTTACTGCAGCCGAATAATTAACGCTCTCAGCCAATCACATGCATCATTCATGAGGCTTCTGTCTCTCTTTTTATCTTTCTTCGTCTCCCTCTCCCTCTGCTGCCGCAGAGGTCAGATATCTTGTTTATTAGAGCGCCGTGTTTAACAGCCGGTGGGAGGTGTGCGGCGAGATGATGCAGTTTTTCAACAGCAGTTTTTGGGCAGAGCCGCTGTGCTTAAACTTCACCCTGTCAGCCAGTGGGACGTAGCCTCGAAGAAGGGTATCAGCAAATGATTGATCTCCGCTCTCTCGTTCTCTCTCTGTCTTTATGAGTGCCACCCTCTCACAGATGGCATCGAACAGACGCTTAGGCGAGATAGGATTTGAAAATAATTGGATGAGCCCGGCACACGCACACGGGCACACATCTACGCAAGCGCAGGATCGACACAGTCTCTGATAAAAGAAATTTAAAAGCCTATAAGTTAACGGAAGACAGAAGAAGACATTCAGTGGACTCTAAATTGGTCGCCTCATGTAGCGCGGCCTTGATCATACCATCGCGGCGGGACGAGCTCGGGGGCGATGGACAGCAGGCCCCATTTCTCTCTCACACATCAATGGGGGGTCTGGGGCAGGGGGTCCTGGCAAACGCAGACTTTCAACAGAGCAGCCATGCTTTGCCACATGCCGCTGCACTCAGTCATTCACTAACAGTTGGCGTGTGTATACATGAGCACACATGTGTTAACAAACACACAACTTGACAAGCAGGTCTACACATGGATGGAATTCACACTAACTGCATAATCCAAACATGCAGGTTAATTGGCGTGCAGCATTGGCTTCCTTTGGATTTGCAGTGCATTTTGGATGTGTGTATCGTGCTGTTTATGAAAGGCGAAGTTCCAGATTTCACTAAAATGATGAACTGGCTTAAATAAACAGCATTTTTCGGTTGCACCCACCTGGTTTTACTTTGGCTGGCTGTGCTAGAGCAGATAATGATTAAAAGCTTCATAAAATAGTATGTTATATTGAACAAATAGTACTTATTTACAGTAAGTACAAATAGTACTTACTTACATACACCTTGCAGAATCTGCAAAATGTTAATTATTTTACCAAAATGTATGTTGTTTTTTATTTAGTACTAACCTGAATAAGATATTTCACATAAAAGATGTTCACATGTTGTCCCTTGTTTGTCCAGTTAAATTGCCCGCTGTTCTTTAGAAAAATCCTTCAGGTCCCACAAATTCTTTGGATTTTTAGATTTTTTGTGTATTTGAACCCTTTCCAACGACTGTATGATTTTTGTCCTCTTTTCACACTGAGGACAACTGAGGGACTCTGAGGACAACTGAGGGTAATATGCAACTATTACAGAAGGTTCAAACCCTCACTGATGCTTTGAAAGGAAACATGATGCATTAAGAGCCAGGGTGTAAACTTTTGAACAGAATGAAGATGTGTACATTTTTCTTATTTTGCCTAAATATCTTTTTTTTTTTTAAATGTAGTACTGCCCTTCAGAAGCGGCAGAAGATATGTACATGTTTCCCAGAAGAGAAAATAAGTTAAATTTACCCCGATCTTTAAATTCCAAAAGTTTTCACCCCCCGGCTCTTAATGCACCATTTTTCCTTCTGGAGCATCAGTGAGCGTTTGAACCTTCTGTAATAGTTGCATATGAGTCTCTCAGTTGTCCTCAGTGTGAAAAGATGGATCTCAAAATCATACAGTCATTGTTGGAAAGGGTTCAAATACACAAAATTGCTAAAAAACCAAAGAATTTGTGGGACCTAAAGTACTTTTCTGAAGAACAACAGGCAGTTTAACTGTTCAGGACAAACAAGGGACTCATGAACAACTATCACTAAACAAAAAACACAGTTGTGGGTCATTCAGGTAACAACACAGTATTAAGAATCAAGTGTATGTAAACTTTTGAACGGGAACCAGTCACAGTTGAATATAAGTAGTCAGAGGAGGCGAGAGACACAGCTTCCATCTGTATATTCATTTGCCTTCATTGTACAGAAAAGAGCAGCATTAATATTCTTCGAAACATCCTCTTTTTTGTTCCACAGACTAAATAAGTTCATGCGGGTTATATGAATATGAGTAAATGATTGTAGAAGTTTTAATGTAATTTCGGGAAAAATTATTCTTGCTGATTTGATACTCATTTTGAATTACCCTGCCAAATAGACCTAACACAGACTGTTTGCTCGTTACAACAGCTTGACAGTTGTGTTATCCGCGGGATGTCACATCAAGGGAACGTTCTGTGCTCTCTGGAATTACATATCAGTCCTTGGTGACCCAGTCCCTCTAATCTACCACCTGGTCATCACTGCTATATTTGCTCTTCTTGTCTTCAAGCGTTTTTAATCATTCCATGCCAAACACACCCTTATCTCCCACAAACCTTTTTTCTAATAAGAGTTATAGACAGACAATAATTAACTAGCAAATGAACACACACATGCGCGTGTGTTCGCTCTTTTGTCAGTGGTCTGTGTGTATATATATAATTGCTCAATGGCACTGGCCATTTTCCTGAACAAACACAAGGGACCCAGGACCACATGAGCAAACCGGCATCCATCAGCACAGCAAACACGTCCACACACACACTTCGCCTCTGTATACCGTGAGATACGTGTGTGTGCCAATGTGACCTTCAGAAGTGCAGAAACATGTCGCAGAGTTACAGGAAGTCAGTGTCCATCGCCATCTCCCGTGCCTCATTGATCGCCTATACTCACACGCACACACTTTACGGTTTGATAGTCATCCTGTGGCCGTGTGTGTTTGCGTCTCATTGACTACACTGTAAAAAATGATTTTTTAAAGTTGTAAATAAGATTATTGGAGTGTGTTTTATGAGAAATTACTGTTTCGGTCTTCCTACATCATGAATTTATGCTGTGTGTTTACAAATGATCCAAGTGACTGGACAAATGCTACATTGCACATTCGAGAATCTACATGAGCATGTTGAATTTGTTGGCATTACCTATTAGGAAGTCTGGGAGGTATTTCCACTTGGTGGCTATAAATGTGTTTTCTGATTTGTTTTATGGCTCAGGCTCTCTTTTATTTTCTTTTGTCTACTGTAGGTGTATCCCCAGGCTCAGATGCTCAGGTGAACATCGAGAACGTCCGCAGTCGAGAGCAGATCCTCCAGACGTTGACTGACCTCTCCAGATCCTTCCAGGACATCGCTGACCGCTGCCTTCTGGTGTTGCACCTTGAGGTCAGGTAGGTCTGACCACTTCATTTCCATACACAAGTTTCAAGATATCTTCATACAAACAAAAACCTAAAAGCTATAGATCTAAACCATAGCACCAATGGGTCATTCGCTCTGCACACCCTCCTCCACAGACCCTCCCTCCCGTTCGCCTGATTATTCTCTGATATCATTTAGCTTATGTGATCCTGTTTATGATTTGGAAACAATAACTCGCGGCTCCCATGCTACGCGTTATTGACTTTTTCCATCAAGCAAATTTCCCCTGACAGTGCTTGAGGGTAAATTAAGCCATAAGAGAAGGTAAGAAGAAGAGGATGCAGGCTTTATGGTTTGGTAGCGGGCGGATTCGCTTAAAGCTTTTCTAATGCCGAATGAGAAAGGGGAGGTTTATTGCAGGGCTGTTGGAGGCCATTATGGAAACCTCTTCATCTCATCTTCTCTCTCTTTCTGTTTCGAGAATGCTCTTTCTCTGTGCGCCTATATATGCTTGAACGCTTCACAGATTGTAGCCACGAACACGTATGCACCTGCTCACAGGGCATTTCATCATCCCAGTACATTCAGCCTTTATGGAGCTGAGGCTAGATATTCACTACCAGCATCTGGCAGTTCTCTGAAGACCGATGACAGTCTAGAGTGGCATTAACACTACTCGCATACAGTATGATAACAATAACTGATAACGCTTTATTTTAAGGACCAGTTCTCACTATTATCTAGTTGCTTATTAGCATGTATGTTACTAGCATATTAGCTGTTTATTAGTATTTATAAAGCGCATATTAATGCCTTATTCTGCATGACCATATTTTAGATACCTTAATCCACCCCGTGCCTAAACTTAACAACCAACTTACTAATTATTATTAAGAAGCAAAATAGGAAATTGTTCAAGGAAAACTCGTAATAGTGAATACTATATGTGTTCCCTATTCTAAAATTATAACTCACACATTCCAACTGGTTTTTATTATTTCTATTAATGATAATTTAGATTTTGTGAAAATAGTCAGAGAAGAAATTTTGAAGAAACATGTTTCAAAAGTAAAACAAAAGTGTGTTTGTTTTTTTTTGTTTTTTTACTTTTAAAAAAAATGTAATGTTTTATTTATTTTTATTTATATTTATAAAATATTTATAAAACTTGGATTGTTTATAATAATTAAAATGATGTAATATTATTATATATTTATTATTATATTTATAATATATGTGTATAACGTGTTTATATAACGTGTATGTTTATATTATACACAAACTATATATACATATGCAAGTTAATATTTTATGTATAATATTTTATGTATAAATCTATTTTAATTAATTAATTGATCTATTTATTTATTATTAAAGTTAAAAAAAATAAAACAAGTTTTTTTCAAACAATAAAATGTATCTATTTATGATAATTATGTAATATTGATAATATTAATGTATTATTATATTTATAGTATATGTGTGTAATGTGTGTATATAATCTATATATTTATATTATTTGCTATTTTAATGTATAAATGAACTATATATATATATATATATATATTAACATCAGATACTATGTGAACTCACTATGTGAACTATGTATATATATATATATATATATATATATATATATATATATATATTAACATCAGATGCTATAAATGAAATGTGTGTGTGTGTATGTATATATATATATATATATATGTGTGTGTATATATATGTGTATATATATATATATATATAGTATATAAATGTGTATGTGAATAAATAAAATAATTATAATAATCATAATATTTAATAACATATGTACGTTTGTGTGTGTGTGTGTGTGTGTGTATGATTTATTTTATTAATACTTCAGTTACTTGAGTTATTACTTCATATTTAATATTTTATATAAAAACTGTAATAATTA
The DNA here is from genome assembly GCA_012976165.1 of Labeo catla. NCBI lineage: Eukaryota > Metazoa > Chordata > Actinopteri > Cypriniformes > Cyprinidae > Labeo > Labeo catla. The sequence continues at coordinate 723,804 of VONZ01000120.1, forward strand.
ATTAATTATACTATTTATTATTTTTGACCTGTATCTGTAGGTCTTTATGTCATATAGGAGCATTAATACAAACTACCTTTAAAAAAACTCCCTTATTAAAAAAATATATATATTTTGTAAAAATATACCAAATGTGAAAATAATTATCTCCCATGATCAAAGGCATCTTAATTGCGGTTTTCCAGGAATGTCTGATGAAAAGACTTTTTCATGTGAAAATTATTCATTTTAAGGTGAAATCCTGTATGAGTTAAAACAAGTCATATCTCAAGCTTCCGGAAAGTTGTTATCTGTCTCAACTGGTAATTGTCATTCCGTGCCTGTCGTCTCTGCCCCATCAGGGTCCACTGTTTCCATTATCTGATCCCTCTGGCAAAACAAGGCAACTACGCCATCGTGGCTAACGCAGCCAGCATGGACTACGACCCCCTGGTGGTGAAGCTGAATAAGGACATCAGTGCTATAGAGGAAGTGATGGGAGCCGCCCTGCAGCAGCACAAGTTTCAGTATATCTTTGAGGGTGAGTGACCTCTTGCCTCAACAGGAAGCTGATGCCTGAAGCAGTAGTTCTTTTCTGACTATCTTCCTGTCTCGGCGCAGGTCTGGGTCACCTGATCTCTTGTATTCTGATAAACGGAGCTCAGTACTTCAAGCGCATCAGTGAGTCCGGCATCAAGAAGATGTGCAGAAATATCTTTGTGCTCCAGCAGAACCTGACCAACATCACCATGTCACGCGAGGCTGATCTGGATTTCGCAAGGTAGAATACACAAATATTTTCAATTATTTTCAATTTTTTTTTTGTTTAAAGTTCATCAGCATTTAGATACACAAGTGGGAAAAAATTTTTAGATAAATTAGTCAACCTCGCTAATCAACTAGTTAATTGTCATTTCGTTTTTATTTCTGTGACAGGTTGCATGAACTACTAAGACTAGTAAACCCATTTCCGCCACTAAATAAAAACTAAAAAAAGGTAATTGTGGCTTTTTATCTCACAATTTAGACTTTTTTCTTGCAATTGCGAGTTCACATGTCACAATTCTGACTTATTTCTCAGAATTGCGTCATATAAACTCGCAATTCTGACTTTTTTTTCTTAGAATTGCATGATATAAACTTGACAATGTAAGTTGTAACGTCAAAATAGGGGACATGAACTCACAACTGTGAAAAATAGTCTCAATTTTGAGAATTAAACTCATAATTGCGAGATGTAAACAGAATTTTGTTTCTTTTTTTTTAGTTTATATCTTGCGTTTGTGACTTTTTTCTCAGAACTTGCCATTTGTATCGCAGTTCTGACTTTATAACACACAATTGTGAGTTATTAGTCTGAATTGTGAGATAAAAAGTTGCAATTCTGAGAACATAGTGTTTTTTCCCTCAGAATTGGACTTTATGACTCAAAATTGCAAGTTTATGTATAAAGATATAAACTTGTAATAGCTAGAAAAGTCAGAATTGCGAGACACAAACTCGCATTTGCGAGGAAAAAAGTTTATATTTCTCAATTATAACTTTATTTTTTCTTCACAATTGTCAGTTTATATCCCGCAATTCTTACTTTATGTCTCGCTATTCTGACTTTATAACTCAGAAATCAGAATAATGAGATAAAAAGTTGCAATTTTGAGTCTTTTTTTCCCCTCAGGATTGGACTTTATGACTCACAATTGCAAGTTTATGTCTCACAATTCTCACTCTTTGACAGAATTGTGAGATATAAACTTTCAATAACTAGAAAAGTTAGAATTGCGAGGTACAAAAGTCAGAATTGTGAACTATTTTGATTTAATAACTCAGAATTGTGAGTTTATATCTCACATTTCTGAGGAGAAGAAATCAGAATTGTGAGAAGTAAACTCGCAATTGCGAGAAAAAAGTCAGAATTATAAAACTAAAAAGTCACAATTACCTCTTTTTAAATTCAGTGGCGGAAAGAGGCTTTCATAGAGTAGTCTTATAAAGTTAGTCATCTAATTTTTTTTTCGTCAAGACTGGCCATAACTTTTAAAGTCTGTGACAGAAAGATAGATTGTATAATTTAAATATAAAAAGTTAGACTGATTACTGTTGTAGTTTTAGTTTCAGTATTTTAGATGTATAATTTATTTATTTTTAGTATGTCTGTGCTGCCAAAGTTACTAATTAAAGTCATTCATATAGCAGCACAAAAGTTATCAGGGCTAGATTTATTGATAGTGTTATCTAGTGGCATTTTCATGTTTAATGCAAGTAGGTTATGAAATTTGAAATGTTTACAGTGTATTTTTTTTTTTACTGTATATTTAGAAATTTCAGTGATTTGTTACTTTATATTTACTATTACTTTATATTTATAGTTAGTATAAGCTTAAATTAAGTAGAAGTTTTATTTGTAAAACTAAAGCCAAAGCCTTATTTCCTAGAATAACATTGAAGTAACAAACATCACATAAATACAAACAATGAAGAAAATATAGAGAAATCTTTCTAGATAAACACCATAAACACACAAAAGCCTCATAATTTTCACACACACACATGCAAGTGTATAAAATTTTAATAATTTTAATGTAGTCAGTTTTAGAGTCATTACAATATTTAGTTTAAGTTTAAATAATTAAGTTTTTTTGCATTCCTTTTCAGTTAATGAAGCAGTTTAAATGTAGTTTTCATTTACTTTAGCGATAATAACAGTGGAAAAAAGAATCAGTTCATAAATATCCTCTCTTTCCAGTCTGCCTATAACTAACAGCATGTTTTTATGTTTTTTATGTGAAGATCACTATTAAATTAAATAGAGTAATGTGCATTTTGCTGTACAAACAATGGGAATCAATACCCGGCGGATTTCTTGCATGATTATTACAGCGCTGGCTTATTGACCCCTTCTTTCTCTCTTTCTCACTCTCTCATTCTCTCTCTCTTATATATGATGTCATGTGATGTATGGGTGGTACAGGTGGTGATTGGAATTACAGTACATTGTTTACTCTATCGAGGCTCCTCTGATTGACCCCTCCTACACGCACACACATGGCAGAGAGAGCATCTCTCTGTAAACCCCTCATGAATACATTGGCATTATCCTCATAAACCGCTTGGAAAACAAGATAATAAAGACCACTATAGCACTATTCTCTTGCAGCTGTACCCCTGTCATTTACATTCAGCTTTGAGTGTGTGTAAATGCCTGTGTGTTGAGGGATTCATTGAGAGAGATGGAGGCATATATGTGGATGCTGGGAGATGGAGAAAGGCCCATGAGGAAGAAGGAGGAATCGTTGGCTGCTCTCCCATCTGAATGCTTGCTGTGGGCAACTGGGCCAAGGACACAGTAATAACCATCGATTTGAGTTAAAGCTGAGCAGTGCAGTGGCCAAACCCAGCGGCGCTCCTCTCGTACGGCAGGCTTTGGTCACAGTGCCATCTAGTGATGAGAAACACAGTGGAGAAAGAATTTTTGACAATGTAAAATAGAGCAGTTAGTGCATTTATTTATTAAAGTGAGTACAAACAGTGTAATTTGAGTTTGCCGGAGGTTTTGATGTTTAAATCAGGAGTAAACAACTTCACTAGTGGTTTTTCATTGAAATAACCTTGCGTGCACGGTGTTGGTCCAGTCCCCAAGCAAAACCAGAGTGCTTTTACTCTCACTACATGCTCGTACGCATACACATACACACACCATCTGCTCACAGCTTTGGACTGAGCCAGGCCATGTCCCAGAGTCCTGCAGGTGCCTCAGCAATGTCTAATCAACGTCACCCAGACCTGGCAAGAGACTGCTGGTTTAGAGTAAATGTATGTGTATGCATTTTTTTTTAAACGTCAGTGTTAGTCTGTATTAGCTATAAACTAAAACTAAACGTAAACTCGTAATTGTGAGATATAAACAATTAAACAAACAATTTTTTCAGTTTTTTTTTTTTGTTTATATCTTGCAATTGTGATTTTTTTTCAGTTTATATCACAGTTCTGACTTTATAACACAAAATTGTGATTTATTAAATCAGAATTGTGACATAAAAAGTTGCAATTCTGAGAACATAGTCTTTTTTTCCCTCAGAATTGGACTTTATGACTCACAATTGCAAGTTTATATATAAAGATATAAACTTGTAATAGCTAGAAAAGTCCGAAGTCAGACCAAGAGACTGCTGGTTTAGAGTAAATGTATGTGTATGCATTTTTTTTTAAACGTCAGTGTTAGTCTGTATTAGCTATAAACTCAAAAAGGATAGAATGGATCATAGAATAAGAACATCTCCATATGTCTGTATGAACCCAGTTCATACACTAAACACTGCCATTTAAAAGTTTGGGGAGATTAAGAGTAAGATTTTCTTGTTTGGGAAAAAATAACTCAAGTATGCATTCAATTGATCAAAACTGACAGTAAAGAGTAGGGCTGCCCCCTAATAGTCGACTAACCGTTAGTCGACGAGAAGAGACGTGGCGAAGTCACGCAGTTTATGACGGACAGATCGTTAATGGCTGGTCTATGTGGTAATATACAAAGTACAAATGCTCGCCTATTATTCATCGACTTCAAATATGGCTTTTCGTCTGAAAGATGTATGTAATAGCAACTTTACATGCAGACTCAATCTAATGTTATCCTAGAAAAACGTGCGTTGTGCAGAGTGTGGAAGCTGAATAGTAGCGCACTTACTGCATGATGGTCCCTTGCTCTTAAAATATTCCATCATTTTGGTCATGCAGATAAAAGTAATACATCTTTTGAATCTGTAAAGGCTCTACGTTTATTTGTGTGTGCTCACAATCACAAAGAAACGTTGTGCTTTTGTAAAATAATTAAAGCAAACAGGATGCGCTTTCTGCCGTCTTGGTCTCTGTGAATTTGAGTGCAGAACTGCGAAACTCTGTGTATACTTGCCTTACGGACTTGAAAAATGTATCTATGAAGAGTGAAATGTATACTTTTAAATGAGCCAATTCGAATAGAAAACAATGTCGCTGTCGCTGACTTCATCTCTTAAGATGAAAACAAAGAAAGCGCTAGTTTATGAATAAATTATTAAAGCAGTCTCCTTGCTGTTGTTCCCAGACACATTCATAATTGTGACCCTGGACCACAAAACAAGTCATAAGTAGTACGGGTATATTTGTAGCAATAGCCAACAATAATGTATGGGTCAAAATTATTGATTTTATTTTTTTGCCAAAATTCCTTAGGATATTAAGATTATGTTCCATGAAGATATTTTGTAAATTTATGTAATGCAATGTAAATGTAATATGCATTGCTAAGAACTTCATTTGGACAACTTTAAAGGCGATTTTCCCAATATTTGGATTTTTTTTCACCCTCAGATTCCAGATTTTCAAATAGTTGTATCTCAGTCAAATATTGTCCTATCATAACAAACCATACATCAATTGAAAGCTTATATGAAAGCTTTCATATGATGTGTAAATCTCATTTTCAAAAAATTGACCCTTATGAATGGTTTTGTGGTCCAGGGTCACAATTATTATATCTGGCAATGTGCAGTGGCAAGCTTTTTTTTTTAACATGCGCTTGTGCGCGTATTAGATTATGTAGGCAATTAAACGCTCATTATTATGATGTAGTTATGATGGTTTATTAATAAACGTGTGACTAATAATCGACTAATGCTTAAAATAAACGACTACTAGTCGACCAGAAAAATCTTCAGTCGAGGGCAGCCCTAGTAAAGACGTGTATAATGTTGCAAAAAAATTATTTTTCAAATAAAAGCTGTTCTTTTGAATTTTAGGTTAATCAGAGGATCCAGTTTTGACAAAAATCAATATTGATTATATTAAGAAAAGTTTTTATTCGTGCAGCAATCAGCATATTATAATGATTTCTAAAAGATCATGTGACACTGAAGACCGAAGTAATAGCTGCTGAAAATCCAGCTCGCCATCACAGGAATAAATTACATTTTAAAATATATTAAAATGGTAAATGCTTACTAAAATTGTAATACTATTTAACAATAAATATTGTTTTTGCTCAAATGCAGACTTGGTGAGCAAAAGCAGCTTCTTTCAAAACTTCAAAGAGTCAAAACTTTGTTGATGCGTCGTTCCAAACCCGTATGACCTTTGTTTATCTTTGTTTATCGGAACACAAATTAAGATACTTTTGATGAAATCCGAAAGCTTTCTGACCCTGCATAGACAGCAACACAACTGACAAGTTCAATGTCCAGAAAGGTAGTAAAGACATTGTTAAAATAGTCCATGTGACATCAGTGGTTCAACCGTAATTTTATGAAGCTGCGAGAATACTTTTTGTGCGCAAAAAACTAAAATAACAACTTTATTCAACAGTTTCTTCTCTTCTGTGTCAGTCTTTGACTCGCGTTCACAAGAGTCTTCATTAAACAGTCTTTGTAAGCATTTCTGAAGTTTTCGACAGAAAGGATGACTTGCAATATTTTGCCCAGCCTTATGTATTTGAACCAGAATATACAGATGATGAACTAAGAAAGATGGATGTTTTACGTCAGAATGCCGGCTCCTTAAAAATATCTTAATTTGTGTTCTGAAGATGAACAAAAGTTTTACGGGTTTGGCATGATATGAGGGTGAGTAATTAATGACAGAATTTTCATTTTTGGGCGAACTAGCTGAATTGGAACGTCTGCTAGCAACTTTTTCAGTCACTAATGCCTATTGTACACAAAAAATGCAAGTAATGGCTGAAATTATTAGTTATAATCTGATTGACTGACTACATAAACTCAGTTCTGTTTTAGAAGTTTGGACATTCTGTAATAGAATTTAATTTTCCATGCAGGTCTAGTATTTTTCTTTTATAATCTGTTTTGGATAAACCCATCCCGAGCAGCTGGAAGTTTTTTTTTTTTTAAAAAGTGCTATTGTTTTCACCATGGTCAGTGTCTAATGTCAGTAGGACAGTCTCTTTTTCTTTAAAATGGCGGAATATGCTGCAGTGAGGACCAGCCATGCTGATCACGTTCTGTCTCTCTTCCAGTGTAAAATCTAAACCACGCTCTCTCATTCAGTAAGGAAAGGGGAATTTGTTAGCAATTCACACTTCAGAGACTGGCTGACTGACACGCATGGGTCAGAGGTCAAGCTGTTGGAAAAGCACCTGTCTTGTGAGGCCATTTGTAAAGGCTTCTGGAAAAAAACGACATTTAGCCAGCGTGTCAGGGTGACGGCCTGGACTGTTTACACCGTGGCTGCTCTGCACTCCCGATAACCACAAAACAAACAGGCAGCTGCACTTGACAGCACTTTGGTCCTTCTGTTTGCACATGTGCGAGTAACCTAAGGCTTTTCTCCATATCTGTTTGTTGTGTTTATCTAGATGTATTGCTCTGTATTTTCACATATGTTTGCAGTTATATGATGTTTTTTTTTTTATCTCCGCAATAAGATGCCATGAAACTCCCATTGGACTCCATTGTGTAGCTATAATGAAAATAACAAGTATTCATAATAAGTTATGGCATTGGTTTTAATGCCATCTTAAATGGTCTGTAAATTCAATAATTCATTGATTATAAATTTTCATCATCTCTCAAAAATCCTTACAGAAGTCTCTGTGAGCTTTTTTTGCATTAAAATAAGTAGTAAAATATATGTAAATAAATGTAGCTGTTTATTACTATATATTAACATAGTGGCACTTATAATTGATTTGTTTTTGTTTTTTTGTTAGTTTTTTTTATATATATATAGTTTTGTTTTATTTTAATTTTTAAAGTTATAAAGTATTATTGTTTTTGCTCAAAAACTGCAGACTTGGTGAACATAGGAGGCTTCTTTTAAACACATTATTAAAATACATTTATTACATTAAAATATTGATTTTAAATTCCTCTTTTTTTAATTCCACTTCTCCATTCTGAAATACATTAACAATACTTAATATTTTATTTAAATTTATTTTATTTATTATTTTAAATAATAGTTCACAATATTGTTTTTGCTTAAATAAATGCAGACTTCGGGAGCATAAGAGGCTTCTTTCAAACACATTAAAGAATCAACAGTTTGTAGATATGTAGTTATAGTGAAATATATGTAAATACATTTTACTGTTTATTACTATATGTTGACATGTTGCCACTTAGAGGGGAAAATTATTTTTATATTATTATCCACTTTTCAATTTTGAAATACTTTAACAATACATAATATTTAACTCTTTTATTTTGTTTAAGTTTATTATTTTATTCATACACATTTTGACTAACAGCTGTTGGGTTGAAATGACAATTTGGAAGCTGAAAAATATAAGCTCTATAAAAATATAAGCTCTATTTCTACAGCAGCAGCAGCCCAGTAACAGTCTTCACCATTTTATGGCCCTGTCCTACCTGCTGTCCCAGGACTCCTTCTGTTGAGGCGTTTTCTAATATGAAGACCAGGGTCAGACCGCCTCATCTCAAAGCCTCCCCTCCCTTTAGAACAGAACAGCTGATAGAAGAGCAGGCCGTCTGCAAAATGTTCCCATTAACAGGAAAATCTGACCTGTCAAGCATGCAGGTGGGAATGTTCTGAAAGCCTGATATGCTCTTTTGCATGGAAAGCATTGGCATTTGTTACTGTGGTGACAAGTATGTGTGTTCTGTTTGATGGAGAGGATCATCTTGGGCATCTTGCCTGCTCTCTCTCTCCCTCAGCCGCTAACTAATGTGTTGCTGAGAATGCGCTGACAGAGGCAGCCCTTAATGGCTTTAATATTGTACATGCTGGAAATTGGAGGAAATGAATTGTGCTGATTCAAGTTTTTTTACACCGTCTCCCTTCACGCCAACATACATCTCCCTGCGTCCTTCGCCGCATGCATCATAAATTAGCTTAATACCCTTTGTATGCACTACTGTACACACAGAAAGAGTCTAATTAAAACTTAATGGCACTCAGAAAACACACACAGGTGCAAGTTCTGTGTGTGAGAAGTTCCTGCTCTTTATTATCTTCTAATGGGAAATAGGATTGGGAGAGGAAAGGAAAGAAGGTGGTCTTAAAAGCCACAGAGAGTTAATCAGATTAGCAACTCACCGCCGTTTCCCTAAATGCTTTTAAATGTGTGTGAAATGAAGTGTGGAGAATGTCATAGTTGGCACACCAATCAAACAAACAAACATGAAGAAGCACACAAATAGACAGCTGCTCTCTTTATGTTGGCTTAAAACCCCATGAAATTGCTTGATGCGTGCTGTTTATATATATATATATATATATATATATATATTATATATATATATATATGTTATGTAATATCAGTATTGTATAAGCTCCACAGTTTGTGTTCCAGTGTTATTTGAATTTATTTTTTAGTTTTTATCGTTTTTAGTATTTTTTTTTTGCCATTTTTAGTATTTATTTTGTTTTTGTTTTGTTTTGTTTATTTGTTTGTCATTTTTAGTAGGGTTTTGTTTTATTTGTTTGTTTTTTGTTATTTTTAGTAGTTTTTTGTCTTGTTTTTTGTCATTTTTAGTAGGGTGTGTTTCTTTGTTTTTTGTTTTATTTGTTTGTTTTGTAATTTTTAGTAGTTTTTTGTCTTGTTTGTTTTTGTCATTTTTATTAGGGTTTTGTTTTGTTTGTTTTTGTCATTTTGTAGTAGTTTTTTGTTTTGTTTGTAATTTTTAGCAGGGCTTTGTGTGTTTTGTCATTTTAGTATTTTTTGTTTTGTTTGTCATTTCTAGTAGGATTTTTTTTGTTCTTAGTCATTTACTGTAATTTCTGTTCTGTTTTGTTTGTTTGTTTGTCATTTTTATTGGGGTTTTGTTTGTTTGTTTTTGTCATTTTTAGTAGTTTTTTGTTTTGTTTTTGTCTTTTTTGTTGGGTTTTGTTTTGTTTGTTTGTTAGTCATTTTAGTAGTTATTTATTCTGTTTGTTTGTCATTTTTAGTAGGGCGTGTTTCTTTGTTTTTTGTTTTATTTGTTTGTTTGTCATTTTTAGTAGTGTTTTGTTTTTTATTTGTTTTGTTATTTTAGTAGTTTTGTTCTGTTTTGTTTTGTTTGTTTGTCTTTTATTTATATATATATATATATATATATATATTATTTATGACAGATTTTCAAACAGTTTTTCTGAAAATACAAAACAAACCAGAATCCCACAAACTGTATATATATATATATATATATATATATATAAGTTTGTTTGTCATTTTTAGTAGGGTGTGTTTTTTTGTTTTTTGTTTTATTTGTTTGTTTTTTGTCATTTTAGTAGTGTTTTGTTTTGCTTTATTTGTTTTCTTTGTTATTTTTAGTAGTGTTTTGTTTTGCTTTATTTGTTTTCTTTGTTATTTTTAGTAGTTTTTGTTCTGTTTTGCTTTGTTTGTTTGTCATTTTTAGTTTTGTGTTTTGTTTGTTTGTCATTTTTAGTAGTGTTTTGTTTTATTTGTTTTTACATAAGCTTTTTTGTGCTAGGAAGATAAAGCTGTTTCATGTCAAATGAAGTGCTGTATCTATACGAGACTGTCCTGTTTTGAGCTTTAATGAGGAGACAGCCCAGGTCTGGTGGATTAACGCCCTGGCACAGGAAGGGTTACTGGGACACTGTACTGTCAGGACTGTTATAAATGGCTGTGTTTTTTCAGTGTCAGAGATGAATGGGGGTTAATGGAACTGCCCTCTCTCTGTCCTGCAGGTGCACTTGTGCTCACATTCACACTTTTTTGGCAAGCTTTTCAGTGTCTTATAGGTTGAATCTGTATTTTTTACTACTAGCTGAATATGCTGCGATCGTTTGATTTTTCATGTTAGTGTTAATCTGAAGCATTAGAGCTCGGCATTTTAGAGGTGTAAGGGCAACACCATTATTTCCAAGTTTTTAGAGAAACCTTTTCAACAAGAAGGCTTAGTAGTAGAAAGCAGATCTGTGAGATGTTTTGTTACCGTGTCTTTCACTTAGCACTCCATTTCCAGCAAGTGGACTAATTGTCTGTCTGGTTTCTATAACAGCATTTCCCTGCTGGTCTTCAAGAAACGAAGTTAAGTCTTTGTGAAGTTGTTTAAAACAGCTTCCACTGTAAAACTGGCCTTAAAGCCGACCTGACAACTTTAACTAGATTTTTTGATTTTTTAGATAGTCAATCTGAGCTGTGTTATAGTTGCTAGGATGTTGTTGTTGGTTGTAAGGGCATTGATATACTGTTTCTCAGCTGTCACTGAGTGGTTTTAGCATCTTGCTAGGTTTTCTGGATGGTTGCTAGGGTCTTGTTAAGTGGTTAACTAATAAAGTAATAAACTAGGTGTTTATTACTGTCTTACATCAGAAGAGCCCACCTCCAAATTTATACACTGAAATAAAAAAAAAACATTTAGAAATTGCTAGTAAATTTCGCAATTAATTACAAAGAAAAATAAAACATTTTAAGGTACAGAGACTGAAATATTATTTTCTTGTACAAACTACAATAATCTTTGTTCTGTTTACAGTGTTGAATCATTTTTACAGTATAGATATGACACTGGTATCTCCTTTAGTATAAAATTGTGGGATTTTTGTTCATTTTATTGTCTAACACACTGACAACAATGCTTTGAAACTGTTTTCACTCAGAAATTACCATTAAATTTACAAATAGATACAAAGAAATAGCAAGTAACACAATGAATTAAACACAAAATGTTTAAAGCACAGACTGAAATGGATTTATTTTAATTTTTTTTTGTAAATGTAAAAAAACTTTGGATGCGATTAATCGATTTGACAGCCCTGATAGATAGATAGATAGATAGATAGATAGACAGACAGACAGATAGGTAGACAGATAGACAGATAGATAGATAGGTAGATAGATAGATCTATATACAAGTTTGTATAGATAGATTAATCGATTAATTGTGATTAATCACAGCCAAAATAAAAGTATAGATAGATAGATCGCAGTTAATCACAGCCAAAATAAGTTTGTACAGATAGATTAATTGATTAATCACAGCCAAAATAAGTTTATATAGGTAGAATAATCGATTAATTTTGATTAAGCACAGCCAAAAAAGTTTGTATAGATAGATTAATCAATTAATCGTTAAAAAATCACAGCCAAAATAAAAGTTTGTATAGATAGGTAGATAGATAGATAATTAATCACAGCTAAAATAAAGGTTTGTATAGATTAATCGATTAATCGTGATTAATCACAGCCAAAATATGTTTGTATAGATAGATTAATCACAGCCAAAATAAAAGTTTGGATAGATAGATAGATAGATAGATAGATAGATAGATAGATTGATTGATTGATTGATTGATTGATTGATTGATTGATTGGTTGATTGGTTGATTGATTGATTGAAGGACTGTCAAATCGATTAATCATGATTAATCACATCCAAAATATGATGATGGATGGATGCATGGATTGATAGATAGATTAGGGCTGTCAAACTGATTAGTCATGATTACTTACATCCTAAATAAAAGGATAGCGACTAATAATGCACCATGTAACCTTGTTTCAATAGATTAACTTTATGCTGTAGTAGAACTCAAAACCATGGATCATCTCTAGAAGTTTAATATCTCTACAAGTTCATAACCTCAAGTCCTTATGATGTCTGGCATGGTTCTTAAATTTACATGTGCTCGATCATGAAAGGAGTAAAATTGCTAATTTCTCCTAGTGTTTGCTCTGTACAGAGCACCTTTAAAGCGAAAGGTTGTGTAAAGTGGGTTCTTCGGCTCATTTCGAGTGCAACCAGAAGTCTCTGAGCACCTGGAGGAGTGTGCCAGCTTGATAGGAGAGTTAGAGAGAGTCCTGCTGGCTAAGGCCTTTTCTGTGTGCCTGAGTAATGCAGCATGAGAGAGAGATTCGGAGGAGTCGTCTGCTCTGATGGGGTCAAAACACATTCAGCTCTTATCACCCTTGTTACAAATGTGCCTCCGCTGCAGAAATAGAAGTTGTAAGCCTTTTGTGTGGGTGTGTGTATGCATGCTCATGTGTAAGTGGTCTCCTTGAACTATATGTCTAATGTTTAATGCATGTTGTTCCATTCCATTGGTCAACAGTATGTTTGGGCCAAAGGGGTCATGGAAAAATGGTTTGATGTTCTCAACAAGTTTTGTGAATGCATTGCTTCACAGTAAGGAACAAGGCCATGTTAGCAGAACTTTGATTTTGTTGCATTACTTTGTTGATTTTTTTTACAAAATTAACATACTTAAAACATTTTGATTTCTGAAGTTTTAAGTTTGTATCACTTAAATATAAAAATGAAATAGTTAGAAATAAGCTTAAATATATTTATTTTTATAAATATATTCTATATAAATATTTAATAAATGTAATAGATATATAAGAAACTTTAATTTTACAATATATATTTTTACTGCGTCTGTCAAATCGATTTATTGCAATTAATCACATCCAAAATACATGTATGTATTAGTGCTGTCAAGTCGATTAATTGTGATTAATCACATCCAAAATAAAAGTTTGTGTTTACATAATATATGTGTGTTTATTGTTTTTATGGCAACTGTCAAATCGATTAATCATAATTAATCGCAACCAAAATGCATGTATTTACTAGTGCTGTCAAAACGATTAATCGCAATTAATCGCATCCAAAATAAAAGTTTGTGTTTACATAATATATATATGTGTGCTGTGTATATTTATATGTATATATAAATACACACACATACATGTATATATTTAAGAAATATTTGCATGTATATATGTATTTGTATTTATATATAAATTATATTATATATAAATATAAATATATATTTTACACATATTTCTTAAATGCATACATGTATGTATATATTTAAGATATATTAAGGTATACATTTAAGCACACACATATATTATGTAAACAAACTTTTATTTTGGATGCGATTAATTGCGATTAATCAAGATTAATCAATTTGACTGTCCTCAGTATGTTGCTTAAAATGATCATTTTTATATATTTTATTTTTAAGCAACATATGTACATGTGTACTTTACAAACAATATTTTTGTAAAGTATAAATATAAAATGTACATCTAATGTGTAATGTTTTTATTTTTTTCATTATTTTTAAGCTATTTTAAGTGATAGAAATTACATTTAAAATTGACATTTAACAAAATAAAACTTTCTCAAATGCAAAAATGTGTGGGTTTTATCTATGAATCGAGTTCAGCAACACTTTCACCACCTTGCTTCAGAGAGACGCTATCATATGCCATCATCTGAAATAACACCAACTCTTTTATTCTGTCTCTCTTTATGTGTTTCTCTGCAGGCAGTACTATGAGATGCTATACAATACAGCCGACGAGCTTCTAAACCTGGTGGTTGATCAAGGGGTGCGTTACACAGAGCTGGAGTACATCAATGCTTTGAGTCTCCTCCACCGCAGCCAGACAGGCGTGGGAGACCTGACCGTGCAGAACATGCGGCTTCAGCGCCTCAAAGAGATCATATGTGAACAGGCTGCCATTAAACAGGCTACCAAGGATAAGAAGATCACTACGGTCTAGACACACGTTTAAACTATATCCACCAACGCTCTAAAGGGTCCACATTACTGCCGTTCGTTACTGTCGCAGGCTTTAAGTCAAGTAAACATTATAGTGGTTGTTTGGTATTGGTTTCATTTCATTTATTTGCTTTGCAATATTTATAAGATACATTTCTGACCACACTCAGACATGTTCTAATATATGAATCCCTTGTATCTTTTCTTGTTAAATCAGGCCACACCTTTAAGAGTGAGAGGACGGATTCTCTCGTGGCTTGGGGACATTTTCGTCTCATTTTCTTACTTTATCAAAACGCTGCTCTCAATTATAGAATCTTCCCGCGTGCCGTCTCTCCCTGCCCGACCCGGTGCCTGTGCCTGGAATAACAGATGCCAGATTAGAACGGCAGGCTTTTTTATCAGTCAAAAAAGAAACAGCTCGTCCGCTGCGTGTTGATTTGTTTGTTTTGCTCGAGAGGAAATAGGAATCGCCAACCCCATTCAGCATTTCTTAAATTTGCAGGTATAATTGCAATCCTTCGTTCATCTTCAGAACACAAATTAATATATTTTTGATGAAATCCAGGGTCAGAAAACTCTCGCATTTCATCAAAAATATCTTAATATGTGTTCTAAAGATGAACAAAGGTCCTTAAGGGTTTGCAATGTCATGAAGGTGAGTATTTAATGACTGAATTAAAATTTTTGCCTTTAAAAACAGATTCCCTGGTTGTCTACAGAGGTAAAGTAATGAGTTCCTAAGCGTTCATGTTGATATATTCGAATATCTGTCCTTCAACTGTGCTTTAATTTAAATCTAAACCTCTTATTCCTTATTCAAACAGACACAAAAGCCCACAGATCACTCACACTCTGTTCCAGGCTATTTTTAGTTCATTAATTATGAAGAATAGAGCAAGAGAGAAAGCCATCGATACAGAACACAGGCGTTAAGCAGGAAGCCACCCGAGCAATCCATCAAAATGACTCAACCACTCGAATCAATAATTGCCACCAGGTTGCCACAGAGAGAAACACTGCAACCATCTTTCATATTCTTAGCACATTAGATTCGTGTGTGAATGCTGAAGATGTGTTAGAGCAATGACTTGACATTATAAACGTCATGTCTGCTTTATTTTATTATACCTGTAAGAGCAGTCTCAATAAACTGATACAGGCAAGGAGAGAAGTGTGTGGATATGTATGTGTTAAAGTGCCATTATCACGTTCTCATTATTGTTTAACTGAAGCAGCTGACTCAAGCACTCCTGTTAGCATTGTTATTATTCATTTAGATGTTATTGCAACAGAATCTGATGTTGTTTGCACAAAATATGTCAGAGCAACACTATACGCCTTTGTTTTTGTGTATTTTTAGTATGTATTTTGTGTGTAGCTTTAATAGCATTTGAGATCTTCATGTACATGCTTGTAAATTTCAATTAATTGCTTAAAAGTCACTGGATTCAAAGTGAATTTTGCCAATGGTAATGTCAAAATGAAAATAAATGAATATAACAGAAACAAGCGTTGGCACTTGTTTGTACTGTCAATCTGATTTGTATTGGCTTGCCTGAAGAGAACATCATCTGCATTTTTCACAAGTGAGTTTCATTTCATTTAACTTCAAAACTGTATTCACTGCTTCACTTGATGAATGTACTGTCAACAATACACCCTACTGAAAGAAGCTGGTTTCCCTGGTGAAAAAAACAGTATATGCTGGTAGGTATATTGTGATGCTGGGATGCCGGTTAGGTAGGTTTTGATGCTGGTTTATGCTGGTCCTTGACCAGCAACATGACCAGCATAAACCAACTAAGGACCAGCTTAAATCAGCATCAAAACCTACCTAACCAGCATCAAAATACACCTACCAGCATATGCTGTTTTTTTTCACCAGGGTTTTAGAGACCAGTTGGAGCAACCAGCTAAAACCATTTTAAATTGTCTAAGACCAGCCATCCAGCTTAGGCTGGTTTTAGCTGTTTTTTGAGCAGGGCATGTAGAACACCTGATAAAACAGACGCTAACAAAAATAATAGATATTTTTGAAGAATACATTATGTACATATAGCTATATAATACTTAGATGTACTGTAACATATTTTTTTATTATATAAAATGTGTGTGTTTGTGTATGTACTGGTATTTACTACGTTATGAGGACCAAATGTCCCCACAAGTACCGTAATACCAGTAACTTTTGACCTTGTGGGGACGTTTTTTAAGCTAAATCATATTTGATTTTAATGGAGTGTTTTGAAACTCTAAAAATACCTGTAGGTTTAGGGTAAGGGGATAGAAAATAGTTTGTACAGTAAAAAAAAAAAACATTACGTCTGTGAAATGTCTTTATAATGATATGAATATCATTGCGTGTGTGTAATAGTGTGATAGAAAGTATTATAGCTTATGCATTACAAAAGGTTCAAATGTATTCATTTATTATTTATACATGTATTAACATGTTTTGAGTAAGATTTTAGCTTAGTTTACCTTAGCTGATAACTATTCCGTAGCGTTCCAGTCATGCGCATGTGCGCAACGCTTTAGTTTTCCTTTAGTTTATGTTTGGTTACCAGGCAACCTATAAGCGTGCAACCTGATGTTAT
The DNA here is from genome assembly GCA_012976165.1 of Labeo catla. NCBI lineage: Eukaryota > Metazoa > Chordata > Actinopteri > Cypriniformes > Cyprinidae > Labeo > Labeo catla. Next base: position 740,852 of record VONZ01000120.1, read on the forward strand.
TTTAGCTTCTCACAGAAACTCCAGCTTTACTAGCGTCTAGTTATAAAAAACGAAGTTGTTTTAGTAATTAATGCCGTCTAATAATCAGTCTTTGGCGTTTGTGTTAAGCTGGACATGTCAGATTCTCTCTTACTCCAGTAATAAGCGCTGATCTCTGGAGACTCGAGACCATAGAGACAGCAGCAGAAGAGAGATGACACAGTCAATACAAACAACAACAATGGAGGTAACAGCCCTCAAAAATAACAATTTACTCATATACGATGTATTTCTTCGACATTTCACTTATTGTAGTCAACATTTAATTCGTTGTGGTTTTCGTCCTTTATTCTGTTATATGAAATGGAGAATGATGGTGAATTGACGGAGGACGAGGTGTTTAAATGCCTGTCCAACCTGGGACAGTCAGCGACAGGACTCGAGCACTCTTACCTATGCTTCTCCGTGCCAGTGAGTGATCCACACACATCATATTTGTTTTTTGGCAACACTTAGCTAATGTGTTAACTAACATGAATGAACAATAAACAACACGTTTATTACACTATTAATCAATCTTTGTTAATGTTAGTTAATAAAATACAGTTCTGATAGGTTTTTTTTTTGATGGGCATGAAGCTGAAGCACATACAGTCACTAGCTGTTTTGACTGTTAAAACAGGTTAAGTCATTATGTAGTATGTTTATTAAGCTGATTTCTATCGACTACTCCCTACATTGTGGGGTTTTACTGTCCTTGTGGGAACATTTGATCCCTACAGCGTGATCCACAAACACAACACACACGCTGAGATTGTTACATCACTACGCAACAATATTGATATTTCCATATAAAATTTCCCAGGCTTGCACGCCAGAGCTCCGGGGTAGAATATTAATATATTTTTTCCGGAATCGCTGTTATTGTTTAGTTGCATGACTTTGCTGGAGAGAGAGACAGAAGTGGCCTCCAAATTAGTTTACATCCTTTTTCTAATGCGTCATACTCTCCTCTAGTTTCAGGGTTTTACCGGATGACATTTTATTGGCACCTTAACTGAATTTCTGATTGTGTTTGGCCACAGGGGCGAGATTTGAAAAATGTCTCCATTTTATGCAATTACATCTATCTACAAAAGCTCGAGCTTCCCCACAATAAAATCAAAGGTAGGTTTACACCAGTTTAATGTTTGTGCTACAAGAAAACTATATGGTCAAATGAAATTTGCTGTCATGTTTTGGACCCGCTCATATTTGTCTTCCACTAATGTAGATATTTGCTCTAATATCCTCTTGTTGAAAATGTTTGCCAGATTTTTTTCTTTTTTTTCCCCCAACTGTGCCCTTCATGGTTGCTTGGTAGTGGGATAAATAATCTCAGCTGTGCGGATGCTTGTCATCCATCTTTCTCCTGCTCTTTCTGCCTAATGTTTTGTGACTGGTAGATCTATCCTGCGTGAGTCACATGCCACACCTCATCATACTGGATGCTTCCCACAACCAAATCACCGATTTCTTTGGATTCCAGCCGCCAAAAAATCTCAAGGTGATTGTTTACTACAGAGGGGGTAATGTGATGTCATGTGAGGTTCAACTTTCTTAGGCAAGAGTGGATGAAGAATGAACTTCATTGGGTCTCAGTGTCTCATTGGGTCTTAGATGTGTTTTGCCTTTTTTACTTCAAGGATTAGTTCACTTCCAGAAAATTTTCCTGATAGTTTACTCATCCCCATGTCATCCAAGATGTTGATGTCTTTCTTTCTTTTAGTCGAAGAGAAATTAAGGTTTTCAAGTAAAACATTCCAGTATTTTTCTCCATATAGTGGACTTCAATGAGAATCAACAAGTTGAAGGTCCAAACTGCAGTTTCAATGCAGCTTCAAAGGTCTTTACACAATCCCAGCTGAGGAATAAGGGTCTTATCTAGTGAAACAATCTGTCGGTTTCTAAAAAAAAAAAAATAAAAATGTATATATTTTTTAACCATGAATAACCTCAGCGATGCACATCTGCAGCTTCACACATTACGTAATCATATTGGAAAGGTCACACATGGTTAGTTCCTTGTATGTGTGCTTTGGTTCAAAAAGGGCAAAAAACTCTAATTTTCTCCTCCAACTTCAAAATAGTCTTTGTTTTTACCTTTTTTTTTTGTAAAGGGTGTTTGACTTTCTTTGCACGTTCGCTTTGTAAACACTGGGTCTGTACTTCCGCCTATGTCACGTGTGACCTTTCGTGACTACGTAATACATGAAGTCAAGCTAGTGCAAGTGCAAAAAGTATATACTTTTTTAATTTTTGGGGGGTGGAAATTACAGATCGTTTCACTAGATGAGACCATTATTCCTCGGCTGGAATCATGTAGAGCCCTTTGAAGCTGGATTTATACTGCAGTTTGGACCTTCAACCTGTTGGCTCTCATTGAAGGTCACTATATGGAGAAAAATCCTGGAATGTTTTCCTCAAAAACCTTAATTTCTTTTCGACTGAAGAAAGAAAGACATGAACATCTTGGATGAACTGGGGGTGAGTACATTATCAGGAATTTTTTATTCTGGAAGAGAACTAACCCTATAAAAAAAAAGTATAGATTTTACTAATTTAATGAAGGTTATTGTAACTTAAAAGTTTCAAAATTTTCTTCTTCTCATTTTTAGCTTCTTGGGTTTTTACTGATGTTTGTTTTTCACATACTGTCTTTTTCTTTTTTTTTAATGCAGGAGGTAAATTTCTCACACAACCAGATGTCAGCAATGAAGGATCTTTCTTCATATCCCTCTTTGACCAAACTGATTCTTGACTGTATCCTTTTGAAGATAACAAAGCATTTTGCAATTCATTTGACTTCATTATTGTTTTTCCAATTTAAAGCTGGCTATTCAGATTTAAAAATATAGGGCAGAAGTTTCTCTGTGTTCCATTTAAGTCAGATATAAGAGCTGTGAATGACTTCACACCTGAGTTGACCTCATTCTTGTATAAAAGTCAGAAAACCAAGATGGACGCCTCTATTGTTAGCAATACTAGTTGATAAAATTCAGTATTTTGCACAGTTAATCAAGTCAAGTCAAGTAGAGCTTTATTGTCATTCTGCTACATGTGTGGATATACAGTGGAACAAAATGTCGTGTCTCACAGAACCACGGTGCTACATAAATAAACATAAATATAAACATACAACAATAGACGTAAGAGCAATTTTTAAACCTATACATAGCCAATTTACAGAAGCGGTAATCTAACTATACATATAAACAGTTGACTATACACATAACCTAAGACAGACTATACAAGTATTACTTTTCATAATACTGTACAATGTTGTGCAAGATATTGTGCAAAAGAGGTATTTAAGGTTAAAAACAAGTAGTGCAATATGATTTGTAGTGCAGTCACAAGTAAACATTTGTGTTATCCTTGTAACACGGAGTGTTATTGATAATCTACCATGTCCATAGATCAAGCTGGAAAATACCAAGTTTATTGAGACACAGACAAAACAAGGTGTTCATAAACAATATATCACTACTGTTTCATGTTGATGCGCTGAGCGGCCGTTTTGGATTCCTAAACTTAGAATTGTTGTGGTTCCTTTGAGTTTCCGAGTCAGAACTGTAACTTGCGGGGGCATTAAAGTTAAAAGTTCTGGTAACACTTTAGTTTAAGGACCAATCCTCACTTTTAACTATAGTTTTGCTTATTAGCATGCATGTTACTAGCGAATTCACTGCTTATTAGTACTTACAGAGCACATACTAATGCCTTATTCTGCATGACCATAACTTAGATCCCTTAATCCTACTGTATCCCTCAACTTAATCTTACTATTAATAAACAGCAAATTTGGAGTTTGTTGAAGCAAAAGTCATAGGTAATGGTTAATAGAAATGGAAAGTGTGACCAAAGTTCCAACTGGAAAATTAGAATTTCAGACTTCCAAGTACAAATGGAGCGCACCATTGATTTTGGGAATAGATTGAAGGGGAAGAAGTGGGTGTCACATACCAGAATGGAAATTGTTGGTTGAAAAATAAGGATTGGTGACATCAACTGAAAAGGAAAATGACTGCGTGCAGTGATAAATTGTAATCTGGACAATTTATGGATGTCCAAGGATGTCTAATAAAAGTAACTTGGCTGATTTCGGTTGACTTTAAAGGAGTAGTTTACCCAAAATTGAAAATTCTGTCATTAATTACTCACCTTCATGTTGCTCCAAACCTGTAAGACCTTCATTCATTTTCAGAACACAAATTAAGATATTTTTGATGAAATTCAAGAGCTTTCTGACCCAATAGTCACATGGACTATTTTAACAATGTCCTTACTACCTTTCTTGGCCTTGAACGTGTCAGTTGCATTGTTGTCAATGCAAGCTTTCGGATTTCATAAAAAATATCTTATTTTGTGTTGCGAAGATGAACAACGGTCTTACAGGTTTGAAACAACATCTGAGGTGATTTTTGATTGTGAACTATCGACTACTGATTGTTACAAACAAGTATACGAAGCATTCTTTGACTGTGCCTTGCTGTTCAGATAATTCATTTAGTGCCATCAGGGGGCTGGAAAAGTGCAAAAGGCTCTCACACCTCAGCCTGGCCCATAACAACATCTCCCGCATTAGGGGTCTGGACCATCTGCCTCTCCGAAAGCTCTGCATGGTACTACCAGCCCTCTTAAACTCACACACACTCACCATTTATAACAGCAACAGCCATTTAACACAGCTAATTTATTCCCGATGATTAATAAGTGCAGAGAAGTATAAAATATGAACGTATTTCGTGAAATATTTACTTGTTAAGAGCAGGTTTGCAGATTAATTAAAATGTGTTTTCAGTTGAGAAATTAACAGTGGTACGGAAAGGACAGGTATTGAATATGTAACTATAAAATGTTAATTTCTGTTTGGGAAAATATGTCACTTTTCATGATGTGGTGATAAATAAATGTAATCGCGATTTTAATTTGAGATTGGAATGAAGCAATGAGAGGTCTTTCCTCAAAGTGTTTACGAGTCTCTGTTGGATTAATTAGCGTCAGCCTGCAAAACCTGTTGACATATTTTTCTGCTCACCCATAGTATCTCCCCGTCACTTGTCATCCTCTTCCAGATTATGTTGTTGTGTCAACACTTTTAGAAAGGTTACCACGCTCTCTGTCTGTGATGGTGTGGGCAACACTACACTGCCTCTTGTTTTGGCACATTCTCCTGCCGCTGACAGTAATTCTTTTTTTCCCCAAAGCATCCCCTAACTGTGTATTTTTCAGACAGTATGCATGATTAAGCTCCAGCCTTTTCAGAAAATATAACAAAGCCTGGTGTTGAAGCCCGCCATATGGCAGGCCAGCGTGCCACCAGACCTTTGCCACTCAGTTGAAGGATGTTTATGCTGTCCTTTATCAAAGAGATTCTTCATCGTCAGCAGCGCCGCGTCCTTTGGTGTCCACGTCCCCACGAGGCCAAGCTGCTGGCGTGAGAGAGCCTGGACCCTGTTCAGAAAAAAACAAACTCTCCCACACGCTGAACCTGTCCACTCCCCCGTTGCTTTGAGACCCTGAACAGCGTGCGCCTGTCAGCCTGTTCCGCTCACACCCATCACACTTTGGTTCTGGGGCTTCCAGAGTCTCTAGTGGTCACCGTCCCCTGTTGTGCGGTGCCAAGCGTAGGGGTATTACAATGGAAAGGCTTTGGAAGCTGGAATCTTTCTAGCTCTTATAATAGGTTGCGGGTCAATTTGACCCGTTTCAAATTTTCATTTGTCAGAAACGATAGTGAACTTACATTTATGTTTGCAGTCAGTTTGGCCTGCATATTTTATTGTTAAATGCAGCTGCACAGACCTGAAATAAAAACTTTTTAATGTGTTTTGCTATGTCTGTTTTTCAGCTACAGACATTTTAAGTCATAGAAACTTTTAACTCTTAGAAAGTGATTTTTTTAACAGTTCTTCACAGTTTCAAATGTTAATAATAATAATAATAATAATAATGATGTAAAATAAAATAATACTTACAAAATTCAAAAAGGATCACATAGATTATTAATTAATTTATTTATTTTCATTTTACACTTTGTCATTTTATTGTGTTCAATTTATGACAATACATTTAAGTCAGGTCGATCAAGATGACTCCAACCAGTGTTATTTTATTATTATTTATTTATTTATTTATTTATGTATGTATTTATTTACATTTTAGTTCATGTTTTACTAATTTTGTTGTGTTCAATTTATGAAAATATGTTAGGATCTGGTCGATCAAGATTACTCCAGCCAGTTTTATTTTTTATTTATTTTCATTTTAGTTAACGTTTTAGTAGTTTTGTTGTGTTAAATTTATGAAAATATGTTAGGATCAGGTTGATCAAGATTAATCAGGCGTGTTATTTTAGTAATATTTATTTATTTATTTATTTATTTATATAAGTTAATGTTTAAGTAATTTTTTTGTGTTCAGTTTATAAAAATATGTTAGGGTCAGGTAGATCAAGATGACTCTAACCAGTGTATTTATTTATTTATTTGTTTGTTTGTTTGTTTTCATTTTAGTTAAAGTTTTAGTAAGTTTGTTGTGTTCAATTTTGTGTTTTGTTGTGTTAAACGTTGTGTTTGTTGTTGACTTTGACCATCATTCATTCATTCATTCATTCCATTTTCATTTAAGGTAAAGTTTCAGTAATTTTGTTGTGTTGAATTTATGAAAATGTATTTGGGTCAAGGCAATCAATATGACTCTGTCCAGTGTTATTTTAGTATTTGTTATTTATTTTTTATTTACTTTTTTATCTGTTAAATTATTTTCTTTCATTTTATGAAATAATGTTAGGGTCAGGTTGATCAAGATAACTCTGACCAGTGTATTTATTTATTTATTTATTTATTTATTTGTGTTCAATTTATGAAAATATATGTTAGGGTCAGGTCAATTAAGATGACTCCAACCAGTGTTATTTTAGTAAATAAATATATACATTTGTTTAAATGTCATTTTCATTTTAGGTCATTTTGTTGTGTTCTTGGTATTGTATTAATTTTGTTTTCTAACACATATCTATGTAGTTTTTATTTTTTTAATTTCAATTTTAGTTTAACTTTCATTTTATTTCAGTTAACATTTTATTCGAAGTAACAAAAACAACAAGTTGAATGTTTTTCTTTCTTTCTTTCTTTTTTAATGGTTTTCAGTTTCAGTTAACTATAATAACCCTGACCCCAGCCATAACGATTGCACCATGGTTTCAAACCTAATACCTAAAAGGCCTAGGAAAGTGAGGTGAGACAGGCGTAGGCTGTACGGAAAGCCTCTCGTTCATTGATATGCACTCGCTACATCTTACCAGATGTTCGCCTGTCAGTCCCTACCCATCAGCCCTGAATTACCTGCGCTCACCTGTCAATCACGCAGCCACAGCCAGACAGAAATGGCGCATGACCCTGCAGATCATGTGCAGAGCTTTTGAGTTACTGTTCTCTACGTCAATGAAATAATAATTGTATATGTGTGTATGTTTTTTATTTAAGAAGGGGAATGTGATACAGAAGATTGAGAACCTCCAGACTCTACGCAACCTGCAAGTTCTAGATTTGTCCTGTAACCGGATTCAAAGCCTCTCGGGTCTCCAGAACCTCCATCTCCTGGGAAACATCAACCTTGAGAGCAATCTGGTAAAGGAGCTGTCAAATTCCTGTCATATTATATTATGCAAATGAGTCCAAAGTTACACCCCAGAGCATAACAGACCAAAAGAAACCAGTTAAACCAATGGTTAAAAAGATCTAAAATCTAAGAGGGACTACTTTGTACTATATCTACCTCTAAATGGTCAATATTAGTATGTTAGAGTGATAATATATAGCATTAAAGTACTACTATGAAACTTGTTGTCAACAAATAATTATCTTTTTTGTTCTTTGTGTGTCAGATCAGTGAGGTAAAGGAAGCTGCATATCTGCATGACCTGATATTGTTGAGACAAATGAATCTCCTCAAAAACCCAGTGCAGGTGAGGGCACCATAAACATCTCAAAACAACAACTAACTTAGCCTAATGTCATCGCCTTAAACTTCATGGCAAATATTTTCTTGCAGGACCTGGATGACTATAGACTAGCTGTGATATTTCTTCTTCAACACCTCGTATTTTTGGATCAACACACTGTAACTGCAGAGGAGAAGGTGATTGTGTGATCTGGAGTAGAGGAAACGATTGCTTTAAATCTTTAGTTTCTAAAAAGTGAAGTGCTGTTTATGGCTTTGATATGGAGGAGGCCTATTTTTGTACTAAAAAATATTTTGAAGAGCATTTGCTGGCTGATTGAAGTCAAGAGCTCAATGTTCAAAGGCTGAATTGAACCGACTTGAAAGCCCTGAAAGTTTGTCGGAAAATAAAGCACATATTTGAATGATTATATCAGGGTTGAGTAGTGAGTCACATTCCTGTTGTCTTTCATTTTCAGGTGTCTGCCGTGAACAAGTACGACCCTCCTCTGGAGGTGATCGCAGCTAGAGATCACATGACCCACTTGGTGTACCACCTCATGCAGCCGCAGGTTATTTTTGACAGGTGCGACTTCTCAATCCACTTTCCTCTTCATTTTATAGGCTGGTCTTCTCTACAAAGGCCGCTTTCGTCAAGCAGGAAGCTCTTCAAACCACTCACAGCGTTTAGATGTGAACTGAAATGAATGTAGAGTTTTGTAGTGAGGCTATTTGAATGCTTTAAACTACATGGTTGAACTCACAGGAAGTTCAGTAGCACGGTTCATAACAACAGCATTAGCTAATATGCATTTTCACATGTTTTTGTTCAAGTACTCTACCCAGTCTGGATGCTCCATATCCCATGCTGGTTCTCACTGGCCCGCAGGCCTGTGGGAAGAGGGAACTCGCCCATAAGCTGTGCCAGGAATTCAGCGACTATTTTGCTTATGGGTAGGTGGCAGTTTGGAAAGCAATATGAAAGTCACTGAAATATTATTAGGTGGTGGAATTTTATTCAAAATCTACACTATATTGGGGAAAATGACATTGCAATATCTAGTTTTTCTGCAATATGTATTGCAATATGAAAAAATACAGTCATTTTTCTTGAGATGACTTGAATATGTATTTGAATAGACTTGTTGTGGTGTGCAACTGCATAAAACAAAAAACTAATTTTAAAAAGCTTAAAAACGTTTTACTCTGAAGATTTTTTACTCTGTGAACCATCCTTTTTGAGCTTAATAATTTGGGAAAATAGGCCGAATTCCCAGTTTTGACTCATTCAGTATGACTATAAAACAATCATAATAATAATCATTAATATTATTATTTTGTTATGATTGTTATTAAATAAATATTCTGAATAACCATATATTTAAAAAATATTGCATAGTGTAAAGTAACAAAATATAATAATTTTACTATTTATGTCCATCAAGGTTTTTTTTGACGGTTTGCAAATAAATACTGTATATGCGATGTTGGTTTCAGAGTGAAACTCAGCAAATTTATTTAATTAAATATGATATTCACACTAAACCATCTCAATATTAGTGCTGGGCAACGAGTAATTGCGATTAATCGCGTTTTTAATCAAGTTTTTGTTAATATAATATGCGTGTGTACTGTGTATATTTATTATGTATAGATAAAGACACACACATACAGTATATATTTTGAAAATATTTACATGTATTACAATGTATATATTTATATTCATATAATTTATAATATACATAAATATATTTAGTGCTGTCAAATGATTAATCACGATTAATCGCATTCAAATTATGTTTTTGTTTACATAATATGTGTGTGTGCTGTGTATATTTATTATGTATATATAAATACACACACATGCATGTATATATTTATGAAATATTTGTTTACATATAAAAATATATATATATATGATCAATTATATGAATATAAATATATATGTATATATGTGTGTGTGTAAATGCATGTATATATTTTTAAAATATATACTGTATGTGTGTGTATTTGTATTTGTATATAGATATATATATGTAATAAATATACACAGCACACACACTTTTATTTTGGATGCGATTAATCATGATTAATCATTTGACGACACTATTTAATATATAAATATAACATATTTTTCTTAAATATATACATGCATGTGTGTGTATTTATATATACATAATAAAAATACACAGTACACACATATATTTTTGTACACAAAAACTTTTATTTTGAATGCAATTAATCGCGATTAATCATTACCCAGCACTACTCAATATGTATTTTAATACTGCAGTCCTAGTTTTTCAATCAATATGTTTGTTTTAGTGCCTGCCACACAACTAGGGGGCCCTATTATGGAGAAGAGGATGGATCCGACTATCACTTTGTCACTGAGGAAGAATTTCAGAACATGATTCAAATGGTAATTCTCTGTCCAGACTTTTATCATATTCTGATCTGCTTTTTTTTGGGGATTTTTTCTCATAACCCTACGCATTTAGATTTTTGTGTTACAGTTTTATGCCTATTCATCTGCAGAAACAGACTTCCCCAGGCCATATTGGTCTATAAAGCAAAAACATGCCAAAAATGTGAAGAGAGGAAAGAATTCGCCCTAGATTCTCTTTTTCCCCAGACCCCTCAGGTGCTTCTGAGCAAGCACACACCTAGTCTGTGCCGCCACTATCTCGTTTAGCTCTTAAGTGTTGCTATATAAGTCCAGTGTTATTGATTGATAGAGGCTGGAAGGAAGCCTTTTGATGTGTGATTATAACCTTATGCCTCCAGAGCACAGAAAGAGACAGAGTCGAGTTTTACAGACTAACCTCCCCAACCTATATCACACCGACACAGATGTGTGTCGGCATTCAGCAGACGTAAACGTTCCTGTTAAAGCAAATAGAGTGGAGGATTAGAGCATAGTTGGGATTTGTACTGATGTTTTGAAACCATCTTGACCAGAGATGTAAAAACATGTGTTTGAGAATTGCTTTGTGCGAGTCAGGGAGTGACTTTAGCATTGCGGTGGCTAAATGGACCCAGGTGCAGTTGAACACAGAGGTCAAAGGTTTGTCTGTGTGAGAAGAACGATGTTCCCTTGCAACCCAAAGGTCGAGAATTCAGGTCATTCTGTAGTGAATCTGTACCGAACATCCACGACGATGCCCATTCAGGAGATGAATTTGAGCTCTGTGCCATCATGTTCCATTTGCAGTCTTTTTCAGTTATATTCTCTCACTGTCAGGGTCAGTTTGTCCAGACGATGCAGTACGGAGGACACTGGTATGGCCTGTCACGGGAAACTATTGAACGTGTGGCTCGTGAAGGTCTGGCTTGCTGTGTGCATATGGAACTAGAGGTATGGTATCAAGAAAACATGTTCCACCATGTTAACATTCATTGACCAAGCACAAAACTGGGTCAAACGCCATAACAGTTAATTGTACCGGACGTTTTTGTGTGTTTGTTCTAATACAGGGAGTGTATAGCTTGAAGAACTCGTATTTTGAGCCCCGTTATGTCTTGCTGATCCCCACTGTTGTTGATAATTACGTCTGCTTTTTGAAAGCAAGAGGATTCTACAGCAACGCTCAGATGGAAACTGCTGTGTCTCGCATTGATTTGTACAGCAGAATCAACAGAGAATCACCTGGCTTCTTTGACAACATCATCCCTTGTGGTAACAAACTTTTTTAACCCGTCAATGTCAGTTACGCTGTATATCTTTAGAGTCATTCCGTATCACATCAACCAATTTTCGGAAACTTCCCTATCTCAAATTTTTGATTTTATAATATTTTTTCTGAAGAAAGATAAACACGTATAGTAAGGAAAGCCAAAATATTAAATGTCATGGATGTATATTAACTGAGTAATCCACAAGTTTGTAGAAGGGGGCTCAAAATAGCTTTTGTTGCAAATTTATGCGCAAAACTAGAACATCGCATAAAACATTAGCAAAAAACAGTTTCCATCCGACGAGCCAAAGAGAACAAAATCTGATAAAATGGCACTTAATATCACTAAGAAAAATAGGAGAAACCACTGAATATAATAATTTTCATATATAATAAATGAGCCTCAGAATGAGCAGACAAAACACAATAAATGCTATCATTGCTTTTTGGAAGTGGATGCAATTATACAGAAATACTTTGACAGACTTTGCTCAGGCATTTCAGAATGACCAAAGCAACATTTCTGATGCTGTGCAACGATATTGGTCCACTGGTTAGTCAAGTCACATGACTTTTTTAAAGCGCATGAAGCCGTTTATTTGATAAATGTGTTTCCATCGTAGTTTATGCACATTTTTAGAATTTATGAGCATCTTGGCATTTCCATCAAGCGTTTTTAATGCAATATTCCAAAATGCGTATGAAAATAGGTTGATGGATGGTTGATGGAGATTCAGAGCCAAATTACAGGAGGGTATAAATGATTTCAGAAAGATAGCAACATTATTATGTTATTTTTACACAGAGATTGGTAGGACTATTAGTAAAATCTGTTGACTTTAGCAATCTTTGCTGCATTATGTACCAATGGTAACTATTCAAAAATGGGGGAGAAGCACTTTTCAGGTTTTTTCTCCAAAGTATGCATGCCTGTAACTCAAGAAGGAATAAAAATATACTGATGCCCTTTTAGATACTGAGTCTTAACAAACTTTCGTTTTTGGCATCTTCATTGTTAAGGCCCTGTATGCTTCTGGATCTAAATATGGCTCCAGGAGTAAATTGTACACGTTTTCAATGGTCGAAAACCAAATCTGGGTCACTTTGCATACAGATGATACTTCTTCTATTTTTAAGAGAAATGTCTAAAGAACAAATAATGTCGAAACTAGAAATCTATCTATCTATCTATCTATCAACATACCTGTGTGCCATATATTGTTTTTTTGTTTCAATGTTTGTGTGCCTCTAACTCAAGAAATATTAGATATCTCAATATGATTTTAGATTCTGGTTCTTAAAAAACTTTTCTTTTTTAATCTTAATTTTCAAGGCCCTATATCATTCAATCCCAGAGATATCGGGACCTCAATGAGGCTCCGTATTCTGTTGAACATTACCTATTTTAAGTGATCGAAGTGGTTCAAACTTTATAGAAACACTTGAAAAGTGCTCTTTCTCCATTTTTTGAATGGTCAATATTGGCATAAAATGCAACAATGATGGCTAAAGTCAACAGATTTTACTAACAAACCTGACAATCTCTGAGTAAAAATAACATTATTTGGCTCTGAATCTCAGAACAAGATCAAAAATTTGAGCTGACATGGAATGACCTAGGACTATACTTTTTATTTCCCTTCCTGAGCAGGACATTTTCAAAGATTTATTTATTTATTTACTTATTTATTTATTTTTATGGAAACTCATTGCTCCTTCTATTGCTTTACTTCTGTTGTACTCGTCAGACGATCGTGCTGAGGCCTACCGGACTCTAAAACAGCTTGTGAAGGAGTACCTTGGTCTAGAGGAGCATGGAGGAGGAGGTGACAGCAGCTCAGTCACACCTGACAACACCTCCACAAGTGAGCTTTCACAGTCCCACTTTGACATACACTTTAAGACTGATGTCGCTTGACAATCACCATGTTCTTTTCAATGTTACTATTTCATAGCTGGAAAAGTATTAAAATTACCTATTTTAAAACTGAAAGTGTTCAGATTTGAGAGATTTTTTTTTAATCTGTCTTTATTTATAGTTTTCAGGAGTATGCTAACATTTTGCTGGCATCTGCAAAATAACAGACTTGGATTAAAGGCCACAAAACTCTCAATTTGATTTCATGTGGCCTTTACACAAAGTCAGTTTTGCCTGCGGGGCACTTCGACAGGATTATAAAGAATATAGTTGTAAATAGTTGTACTCAGTGTGAGGCTATGGCATTTCGCTGCTGCAGCCACAGCAGACATCTGTTCACGATGGCCGAGTGCCCTAACGACATCTCTGTTGTAGACGCAACTGGCGAGTTACTGGCAGCCAACACGACAGAGGCCACTGACCTTATGGACTCCTACAGCAGAAACTACCAGAACAAAATCCAGGCCAAGATGACGCCTCAGCAGACCCCTGCAGTAAGTCAGATTTATTGATTCTGTTATTTTTACATGATTATTGGCTTGATGTTATCCACAGAAGCTATCGTGGCCAGGAATAGCAGATAGCGGGATGAAATGAACAGTCACACTCAAGCAAGCACAATATTTTCTGTAAACTCCACAGGAAGTGGCTTCCAATCACAGACGGCAGCAGCTGATTCGGGAAGCTCTGAGCGGGAAGAGTCCTGGTGCTTATACCGAGCTGTTTCAGAGGTACGTAACTTTGACTGTACATCACCCAAAGACTGTGGCTGACGATGAGCTAGAAGGTCTCGGTTCCAACTCCAAAACATTGGCTTGGTGTCTGCATAGGCAGCTACTTTCTAGACTATCGTGCTAATTCAAACACAACCTCAAAATTGACTAATCTATAATGTTTTGAGTTGTTGTTGCCTAACAACACACTACACAAATAATAATTTTAAGAGAATTTATTAGTACATTGCAAAGCAAATGATGCAAAATTGCACTTCTATAATATGCTTATAATTAAACTGCATGCATAAATTTTCAAAAGTTTGGAGGGAGTTTTTTTTTTTTTTTAAGAAAATAATACTTCTATTCAGCAAGTATGCATTTAATTGCTCAAAAGTGACATAAGACATAATATTACAAAATATTTTTATTTCAAATAAACCCCAAACTTGAAATAGCTTGAAATTTCAGTTTTTAATTAGTTTTTAATTAGCTGAAATGTTCTTTTGTTTTGTTTTGTTTTGTTTTGTTTGTTTGTTTGTTTGTTTTTGTTTGTTTTGTTTTGTTTTATGTTTCGTTTTAATTTTTTTTATATAACTTTCTATTCATCAAAGAACCCTGTCATGGATATGTATCATGGTTATGACAAAAATATTAAGCAGCATTTATTATAATACAAATTGTTTCTTGAGCACTAAATCTCAAATAAATCTAAATAAATATTAGAATGATTTATGAAGGATCATATAACAATGAAAATTCAGCTTTGCCAACACATGAGAAATTTGTTTTTAAAATATATTAAAATAGAAAACCGTTGTTTAAAATAGTAGTAATATCTCTCAGTATTTAAATAAGATTTTTATTGCATAAGAGACTTCTTAAAAAAACTTGAAAACCCCAAACTTTTAAAGTTTTAACTTTTTAATTAGCTGAATTGTTTTTGTTTTGTTTTGTTTTTTGTTTTTTCATTTTTTGTTTTGTTTTGTTTTCTGTTTTCTATTTTAGTTTTTTGCAAACATTCCAGTATAAGTGACATTTCAGTTATGTTGTTAATTAAATACTGTATTTATTCATTTGTTTTTGTTAATTACTGTATTTCGTTTTACTTAGCCACAATTAAATGGCCTTGCAACAAGCTATTGTTTTTATATATATATATATAGATATATATATATAATGCCCAAATTTTGTCTCTTTCAGCAAAAAGCACCACCACAGGCTGGTGTGTGTGTTTACTGATACTGTAAGTGTGTTTTTGTGTCACAGGAGTGCACCCACAGCTCCATCATCATTAGCCTCTCAGTCACGGCCCCCGCCCGGTCCGTCTTCCTCCCCAGCGCGTCCCGTTGGCCTCGGCGGTCCTGACCCCGATGAGGACAGCAGGTATGCCACACACACCTTGACATTTTCACCTCTGACCTTTGGCTCCAGGGCAAACCAATTAACCTTTCCCCAAAGTCCTCTCCTTGTGTACCTCATTTCCCAGGACGTGTTTTTTCTTGTAGCCTCTCCCTTTATGTTTATAGCCTCCATCTCCATTTTACACACATCTAGGCTCAAATATCAAAGTTTTCATCCCCAGCTCGAAGTTAAAGCGTTCAGGTAGCTGACGTGCCCCAGGCCATCTGGAAGATGTATGTGTTGGAGCACGTAAATGCAGATTTATGACTATCGGTGCTTTTGCCTCTCCCGTGTGCGAGCTCAGGGACTCTAAACAGGCGAGGAAATACAAGACTACTCCTGTGAAATATGCATGTCCCCAAGATATTTAAATACACTGTAATTTAGCTCATTAGGAGGAATCCTGGGAGACTTATAGAGCTGCCCGGCCTGTGTGGTGTACCGCTGTTTGCTTATTAGCTAGGAAAAAAAATGACAAAACTAATTGCTAGTCCAAATTGTGTTAAACAGTGACTTTTTCTTTCTCATCCGCCGGGGAAAAGCAATATGCATTTGGAGTTTGTTACTTTGCAATCTAGTTATGAATTTTACTATGCTCTTTATGAGATCAATTGAAAATGCAGGCCGTGGAATCATGGGATATCTATGGAGAAACCTTTGCCAACTCTCTAAAAAAATAGCTGATGCCAATCAAAACTTATTAAAACCTGCCTTTAATGGGTGTCTTGAGATGTTTGTTTATTCAGCACTCATGTGTGTGTGTTTTTAACAGAGTTCTATAGAGAATGAGTCATTTCCATATTGTTGTTGCTATTCGGGTTTCCTTTGTTAGCTGAACTGAGGATTGTGGCATAATAAGAACTTTAAAAATTTGCATTCAAATTAATTACAGAACTATTAAAAAGTTTGGGTCAGTAAGATTTTTTTTTTATTAACCAATTAGTTAACACTTTTATTCAGCAAGGATTCATTAAATTAATTAAAAGTGGAAGTGTAACATTTTTAATGTTACAAAATATTTCTATTTTGAATATATTCAAATATTCAGTAAGATTTGTAATGTTTTTATAGAAGTTTCTTATGCTTATCAAGGTTGCATACATTTAATCAAAAATCCAGAAAAAAATGCAATATTGTGAAATATTGTTTCAGTGTAAAATAACTGTTATGCAAAGCTGAATTTTCAAAACCATTACTCCAGTCTTCAGTGTCACATGATCCTTCAGAAATCATTCTAATATGCTGATTTATTACCAGTGTTGAAAACATTTGTGCCGCTTAATATTTTGTTGGAACCTGTGATACTTTTTTTAGGATTTTAATAAATAAAAAGTAAAAAAACAGCATTTATTTAAAATAAAAATAAAAAAATTGTGACAATATAAACTACCATTTAAAAGTTTGTAGTCGATAAACTTTTCTCTTTTTTTTTAAAATAAATTAATACTTTTATTCACTAAGGATGTTAAATTGCTAAAAAGTGATAGCAAAGACTTACATTGTTAGAAAAAAATTGCATTTTGAATAAATGCAGTTCTTTTTAACTTTTTATTTATCAAATAATCCTGAAAAAAGAATCACAGGTTACAAAAAAATTATTAAGCAGCACAACTGTTTCCATCATTGATAATAAATCAGCATATTAGAATGATTTCTGAAGCGTGTCATATGACACTGAACATTGAAGTAATGATGAATATTCAGCTTTGCATCACAGGAATAAATTATTTTTTAAAATATATTAAAATAGAAAACCATTATTTTGAATTGTAATAATATTTAGCTAAATTACTGTTTTTTCTGCATTTTTGATCAAGTAAATGCAGCCTTGATGAGCGTAAGAGAATAAAAAACAAAAAAACAAAAACATAAATCTCACTAATCCCAAACTTTTGAACGCCAGTGTATATTCAAATACTTTATTTTAAAATGTATTTCAAAATTGTATTGTTTTACTGTATTTTTGATCAAATAAATGCTGACTTGGTGAACATAAGAGGCTTCTTTCCAAACTTTTTAACTGTAGTGTAGATGATATGCTGATGAATTCACCGATTTAAAAATGGGAAATCACATCAATATTAGCTGTGAAAAGATCTCAGATGAACAACATTTAAGACATACATCATTGTGGCAGGTAAATGAAGTATTAAATAGATACCAAGTGAAGTATATAAATATATTGTTTCTATTATATCCATATCATTGATCATAAGCCTACCACTGACTTAGCAATCTGGTTTGATGTTGCAACTTTTTATTTCTCACTCTGTCTCAGTTCTGAGGAATCTCGTGCCAGTTCTGGCCTGTCCATGAGGAGCTCAGCAGGGGCGCTCTCAGCAGAAAGCCCGGCCCGGGGATCAGACGCTGGGTCAGGGCCCAACATAGAGCCTTTGGATATGTCTATGTTGGGGCAGGACCGGGACTCTCTTAAAGGTTCATACGTTACACATTTTAGCATCTACTTTGTATATCCATAATAACTTTCCATTTTAGCTGTCTATACGTCGATATTGTACAGATCTATTTAGATGTTTGTTCAAGTATCTACGCCTACTCATGAGATGATCTTCTAGATTCTAGTGACTAATGCATATCTGTTTGATGTTTTGCAGGTCACATAGACTCTGGTTTGACCCCTGATGCTCCTCGGTCAGTCTCTGAGCGGGTCTCCCCAACACTCCCCTCCTCCCCTGGCCGCCCAGGTGCCAATGTTAAACCAGTCCTGCCGCCTATCCCATCTGGAAGAAAGACCAATGATTCTGGTTCAAAGCAGTAACTGATAGTACAAAGAGCTTCACAGGATATAGATATTTGCACATCATGTGAGTGTTAGCGGCAAAAATAGGTTTTTGAAATAAGTGTAATTAACCCCTGTAGCTTCAAGCCAGCCATTCAATAAATGACAATGAAGGCAACAGCTGTGGTGAGTGCTGTGAGGCAAAAGCAGTCCGGTCATTGGAAAATATGGAGATTCTCATCCTTCATCTGTGGCCTACAGTGTGAGTGATCCGAGAGGCTGAAGGCTTATCCGTCATCAGCAGATCTAAGCTCTGGAAACAGCCCGAAGCTCTCAAATCCCTGGACATAGGAAATGAGGCAAGAACATGTGCAATAGAGTTCACACTTTATATTACAATGTTCATGTTACAGAATAATCACTTTGAGATAGCGTTCAAAATTATTATTTTTATTAAACAATTTAATGATTTTTTAAAAATTTAAATAAGTTAATACTTTTACTTACCGAAGATGTATTCGATTAAATAAAAGTGACAGTAAAGACATTAATAACGTGATTTTATATGATTTTAAAAATCGTACTCACCCCAAACTTTTGAATTTTATGGAAGCCCACTTCTGCCTTTAAATAAAAAATAAAAAGGTAATTGTGATTCTTTTATCTCACACTTTTTTGTGACTTTTTTTTACTCAGATTTGTGATATAAACTCACAATTGCAAGTTATATTTAAAACTGAGATGTGAACTCTCATTCTTAGAAATGAAGTCAGTATTGCATGATATAAGCTTGCAATTGAGTTATGAAGTCAGAATTCCGTGATATAAACTCGCAATTGCAAGTTATAAAGTCAGAATTGAGATGAACTCACAAATTTAACTTTTTTCACAGAATTGCATGATATAAACTTGCAATTGTGAGTTATAAAGTCAGAATTCCGTGATATAAACTCGCAATTGCAAGTTATAAAGTCAGAATTGAGATGAACTCACAAATTTAACTTTTTTCACAGAATTGCATGATATAAACTTGCAATTGTGAGTTATAAAGTCAGGATTCCGTGATATAAACTCGCAATTGCAAGTTATAAAGTCAGAATTGAGATGAACTCACAAATATGACATTTTCACAGAATTGTGTGATATAAACTTGCACATCAGATTTTTTTTCTCAGAATTGTGTGATATAAACTTGCATTTGTGAGTTATAAAGTCAGAATTGTGAGACAAACTCACAATTCTGAGAAATAAATGTTTATATCTCACATTTCTGACCTAATAACATGCAATTGCGATTTCAGAAGTCAGAATTATGAAGTATACACCCGTAATTCTGAGAACATATAACTCACAAGCGCAAGTACATATCTCATAATTCTGAGGAAAAAAAAGTCAGAATTGCATTTTTTATTGCATTTTTTTCAGACGACTTCTCGCAATTGTGAGTTTATATCTCACAATTCTGAAAAACAAAGTCAGAACGGTGAGATAAAAAGCAATAACCTTTTTAAAATTTTTATTTAGTGGTGGAAACGGGCTTCTATAGAATGCATTGCAAGTGACTTTGGAGGAAAGTGTCGGCCAGTTGCATATGTTAGCACAAATAAACAGAATTATGTCAACATAATATATGTGTAACATGAACTTGTAATCTACGTGTAACTCAATGATTTTACCTCTTCTGCGGCTCATTCCTGGCCACAAATGAGCAGCTGGAGCGGTTGGAGACACTCTCCGCCTGTAATGAATGTATCTTATGGCTCAATCTGACACACAGACTGAGTAAATATATTGAGACAGCTATTCGGGTATCTCGTGACACAAGTTGCATTTCATTTCCACTTTCATTTGTCATCAGCGTGCAGTGAGCCTGTGTGTGTATATCTGTACAGTATGTACACACACACACCTGGCCGTCCATCAGCGTCAGTCCCTCTAACCGGCAGATGTTGCAATGATCTCATAATTCAGAGGCAGTTTCAGACAAGACGGTTGTGCGAACCCTCGGGCATAACCTACTTACAGAGACAGTCTTCACACTTGCTATCTTATCGCTCTCATCTAGATCTCACGCTCCTATTGCTGGACTATATGCTACACTGTGTTGAACAGCGTTTAAGAAATGTGAATATATATACATAAATAATTGGAAGGCCAAATGGTTCAAAAACACGTGAATTTTATTTAACTTTTGGAACTTCTGTTTCTAAGAATGTAGGGGTAACCCATCAGTCAACGCTGACACACTTTCGTAAGATGGCAGAGATTCTCTCATAATCATAATCACGACAAGCTGACTCATAATTTCCTTCTCTTCTTTCATCTCCACACAAATCACATATCTCCATAACCTGGTCTCTGAAAAACCAAGATCATATCTCAGAGAAAGGCAAACCTGTCCACATTATATTATCCAGAGCAGAGCTGAGAGACAAAGAAGCCTGCGTAAATCATCTTTTCCGCATAAAGGCGAGAGAGCACGAGAGAGGCCAAATTGAAGTGGAGCTGTTGTATTTTACCCTCATAGCTGCAAAAGCTGTTTGTCAGTTCAGGCCTACAGCTGTGACTGCTCTTGATACACTATTGCTAAATTGCTGCTTCAGTGAAGTTTAGGCCTGTGATTTCTTGCTCATAGAATAGAAGTAGAGGATTGTAAATAAGAACTGTTGCAAATTTTCATCTGCGCTGTATGCTTTATTCTGCTTATAGAAGTATATTTAAAGGGATAGTTCACCCAAAAATTTAATTCCTGTCATGAATTACTCATCCTCATCCCTGTCGTTCCAAACCCGTAAGACCTTCGTTCATCTTTGGAACACAAATGAAGATATTTTTGATGAAATCCGAGAGCTTTCTGACCTTGCATAGACAGCAACGCAACTACCATGTTTAAGGCCCAGAAATGTAGTAAGGACATTGTTAAAATAGTCCGTGTGATATCAGTGGTTCACCCATATTGTTACGAAGCTATTCCATGTCAGTGTCCGCCACCATATACAAGATTAATGACAATTAATAACAGAATTTTCATTTTTGGGTGAACTGTCCTTTTAAGCAAAATTTATATGGGTAAGTTGTTGTAACATTGTTGTACTGAATATCAACAGACTTAAATTAGCAATTAATATAGTTAGATAATTCAAAAGCTCTGAATAATCCTGGAGTGAGAGAATACACAAATGCTCCAGATTTCAAAAACCCTGACTAAAACTTTAATAATCATTCCTGTAATATGAGTGTGCAGTTTAAACTTTTATGTTAGGATTTAAGAAAAATTTGAGAACTTGCAATAAATGATTTTACACTATTAATGCTGTTTCCTTTTGGCTTTGACTGCTTATGCATGTAAACGAGCATCAGACATCCAGCTAAGATCTAACTTTAATCAAAGAATGATTTAAATTTTAGACATGCGTTTGTGTTCACAGACTTCAAATATAGTTAATAAATAGTAGGCCATCCATGTTTGCTTATTAATATTTTGTCTGATTTGTCTAATTAGGTTTTCAGTAGCCAATTAGTTTTGGTTACGATTTATTTTAAGGTATCCATCTTATAGTATAATCATACATTTAAGTATTAAGTAATTTTAATGAACAACATGCACTTACTACAAGATTATGGTTAGGATTAGGGTTTGATTTAACACCATGTCTACACCGGACGCGAGCGGTGTGGCACAGTGCAACAAAATACTAAAGAACCCAATATAATTGGATGTGGCATGTGGCAAATGTGAACAGCACAACAACACATAAAATTTAACACATACTATACATGTTTTTCATGTGTTAAATACGTGTTTGTGCTGATTTTTCATGCGCAAACAACATGTATTTAAAGGGTTACTCCACCTCAAAATGAAAATTTTGTCATTAATCACTTTCCCCTATGTCATTCCAAACCCGTAAAAGCTTTGTTCGTCTTCAGAACACAAATTAAGATATTTTTGATACTCTGACATAGACAACAGTGTAATTAACACAATCGACATCCAGAAACGTAGAAAGGAGATCGGTAAAATAATCCATGTGTCATCGGGGGTTCAACCGTAATTGAACCAAGTTGTGAAAATACTTTTTGTATGCAAAGAAAACAAAAATAACGACTTTATTCAACAATTCATCTCCTCTGCAATCACCCTAGTTGTTTTTGTTCAAATCAAAGCATAAATAAACATAGAAAATGTATCCGCGTGGCACAGCTGACACAAAACGCATTATTTTACATGTATTTTTACGTGTTGTTGACGTTAAAACATGTTAAAACAAACACTGATGTTTTTGAACCATTGAACCATTTGTTCAACCATTTGTTTCACATGGATTACATAATCTGAGAATATTTGTTTTCCAATTGAATTGTTTCATTTAAAAGTAGACTTTTATATTTTCATGTCTGTAAGGCAAGTATACACAGAGTTTGAAGTTTCGCGCTCAAGTTCGCAGAGACCGAGACAGAAGAAAGCGCATCCTGTTTACTTTCATTATTTTACAAAAGCGCAACGTTTCGTTGTTATTGTGAGTGCACGCAAATAAACATAGAGTCTTAACAGTTTTAAAGATTTAATACTTTTGTCTGTATGCCCAAAAATGACAGAGTATTTTAAGCAAGTGACCGCACTGGCGCCTTAATCTATCTTGCAGTGAGTGCACTACTATTCAGCTTCCACACTCCGCACAGGCACTTCAATACAGTACTTTTTTCTAGGTTGTCATTAGATTGAGCAGCCATGTAAAGTTGCTACTACTTAAATATTTCAGATGAACAGCCATATTTGAGGTTGATGAATGATAGGTGACCGTTTGGATATCCTGCCCGATATACTACATTATCACATAGACCAGCTGTTAACGATCTGTCCCGGCATTGACTGAGTGGATTTTATTTTCTGCAACTAAGCAACTATTAAAATTTGGGTTGAACAAGCCTATTCTCATCGACTATTAGGGGTCAGCCCTACAGTGTAGACGGCATCACTGATTATATATGGGCCATGTCACGTGTTAAGGTTTGATTTTATGTAATTATGCATAATTTACTATTCTTATTAGTACATGTAACAAGTACTATTAGTACTATCATTTTTAAATCCATTCTGCAGATTTTCTGCCAAAATCAGCATAGACAATGTGTATACATTCTCTAAATTGCATCTAAGGGTGTACATAACTAATGGTAAGTCCATTCAGCGTCAGTTGTTTTACATTTCCTCTCTGCCTCTTCGTCAGACACAAGTTTCCTGTGCTTAAAGTGAATCAGCTGTTAAAGTACATCACTGACAGAAGCCTTTGAACTGGACATACAGTATTAGAGGCTTTGGAAAAGGGTCTGGAAACTTCTGGTCTTACTTAAACACTCAGACAGAGAAATGATTATTATGTGCCGTTGACTGATGTGTATCTTCAAACGTTCACCAGAAGTGAAAAATGTCATTTGAGTCTTCAAATCCCCTTGGCACATATCAGTGCACTCCATAAATGATTTCTTTTTTATAATGTAAGAACATACTCTTGTAAGGTGAATCTTCTGACTATGTAAGCTTCTGTAGGTTGGTTTTTGGCTGCTGTGTTGTTGTGTTAAGTCAACATTTAATCTTTAAAGGTGTAGTTCGTTTCACCCCTGAGAATTCACTAGCGCTTCTGCTTGGAATCCATGCAGCTCAGTTGTTGTTACCAAGGCAACTGGCTCTCTGCAGTGCACCTCCTGTTTGCCTATTTGGAGACAGGAAGCCTGAAGCATTGACTTCGTGTGCCAACAGCCCCACATTAATTCCCCCTCATGCTGATGAAGGAAGATTTCTGATACTTTTAATTAGGGGATACTCTCCCTCTCTCCCACACACACACACTGTTCAGTTTTTCGTTATTTCTCTCCCTTTTGCATTGTCAGACAAATTCTAAAAGTTTTGAGACTTATTAAAGTCCTTGTTAAGGAGGAAACTTAACTGAAGTCAACCTGACTTAATTGTCACATCGTCTTTAAAAGTGGCATGTTGGCACGCTCGCTAAATGCAGTAACATTTTTTTTTTTTTTTGAGCATTCCATGTTTTTATATTGATATTGATTATATTTTATAATAGAAATGTTTAATAAGCTGCATCCTCCCTAAGGAGATCATTTTGGTCCCACTTCATAGATTGTGAACCTCTCAAGAATTGTGTTTGCTGCAGATGTTTGTTGTAGTAACACATTTTTTAACCTAATAGCCAGTTATTAAAAATGAACTTATTACATGCAATTTCTGGCTATTATGTTCTGTTGTATTAAATAATATTACCATTACCATGTTACCCTTCTGTTTGTATTTTATTTTACTTTATTTACTTAGATTTTTTGTATTAGATTTTATTTGTATTTAATAATGTTTACTAAATTTTTACCATTTTACCCTTTCTAGGTATTTATTTATTTATTTAATTTTTCTCTGGGCATTTTATGTTATTTTATTTTTTTATTCCCACTTATTTTTACTTAATGTTTTGTAATATATTTGATTTGTATGTATTAATGTTTATTAAATCATGTTACCGTTTTCATTTTATTTTTTTTATTTTATTTGTTTCTAGGTATTTTATTCTATGTTATTTTATTTATTTTGACATTGTTTATTTATTTTATGTAATTTTTGTATTTGATTTGATTTGTATTACATAGTGTTTATTAAATCATGTTTTTATTTTTTTATATTTTATATTTTTTATTTCTACTTATTTTAACTTAATTTTTTGTATTAAATTGTTTTTATATTAAATAATGTTTATTAAATCACATTACCATTTTACCCTTTCTAGGTATTTTATTTATTTATTTATTTATTTTATTATTTTCTACTTTTTTTAATTTTACCAATTTTTTTTTTCGTATTCAATTTATTATTTGTATTTGGTATTTCATTTATATTTATTTATTTTTTATTTTAATTTAATTTAATTTATTTTCTCTACTTTTTCATATTTAATTTAATTTGTAGTTAATAATGTTTATTAAATCAGGTTACCATTTTACCCTTTCTAGGGATTTTAGGCAGGTATTTCGTTAATTTATTTTTAATTTTATTTATTATTTCTACTTTGTTTGATTTTCCCTTTTTTTAAATAGATTTGACTTGTATTTAATAATGTTTATTAAACATTTTACCATTTTTAAGTATTAACTATTTTATTTATTGTTTTTTTTTCTTCGTCTGGGTATTTTTATTTTATTTTATTTTAGATTTGACATGTATTTAATGTTTATTATTATGTAAATAAATGAATGTTTATTAAAACACTCTTGGTAACAGGGTTGCCATTGTTCATCTGCCCTCTCTCATTCACTCTTCCTGTCTGTTTTTGCATCTGTCCCGTGCACTAACCCACAGCAGATCTCACGCGGAGCAGGACGCCAGCTGGCCCGAGCGTTCTCCTTATCCTGGGCAAAGGCTTTACTACGGCTCATAAATGCAGTGCCGGTTTTTAAACACAGCATTTAATGTGTGATGGAGAGCAGCTCTGCGGACGTTATCAGGCTTGTTTAACAGGTTTATTTATCACCCTTTGATGCCACAGCCAGGATTGCTATTTCCCAGCACCTGATGTCCTCTAAACACAAGCAAATGTGGAATCAGGTATTAATGTCCAGCATGCTTATCCAGATACCTTCAAGTCAAGGGTTTGTATATGTACAGCACATGGGCATCAATAAATTATACTGTAAGTAGAGTTATAATAAAATCCAGAGCACAGAAGTAAAGCTTTATCATTGCAATATTCTAAAGACAGTCTAATGAATGAATAAAACTCTATAATTCTACATCTGCATTGCTCAAATCTTATGTAATCTCTCCTGTACAGTATCCCTCAGGCCCAAACCCCATTCAGAGGCGCAGATGTGACTCCACAGGCCTCGGCGTGTCCGTACAGCGTGATAAACACAAGCTCTTTGCGGGACGATCACTTGCACCGGCCCTGCGGACACACAGATAAGTGACATTTGACATTCCATACACACTGTTTACATTCCTTTGAGCAAATGGGGCTGATGACAGCACAGGTTTACAGTTTGGGTGTTTATGTTTGAGTGATTATAGATTCATGCGTACTTGAGATATCACTCGGGTATCACAGGAACGAATGGCATGTGAAATTAACATCTCAACACTCAGAAACGGCTGCTAAAATAGTGTTTAAAGCAATAATTATATAGTAGTGCTTCTGCGCTGACTTAAATGAAGGTTAAAAAGACATT
The DNA here is from genome assembly GCA_012976165.1 of Labeo catla. Classification (NCBI taxonomy): domain Eukaryota; kingdom Metazoa; phylum Chordata; class Actinopteri; order Cypriniformes; family Cyprinidae; genus Labeo; species Labeo catla. The sequence continues at coordinate 767,498 of VONZ01000120.1, forward strand.
TAGTTGAAACCATCATTGCTTGCAGCGCTATAAACTATATCTGTAAGGTTTAATACACTAGGGGTGTGAAAATATATGGTCACAGTACAGTGTATCGCAATACAAAAATGCAACAGTATGTGTTGTGGAAAGTAACAATATGTACTGTGTATAGGTCATCCAAAATTAAAGTTTAGGGAGATTTAATTTCATCAAATATCCTCAAATATGGTATGCGTCAATAGAAGGTCACACAAATGTAGTCTAACATAATTCTTTAAGCAAATGGTGTCACCATTGAAAAAGTCCACCTCTGGTGCAGTGCCAAATTTAGCATTTTATTAAACTATTCTTTTATGTTTACTTGCCATTTTAACTATATTTTGATTTTTAAGAGTATTATATTGTGAGATCAGTGGTGTGTGGTGTTTTGCCACTGCAAAAAAATGCTTTTTACTTAGATTTTTGGTCTTGTTTCCAGTCAAAATATCTAAAAATTCTTAAATGTAGAAGGATTTTGTAGACAAGTAAAAATTATTATGTTTTCAGAAAAAAGAAGTCAAAATTAAGTGAGTTTTTGCTCAGAACCAGCTAAATAATCTGCCATTGGGGTAAGCAAAATAATCTCATTTCAAGCTAAAAACTAGATTATTTTGCTTACCCCATTGGCAAATCTCACTTAATTTTGACTTCTTTTTTCTGAAAACAAGATAATAATTTTTACTTGTCTAGAAAATCTTTCTTGATTTAAGAATTTGTAGATATTTTGGCTGGAAACACGATAAAAAATCAAAAGTATGAAAAACATTTGAGGAGGCAAAGTTTTTCTTTTCTTTTTTTAAAAATCAAATATGTCCCAGTTAAATGAACATTACTTACACTATCAGAAAAAGAAAATTCTGTTTTATATTTTTACATCAGTATTCTATTTGTTAAACCCAAGTACAAATCTCATCAAGTTTAAGCACTTTACATTTTTCCAAAATAACAACTCACAGGCATTAACAAGTTCAGCTTTTCTTTTTAATACTTACATTTTTTTTAACATCAGTCATCAGAGCTCAGTAAACATTGGTCACAGACTCTGAGATTTACTTCAAATTTCACCAAGCTGATAACTCAGTAAAAACTCCCACAGATTGTTTTCGTACAATTTTAAGTCTTACAGTGGTGTAAAGTGTTTATATTTAAATTTGTGAGTTGTTTGTTTACTTTTTTAAACAAACAAAAAAAAATGTTCCCATTAATGCCATTATATTGTTCATTCAGACTAATTTGCGAACATGAACGTGCACAAACATAAGAGGCGGCATTTATCACATGAACCAATCACAGCCGAACATGACTAGTCATATCCAATCATATCGCAATGGAGGCGTTGCCTCCTCTCACATGACTTTCCCCCATTCATTCTCATTTACCCCGTAACAAACTTACCGCACGCTTTAGGGGGTCTTTTAAAACTCAGTGAGCTCAGAGGAGGCAAGATAGACATAGACTTGCACGGTAACATTTCTTTAGAAAAATTAGTGATTTCTACACTTTTTTAATGTTTAATATTTTGTATTTGCATTAGACTGTATAGTGGAAATCTTTTAAAATAAATCTTGCACCAAATGTTTTTCAGTGTAGTAATGCTTCTGACGTGTTTCCTGATGTGCCACATAAGTTCAGTTCTCGTTGTGCTGACACTATGGCAGTTAATATACTGTATATTCACTACACTGTCTGCACAAACGAATCTGATTTCACACTATCTCACAAAACAACAGTGTGGACATTCCGTCCTAAAGATCACTCCTCGTTAAACCTTTCCAAACTCGGTCACACAAGGCCATGAAGAGTTTCCTTCAAGCCATCTTCTAAGCATTCCTCAGGTCTCTGTTTATGTCTGAGCACCTCATACACTCGTCTCCTAGTGGCTGGTTATGCCATCAGTGACTCCTTCTGTTACACCAATTTCTGCGCTCTTTCATCTGTAACTCTGCATTATGGTTGTTAAGGTCCATCCTTTCTCTCTCTCTCCCTTTGTCCATTGTTTTCCTCATTACTCCTCCTCTTTCTCCTGAGATATTTTTCAGAAACTGAACAGGCGTAGGATTCAAAGTCATTTCCGGGTCAAGGTGTGTGTTGGCGGTGTGGATCTGGCCATGTGTGCATCTCTTAACCATATGGAGACTCAACCTCCCCCTGTGAAATCTATCTATCTATCTATCTATCTATATTTCTATCTATCTATATTTCTATCTATCTCTCTGTCTATAGACTGTTTGTTTGCTTATGTATATAGAGAGAAGACACTGGATTTGGCTGTGGCGGAATCGAGGGCTTGTCCCTGCTTGTGGTTTTCTACTCATTGCCTGAGTGAATTTGAGAGATGGCTGCATTCCTGTTACAATATATTTGTGCATGGTTTTGATATTCAGTAAAGCATAAATCAAACTTGAGTTCAAAGACTGGCCTCATTAACCATCTGACTGTCTGAGAGCCTGTAGCTTGCAGACTGGTATTTATGTCTGTGTGTGTGGAAATGCGATTCGATTGTAAATATACTGTAGGAAAACCAGTTGTAAAGTGTGGATTGATGTGTTTAACAGATTTGACTCTTCCTTGTGTGCATTTGGTCTACTTTTTTACATTCACCAGGCTCTCTTTGCCTTATGGAATAGCTAATGGACAGGATGGGCTTCTGGATCAGGTTCAAAAGAGGCACCCTAACCTGCCTGGACCATGTGCAAACACTAGAGACTCTTGGTTTCAAATGTTCTTTTATGGTCCTGCTGATGGCTGTAATATTTTATGCTCAATATACTCTAATACAAACAGTATTAGCTTCACAGAACGCTTGATTACATATACATAATGACATCGATGAAACACCCCAGCAAGCTTTGAAATAGAAGAGTAGTGTTTTGTAATAGTTTTAGATAGATAGATAGATAGATAGATTATTAAATGTCTGCTGTTTCAAGTAATATCCATTTTATTCCATTTACAGATAATATAAAGCAATAAGTCCCAAGAAGCCGTGGTTTAAAGTGAATTTATAACAGCTAAGGTTGTAAACGACCTTAGCTGTTATAAATTCACCGTAAACCACAGCTTCACTGGGCTTATTGCTTTTATAAAATGGTTGCTCCATCCATGTAGTAAGGTTTCACAAAATACAACAGAGACAATAAAGTGTAATGGTATTAATAAAAAAATTATTCTTCCGCCAAACAATGTAGTTCCGTGAGAAAAAAGTTGTTGCCGAGCAACACACAGATGTAAACAAAGGTGTTTGTAGAGTAATTTATAACAGCTTTGAACGCAGCTCAACCAATCAGAATCAAGGACTGATACTATCCGTTTTATAATAAAAAATAATACATTTATTTTAAAAATCTAAATAATTACAACATTACAACAAAGATTGTAATTTTTTACATCCTGCTTTTAAACATAAATATCAAATATTTTATTCTATTTAACACAAACTATTTTACTAATTTATTTATGTTGTAAAAGCCCATTTAGGAACATTTTGTCTTTTAAATGTCACATTTAATATTTGTTTTTCACAGTCAATTTTTGTTTTCCTAATAAAATTATTTTATTTATCATATGTGTGAATGGATATCCATTTACTTTCAGTCTTTATACATTCTACTAACATCTGAGCATTACATCAAAGCCAGAACATGATGTTCTCGCTGGTCTCTTAATGAGGTGGCTACCTGCCTGATCTAAATTGCATTGCAGGAATACAATCTCAGGCATCATTAGTCCACTAAGCATGCAGAGCAGTGTGCTAGGTCAAAGGGAGAGATGAGTGGAACTACCAAAAGATCAGTTCATGCACCCATAACTACTGTATATTTAGTTAAAGTAGATAAGTATAAAAATCATGCATGTCATGAACGTGCATCTGACACAGAAGAGAAGAAATTGTTGAAGAAAATCATTAGTTTTGTCTTCTTTCCGCACAAAAAGTATTCTCGTAGTTTCATAAAACTAAGGTTGAAGCACTGATGTCACATGGACTTTTGTAACAATATCCTTACTACCTTTCTAGGCCTTGAATGTGGTAGTTGCATCACTGTCTATGCAGGTTCAGAAAGCTCTCGGGTTTCATTGAAAATATCTTAATTTGTGTTCCGAAGATGAGCGGTCTTACAAGTTTGGAGCGACATGAGGGTGAGCAATTAATGACAGAATTTGTATTATTTGGGTGAACTGTCGCTTTAAGAACTTTAAGAACAGAGTTAGTTTAAAGTGTGTGGGTGTGTTTTTTGTCAGTGATGAGCACGTGTACAGGTTTTGGCATACTTCAGGCCTTTAGTTGTAGATTGAGGTAGCCGCTGTGCCGCTCTGCCAACAGAGGATACATTTTTTTCTGATAGCCGTGGGCAACAAGTCCTTGATTTCCTAGATAGAGACAACCTGCCAGTTGTGCCAGAGACCTCAAACATGCACACACACAAGCGTAATATCATATTAATATTCAAACGCCATATTACTACTCCACAGCTCTCTCTGCAGACACACTTCCATAACTTTAAATGAGGCACTTGTGTTTATATTACATCAATCAATACTTTTTTCCCCCAAAAGCAAAACTCAGGCAGGCGCATTATTTAAACATGGACTTTGAACTCACTCCACGTCAAAAACACAATTAAAGTAAAGTCGGAAAGGCACTGCAGGGCAGAATAATGAACTGTTGGGACCATCAGAGCACAGAAAATGAACTTATAATTAAGATTTCAGCATTACATTAAATCTATACGTCACCCAGTTGGATTTTATTTCTCCCAGGAGCATGTAAAGCAATAGCCTTTGATTATTCATAAAGGCTGAAAACATGAAAACGGTCTTTTGTGGTGACGTGATGCATTTGAGATGGAAATCGTGTTGACGAGAGTGGTGTACAGACACAAAAGGTGACAGCCAGTGAAGAGGGGCTGCTACTAACATGCCTGTAAAAACAAGCTAACGCACCAACGGAGCAATTACCCATCATGTCAGTGATGTTTTTACAATGTGTCAGAAACTCAGCCCAGCCCTGTGAATTCCTAATATATGAGATTTCTTTGGATTTCTTTGTTTCTCTCATGCTTGTCCCTGCGTACATCGCTTTTTACCCAAGCCTAAAGCTTGAATTTAATCAAAACACACTTCAGCTGCAGTACGAACCACTTTGGGGATTCATAGGCATTAAAAAAAACAGCAATTAGCTGCTAGTTTATGAAGACAAGCCTGTTTAATATTTCCCAGGCTGATTAGACATTATCAGCTTTGTTCAACACATATTCCTCAATGCTTATAATTGCTTAATGATGCAATAACAGCACCATTATCATACAGTAAGTTTTTTCCGTGATCTATTTTTTTCCGCTTAGGTTTCAAATTCATTTCTGAAGCTGCTAAAATAGTTCTTAAAATTATTAGATTTCAAATCGGTCTCAAATGTTCTTTGGTGGGCATTTCTTACAGCAATCCTCAGAAAATATGATTATTATTATAGTCCCTCATTTCTCCATAGCGCTGTTTGCATTATGCAAGTTAATCAGTCAGGCGTAATGTACAGTCATTATTGCAAAATGAACCTCGGCAGAGTGGTCAGGGTTGAGATATAATGTTTGTGGGTCTTTATCAACCAGAAAGGGTTTATTTTATGATAATGACCAGATGACTGTACACTATTTGACTTATTTTATGGATACTTAGGAAATAAAGAACCTCATCGTCAGAACACAAATTAAGATATTTTTGATTTAATCTGAGAGTTTTCTGACCCTGCATAAACAGAAACACAAGTGAAATGTCGCCAGGCCCAGAAAAGTAGTAAGGACATTTTTAAAATAGTCCATGTAACATCAGTGGTTCAACAGTAATTTTATGAAGCTACGAGAATACTTTTTGTGTGCGAAGAAAACAAAAATAATGACTTTTTTCAACAATTTCTTCTCTCCATGTGTCAGTCTTCAACATGCGGTCACATTTTTTTATGTTTTTAGTCAATAACGTTCACCAAAGCTGCATTTATTTGATGAAAAACACCTAAAAAGTCCTTAATGTTGTAAAATGTTGTTGTAATTTAAAATTAGTTTTCTATTCTAATGTAGTTATATATAAAATATATTTTATTCCTGTGATGAAAAAGTTAATTTGCTGTCACTTTTAAAAAGTATTTTTTTCTTTAAAAGAAAAAAAACATCGTACTGACTTTTAAGTGGTAGCATATAGGGTTTCAAGTACGAGTGGTCTCCAAGCTGCCAAATTTTTACAATTGTTATGTATAGTGGTCTGAAAAGCTGGCTGGCGTGATGAACAAGCTCTCAAAGCCAGTTTACACAAATCTAATCTACGATCTCTTTTTTCTTTCAGTCTGGTCATCCCTCTTTTTTTTTTTTCATTGGATCTCCGCCTCTTCATCCCTCCAGATGCCCACAGTCATGAGGATTTATGGCTCTCTCGGCGCCCTATAGATAGAGCTGACCCAGTGTCCAGAGAGGTCCTGAGACATGAAAGCCTGACCTTACTGTGCCCAGCAGGCCTCTGCACACCTGTGGGCCGGTCCGGGAGGACACTGGGAATGAATTTCTCCAGCCTTTCCATCCCGTCTGTCTCTCTGTCCTTCTACTCATCTAATGCCTTCCTCCTCAGTAACTTTAACACTTGCCTTTGTGGCATCTCCCCAGGGCTACCTGGGGGACTTTCAATTACACAGTGTGTGACATTGTTTTTCAAAACTCTGAGATGTTGTTTTGGGCTCTGGGTACATGCACAGCAAGAATGATAACTGAAATAAACACTAGTTGTGTCCACACCAGTGCACAATAATGTGCTGTTTATTATAAGCACGTGCTGCAGTTATGATCTCTGATGCGTTAAATGTTCGTTTTGAAGCAGGATGGCATTAGCAGGAAAATGAAAAGTCATTCTAAAGTCATTCCAATGATATTGTTCCTCTGTGGTGTTATCATTATGGTAGCGAACTCCAATATTATTAAATTTTTAAAATTGGGATGAAAATGTAAGTTCTTTTTCTTGGGCTAGCATTTAACGTTAATTTAGTGTAGTTATTTTTATTTTATTTTACGTTATTTTACTCTATTTCATTTTATACATATTTATGTATGTTATTTATTATTGATGTTTTAATTTTATTTGTATGAAATTATTATATAAGTATAAAATTAGATAGATATAAATATATAGATATAAATTAGATAGATATAAATATTTTATACATATTTATGTGTTATTTATTAAGATTATTTATATAAATATGATAGATAGATAGATAGATAGATAGATAGATAGATCATTTTTTGTTTAGATATAAATATTTTATACATATTTATGTATTATTTATTAAGATTATTTACATAAATATGATAGATCTATAGATTGATCGATCGATAGATAGATATTTTTGTTTAGATATAAATATTTTATACATATTTATGTGTTATTTATTGATTATTTAGAATTATTTATATAAATATGATAGATAGATAGATAGATAGATAGATAGACAGATTGATAGACAGATATTTTGTTTAGATAAATATTTTATACATATTTATGTTATTATTAATAGGATTATTTCTATAAATATGATAGATAGATAGATAGATAGATAGATAGATAGATCGTTTTTTAATTAGATATAAATATTTTATACATATTTATGTGTTATTTATATTTAATTTAGGATTATTTATATAAATATGATAGATAGATAGATAGATAGATACATAGATATTTTTAGATATAAATATTTTATACATATTAATGTGTTATTTATTTAAGATTATTTAAGATTATTTATATAAATATGATAGATAGATAGATATTTTTTTGTTTAGATATAAATATTTTATACATATTAATGTGTTATTTATTTAAGATTATTTATATAAGTTTTTTCCTCTTTTTTTGTTTCATTAAATTCACATCTTCAAATTAAAAAAAAAAATAACTCTGTAATTTATGTTCTACATGACTGTATACATTCTTCTACATGTCTGCAACACTCTTTACAGCCCCTTTTCCCCCTTTTTTTCTCTTCACGAAAGCCATACACATGACCTTTGACCTCAGGGTCAGAACAGTTTTTTAGCCTGTCAGGTCTGGGTCTGTGAGTGGGGTTTGCTGAATTATAGTGTGTCATGAGTGACAGCTGGCAAGAACCAATAAACTTCATCCCTGCATTCCTGCAGAAGACCATTAAAGACCTTTCATATCAGTCTCTCTGTTCAAACGGAGCAGCTCCTGTGTTTTACATTGCTGCTCCAGCGCAGTTCCTCCGGAAGGCATGGGACCAGCTCAGAGGTCTGGCAGTTTTATTTGTCAGATCTTAAAACCCTGGTACTATATGTTCTTGGTGGAATAAGTGCACCTTTTTGACCCCAACTTCTGCTGCTGCTTTTCAAAAGTCACTTTTGGGAGGTCTCACATACTTCAGAAATAATTTGAGCAGACTTTTCATAGTGCCTAATTTTGTCCCAAGAGATTACAGATGCAGACAAAATTGCTTTTGATTTAACTTGAAGAAGGTTTGAGGATTGTCTGTACTTTGTTCAGTAGTTTTTGGAATTGCAGTAATGGAAGTAATTATTCGCTGTAGGATTTTCATGTCATACTGCTGCTTAAGTGAGCTTTGTTGCGAACAAAAATTGCAAGCAATTGTGCAAGACCTAAAAATACGTCAATATGACAGTCAAACTTGAAATTACTAAAAGTATTTGAAAGTCAATTACCATGCATAATGTTGCACATTCTTCATTTTGAAAATGTTCAACAAAGTCAGAAAGAAGAAAAAAGGAACAAGATGGTACATGAGATGGGAGTCAAATTTATTTCAGTGCTTTTGCATTCTCTTTTAATACTTTTGTGATGGAACAGAAAAAAAAAACAATATTTCGGTGTTCAGTAAGAGATGCAAAGTCTATTGGAGGAACACAATAGTATTGCAAATGTTTGCAAGAGAATGCAAATGTTTTGCGAGCAAACAAAGGTTGTGGGAATGCAATACTTTTGCGTCAGATCTCAAAAGTTTGGAAAGCAAGTGCAAAAGCACTGAAAGATCTCCAGCACAATGTCCCCTTAGTGGCTCCATTATTTGCCTAAAAACATTACATTAATTTAATTCTATATATAAAATATCTAGCATAATAATAGCGTGCGAATACAGAGACACTGTACTGTCTTGGAATTATTTTCATGTCCTCAGTTGCTGCTCTGTCTCTTTCTTACTTTTCCTCTCCTTTTCACTCTCTCTCTCTCAATCCATCTTCTTGTCTTAGCTATAAGCCAACCTGTTGTAGCTCTTCCACACCCCCTAAACTTTCTCCTTCAGAGGTATTTGCTTCATTCATTCACTCTCTCTTTCTCTCATACGCCCTCTTACACGTCCCTTTCTAGGCTGTCTTGGACTCTCACACCCCTCATCCTGGGACGTTGCACTACAGCGTGTGGAGTCCCATAACCTGTTCTTGGATTGGATTATTACCTGACGGATCTCCAGCAGACTCAGTCTGTTTTATCCGGGCAGCAGTTTTGTCTCTGAGAGGAGAACCATGGTGCAGGGTACAGTGGGAGAGGTGAGTAAAGTTCTTTAGACAAACTTTGCAGCCCAATTCCTCACAATGCAGAAAGCAGTATATCTATCTAGCTCTCTGCCAAGTTTTTCTCTTTCTTGCGCGCTCTGGATGTGGGCCATTTTCTCTCAGAGTGGTTCTCAACTAGTTTTACTTCATGATTCAGAATTCTTGGATGACAGGTGGCGATTTAAAGTTCACTACAGAATTAAAATGTCCTGATAATTTACTCATCCCTATGTCATCCAAAATGTTCATGTCTTTCTTTCTTCAGTCGAAAAGAAATAAAGCTTTTTGAGGAAAACATTCCATGATTTTTTCCATACTCAGTGGACTCAGTGGGTTAAAGATACAACTTGCAGTTTCAGTGCAGCTTCAAAGAGCTCTACACAATCCCAGCTGAGGAATAATGGTCTTATTAGCAAAACGACAGTCCTTTTCGGAAAAAAAAAAATGCAAAATTATATACTTTTTAACCACAAATGCTTGTCTTGCACTAGCTTTGCGTCCATGACTTTATGCATTACGTAATCACATTGGAAATGTCACACGTGACGTAAGCGGAAGTACCAACTCAGTGTTTACAAAGTCAAACACCCTTTACAAAAAAAAAGGTAAATCAACTATGTCGGATGGGTTTGAAGTTGGAAGAGAAAATTAGATGGAGTTTTTTCACCCTACCCTACTTTTTTTTTTTAAAACTGAAGAACCACGCGTGACCTTTCTAAGGTGATTACATAATGTGTGAAGTCATAGATGTGCATTGCAGAACTAGTGCAAGACGAGCATTTGTGGTTAAAAAGTATATAATTTTTTAAAGAAAATGACCAATCGTTTCGCTAGATAAGACCTTTATTTCTCAATAAGAGAAACTGTAGAGCCCTTCGAAGCTGCATTGAAACTGCAATTTGGACCTTCAACCTGTTGGCACCCATTGAAGTCCACTATATTAAGAAAAATCCTGAAATGTTTTCCTTAAGAACCTTAGTTTCTTTTCGACTGAAGAAAGAAAGACATGAACATCTTGGATGACATGATGGTGAGTAAATTATCAGGAAACGCACAACTTTTGACGTCATCAACAATGTAGGAAATGTTTTTTATGTCTATTTATGTTGCTGTCCTATTTATATTTGCATTGTTTTTCCCAGCTCACCATGATCCAATCATAACATGCCATTTTAGGGTCATGACCTTTCAGTTGAGAACTGCTCTTAATGTTCATTTTCTCAAACATCTACTGATCAAAAGTAGCATGATTTGACCCAAGTTCATTTATTTGTTTAATGCATTGCTTGATTAGATAATTGTAGAACAAAATCAGAGACTCCATCCACCAAATGCCATTCCACTCCATTTACCGCCACATCTGACGGCTTCAATAGCCCCGCTAATGCGAGTATAAAGCCTTGAACAAAATGGTCGAGTGTGTTGGTGATGTCTTCAGTTTGATAGCTTTTTCCTCCATGCACAGGCTTTTACACGCCCCTCGAAGTCAAGCGGCACTCCGGCTTTAGTCGTAATGTCATAGATGAACCGCATAAAGTCACTTCATTACTGCTTGCTGACGGCCTGCCTCTTCCTACAGCTGATAAGCCTGGCAAACAGCATCCTTTATTGTGAGCGAGCGAGCATTGGAAGTATGTGTTTAGATATTTGGACTACAATAGATGATTTGTGAGGACGTTCCTCCTAGTATCTTAAAAACTTTCTTCGCTGAAGCGACATTTGAAGATTTTTGGCTTATCTCATGAATTGGCACTTTGTTTGAGTTAGCACATTCACTATTGTGCTCTGTACAACAATTGTATGGACTACAACAATTGCCATCTCTGTGTGTGCGTTAGTTGGTTTTTGGATGCTTTAAAGAAATGTTTTTCGTCCCAGTGTGCATTTAACACTTAATTTAGAGCTACAGGCATAATCTCCTGTGAAGTGGCCATTTTCAGAAACTCAGGGTTTGTTAAAAGAGCAAGAAGGTGGTTTGGGTCGACTCCTGTACCTTTATAATCCTTCAAAGCGCACAATCCAACTGCACGCTCACCTCTCTGGTCGGCCTGCGCTCGTGAGATTACATTCTTTGCTGCATGACTTTGCTGTATGCAAGTTGCTGTGCGTCAGGCGTCAGAAAAATATCCCTTGAGTCACGGCGGTAGCACCTTCCTGTCTGTACGTTGATGCGAATTATCGCATCAGATTCATTCAGAAATCGCACAATCAAACGGCGCCCTCCAAAGTACAGCAATTCAGAAAGTCTTATCTGCCCCGTCCAGAGTAGCGGAGTCCATGTAAAGTCGTGTAAACCGACTGCGGTACAGAAGTGCTTGAGGTTACATGCTCAAACAGGACTGAGTTTGACTGGTATGTGCGGAGCTTAAGGCCCCTCAAGTTTCTTAATGAAAAATCTGGCTGTGTTCCACTGCATCTGATAGGAAAACATGCCTTCCATGCTAACTTTGTATGCTTAGGGTGTCTGACCTGCATAGAAGTGTCTGTGATCATAATAATAAGTTTTAGGACTATGTAAAAATGCTTTATGGACTGCCATGTGCACCCAAGAGAAGTTTGTTAAAGTCATCGAACCCTTGCAGCTGCATTAATTTTGTGGACTGTCAGACTCGTTCCTGCACATTAGAAGTGGCAGTTGTGCAGTAAAGCATTGCATTAGCATGGCTGTGGTTTCTGCACGGCTTGACAGTGCTGTCTGTTGGCTGAACAGAGACTCGCTAGTCATAATATCCCCCACAGATGTAACCTGACAAAGCCGCGGCGGCTCTGTGCAAGATCATTGATTCCGTATGGTATGTAGTTAGTTAGTGCAGTATTTGGAATGACAGCATTTATTTGGCAAGGAAGCTGTTCACCTGTCTGACGCCTCTGGAGTTTGCATAAAAAGAGTTTACAGTTTGGGATTAGTCATGATTTCAAAGGATCAAAGAGATTTTGCCGTAATTAAAGCTTCTCAGATATTTGGAGATTTTGTTTTCAGTTCTGTATTGTGTTGGTCCTGGATTCACAACTTCTCAACTTCAGAATACAAAGTCAGAGTTCTGACATTACGAGATATTAAATCACATTTATTGCATATAAAGTCAAAATATGCCATATAAAGTTACATTGTGAGATATTAAGTCAGATATGACGTGTTAAATCACAGTTATTCAATATTATAGCAAGTCACAAGAAACAGGCATAATTGTGACATATAAAGTCACATTGTGAGATAATAAATCAAAATAATGGTATAAAAGGACAATGTGAGATATAAAGTCACAGTTATGACCTATAAAGTAACACTGTAACATATTAACACAGAGATTTTAATCACAAGAAATAAACTTGCAAGAAATGACAGTCACAATCGTAAGAAATTAACTTGCTGTTGTGACATACAGTATAAAGTCAGAATCACAAGAAACTGTTACAGTTATGACAATCACATTGTAATACACCCCTAGTTTCACAGACAAGGCTTAAGGCTAGTCCCAGACTAAAATGAATGTTTGAGCTGTCTCGACTGAAAATATCTTGCTCTGACATATCTTAAAATATGTCAGTGCCATTGTTCTGTCTCAAGATGCACATCTATAATGCTTTCTTCCAAGGCATTTTTATAAAATCTGCTTCAGTATCTTAATTTAACTAACTAAAGCCTAGTCCTGGCTTAAGCTAAGCCCCGTTTGTGAAACTGGGCTATAAATGACATAGTCACACTATGAATTATGACATATAAAGTCACATTGTGAGATATTAATTGCAAGAAATAATGTTGCAATTGTGACATATATAAGCAGAATCAAAAGAATCACATTGTGAGTTTTAAAGTCACAGTTATGACAGTCAGATCTGAGATATTAAGTAACAATTATGACATAAAGTCACATTATCAGATATTAAGTAACAATTCTGAGATATTAAATTGACTTAAAAAGTCATATTGTGAGACATTAAGTTACAGTTATGACAGTCACATTATGAGATATTAAGTCACAATTCTGAAATATTAAGTTGACTTAAGTCATATTGTGAGATATTAAATCACAATTATGACATGACGTCACATTATGAGATATTAAGTCACAATTATAGTAGCCACATTATGATATATAAAATTAAAATTCTGAGATATTAAGGTGACATATAAAGTCACATTATGAGATATTAAGTCACAAGTATGACATAAAGTAACTTTAAGAGATATTACGTCACAATTGTGAGTCACATAATGAGATATTAAGTCACAACTCTGAGATATTAAGGTGACTAAAAAGTCATATTGTGAGATATTAAGACAATTCTGAGATACAAAATAACATGAGATATTAAGTCAAAATTGTGCCTGTGACATGAGATAAGAAGTCGCAATTCTGAAATATTTAGTTGACTTAAAAAAAAGTCATATTGTGACATATTAAGACACAATTCTGACATACAAAATAACCTTATGAGATATTAAGTCACAATTGTGAGATCTGAAGTTGACATAAAAGTCATATTGTGAGATATTAAGTCACAGTTATGACATATAAAGTCACATGATGAGATAAGTCGCAACTGTGACAGTGACATTATGAGAAATTAAGTTGACTTAAAAAGTCATATTGTGAGATATTAAGTCACAATTCTGACAAATAAAATAACATTTTGAGATATTAAGTCACAATTCTGAAATATTAAGTTGACTTAAAAAGTCATATTGTGAGATATTAAGACACAATTCTGACATACAAAATAACCTTATGAGATATTAAGTCACAATTATGACAGTGACATTATTGAGATTTGAAGTCGCAATTGTGAGATCTTAAGTTGACTTAAAAAGTCATATTGTGAGATATTAAGTCACAATTCTGACAAATAAAATAACATTATGAGATATTAAGTCGCAATTGTGAGATCCTAAGTTGACATATAAAGTCACATAATGAGATATTAAGTCACAATTCTTAAATATTAAGTTGACTTAAAAAGTCATATTATGAGATATTAAGTCACAACTGTGACAAAGTCACAGTGTGAGACATTAAGTTGTTAGATATAAAGTCACAATCATGGGAAATTAAGTAGCAATTATAGCACAAAGTCACATTGTGAGCTTTGTTTGATATAAAGTAATAATTTAGGAGTTCTGAGAGATAAAATCACAATTACGACGTGATTTGCAAATACTGACTACTTCCAAATTGTGGTAGAATTTGCATTTTCTTGATACATTGATACATTAAGTAAAGACCTCTTTTCCTTTCAGATAAGTGAGGATTTTAGGGATAATGTTACATCAAAGAAATGGTGTCCTTGAGGGGAAACTCATCCGTCTTCTTAAAAATTCTAGAACCTTCTGTCCTGAAGGCAGTTCTGTTCTGGAATTCTTTGTGACTGTATACCAAAAGACAGGATCAGTATTTTCACTGCAGTTCTCACCTTACGCTCTGGACCACACGCAGACATGAATATCAACGAGCAGTCTAAGCCCACCTTATTGAACAACACCCTTGATGCCTTTCACAAAGGTCAAGTTTGTTGTGATACTCTGACCTCAATGTCAACTACCATGTGTGATGTAACCTGCTGAAAGTGCAGAGTCACTGTCATTGTATTGTTAGACGTTTTGTGGCCACACCAATCTGTGAAGAACTATAAATATATAAAATGCAGCCAGTTTATTAATGCTGTTCCCTAGATGCTTAAGGTTGTTCATATCACAGTCCACAGTTTGCAGAAATAACACACAGGAGGTCTGTTGTGAATGTGTCTTAGTTTATGTGCATATTTAAATATGGCATGTTTCAGTTCGGTTTTTCGGACCTTGGCATCCCACTTTCATCCAGGTCTGGTACAGCGTGTAAAAGATGACACAGTTATTATTTCAAGCTTAACTACTCTTTATTGCACAGAAGATTTGTCTGTTTAATTTAATAGCACGACACCCTGAGAGGAATAAACTTCATTGTGCAGTAGCACAACTTTCTTAACCTTAAGCAATTCTCTTTTATATGAATACTACCTGTCTCCTGTTTCTATCTAAGTGCTATTCATTTCTTAACCGGCGCTCAGCAGGCCCGCACAGCCGTATCTGACAGGATAAATGTGCTGGATTATACAGGCGATTTTCAGTGAAGATTCAGCGATTACATAGACTCTGCTAACAGAACAGATCAAAACGATTATTCTGAATGTGTGTATATGCATATGTATGACGATACCGATCTCTCTCTTCCTCTGTTTTACAGATAAAAGGGAGAGAGCGTCTCAGCTAAATAAAGCGGAGAACAAGCCCGTCTCAGGACATCAGTCTAAAGAAGAGGATCTGCCGGCAGAGAGATAAGAGGGGGAGGACAGGGAACGAAAGAGAGTCGGAGGACGAGAGAGAGAGGGAGAATGGGATACTGCGGCATGTGGATCTTCCTCTTGTCCTTGTCTCTCTTCTTTCAAAGCGCCACTGCAGAAGCTGAAGGTAGGCTGCTGACTCACGCTTTATCTACATGCGATAGGGCCTCTTCAGTCCCCAGTGAACTGCCAATATCCCGCCCTTCAATCAATCACACTCTGAAAAGGTTGCAGGCAGGGTCCAAAATGAGCACTTGCCAAGCACTAAATGTGGGTAGAATTTGGTGAGCAGCTGAAATTGAGTTACTCTCAGCGTACACAAGAATGATATACAACCTTAAAAAGTTAAAACGAAGGAAAACTTTCAAAAGGAAACATTAGATTTAAATCAGGGGCGCCCAACCTTGTTCCCGGAGATCTAGCTTCCTGCAGAGTGTAGTTCCAACCCTGATCAAACACACCTGTCTGTAATTATCAAGCGCTCCTTCAGATCCTAATTAGTTGGTTTAGGTGTTTTCGGAGCTGAACTCTGCAGGAAGGTAGATCTCCAGGAACAGGGTTGAGCACCCCTGACTTAAATGATGTAATTCCTTCATTTTTCTTCACTTCTTGATTTGACTAACATTAAAAAAGACTATTTTTTGGCATACATAGTGATTTCTTTACTTCGTACTCCAGAATTTCATATAAACTACTTGATATATAGATAAGTAGATGCTTATTTATTTATTTATTTAATTTTATTTATTAGTTGAATAATTAATGAGCTATTTTATTTTATTTCATTATATTGAAGCTTTTGTTTATTACATTTTGATTTATTTATTTTATTTTAATTTAATTAATGAGCTATATTTAATTAAGGATTTTGTAAATCAATTTTATTTTATTTTATTTATTTTACTAGTTGATTAATTTACTGAAGAATCATTTATTTCAGTGTTGGTGCTCTTAGACTAATCAATCATTGTTTTATTTTATTTTATTTTATCAGTAAAATAATTCATCAGTTACTTCAATACTGGACTTTTTTATCAATTCAGATTTTTGTATTATATATATATATAACTTGAGTGTCAGTGCTTTTTGTCTATTTTATTTTATTTTATTTTATTTTTTATTTTATTACTTGATTAATCAATCGGTTACTTCAGTGTTGGAGCATTTTGTCTGTTCAATTCTTTTTTATTAGTTAATTAATCATTGATCACCTTTTTGTTGAACCTTTATGTTCAATTCTATTTATTTTATTTTATTTTATTTTACTTTATTTTATTTTATTCCTTGATTAATCAGTCAGTTACTTCAGTGCTGGAGCATTTTGTCTGTTCAATTTTTTAATTATTTGAATAATTAATCATAAATCACCTTTTTGTCTGTTCAGTTTTATTTTTTATTTTCTTTTAATTTATTTTATTTTATTTGTTGAATAATTAATCAGTTGACATGACAGTGCTTGTCTGTTCAAATGTATTTATTTATTTATTTACCCACTCCTGCCCCCCAAAATATAAATGTCTTTAATGAATCCACACAGATTTCTTACGTTGCATAAAGTTTAGCAATAGGGAAGTCCGCCTTCAATCATATCCATGTGTGTCAGTTCCTGTCAGTCTGTGCACCTGAAGAGGCCATACAGGTGGAGTTGAAGTGGACGCAGAGTTCTTTCCACATGTGTCCTGCTGAGTCAGCAGGTTCTGCTGCGGGCCATCTGCACACCTCCTGCAGCTTGATACCTCTGGTTTGAGTCTTTTCAGATAAATCACTCTACCCCTTTCGGATTTACATCACCCAGATTCGTCTGCAAAGAAATCAGTGTGTGTGTGTGTGTTTATGTTTCACCTTGAGCCTGTGTGTGTGAGGCAGACAAAGCCAGAATGGGAAAGAGCGAGAATGTGAAACATATTGAATTCACGCAGGATGGTTTTAGAGGAGTCTGTCAGGACCAATTACTGACTGAGGCTCTAATGCCCTGAAACACTGTAATTTTCCACACCTCTTCAAAATGGCTGTTTGCAGTGACAGACACTTGACTATGAAATGGAAAGAATGTACTTTCCGAGGTCACGTCCTTGTACTCTTTCACTATCGCACCTGCTTTATGTCGAAATCCTGTTAAATGTAAAAGCACAAGCATCTAACCCCGGTAATCAACCCTTATAACTGTAAATACACAGCCAGTCACTTTTCATTGCTGCCAGGGCTTTGCTGTCATGGTAATGACCTGCCAATCTGTTACAGTTGCTTTAAAATTAAATAAATGTTTACTTAATAACCTTATTTCTTCACTGGCTTTATGAGTCAGCTCTGATCTGAGCTCTTTTAAGTTATATCATGTTAAACACATCATTTTCACAGGCTGATGATTTTAATCTAGCGGCAGATGATTTTAGTGTAATCCTCAACGCACACAACTTCACGGTCTGCAAACTGCAGCAAAGATGTATCTAGAAAGTCAAACCGGAGATGATCTGTTTATTGTGCTGAAATATGTAGTAGAAAGCCCATGAAACACTTACGTTATTTTAAAAAAATCCACATCGTTTTATACATATTTTGAACAGTGGGGGGCGTCTGAAAATTACAACCCAAAGCTGTACTGTATGGCATTGTATCAGTATTTTTTTTTAAGATGAAAATAGCAACAAATAGCACCAGTAGCTCATTGAGTGCAACCTGTCATCGAAGATGTCATCGAAATAATGGCGCCCCCCAAAGTCGTATAAAACAATTTGGATTTTTTGAAAACCCTAAATCATACATGTAGTTTAGTAAGAGACATAATTTACATTATATAAATAAGCCATACAAGTCTTAATACCCAGGGTAACCATTACCCAGCATAACACCAATGCTGTGTTCGAAATCGTTGACTCTAGCAGTTGAGTGCACATCAGTCGTACACTCGTTATTGTAGTGAATTATGGGATTGAACGAGTGCACTCGGTAACCTCCACTTTGGTTCCATACACTACTACAAATGGCTGTCCCCTCAAATTGGTATGAGGGACAATTTTGGACACAACCCAAGTCATTTAAACTTAAGGAATGTCAAAAATAAGTGATTGCGAATCAGGTTTACCTGCTTTGGTGCTTTGGTTCACCAACAGGTGCACTGGAGAGGCAACGGCAAGACAACCCCCAAAAAGGTTTTGTAAGTGGTGGTCACAGACAATTGCTCAGTCCTTAACCATTCTGACTGCTTTGTCTCTGGTTTTGTGTTTTGTTAGGGTCCTTCTCGCTATTTGTAGCATGAGGCAGTATCTGCAACCCAATTAGGTTGCACAGGTAGTCCAGCTTCTCCAGGATGGCACATCTATACATGCCGATGCAAAAAGGTTTATGTGTCTTCCAGCACAGTCTCAAGAGCATGGAAGAGATGGACAGTTACACGAGGGTTACAGTAGTGCAACAACCAAGCAGCATGACTGGTATCTACTATTCTGTGCAAGGGGAAACAGGACGAGTACTGCCAGAGTTCTCCAAAACCCCTTTTCCACCAAGCGTTGGGAGCCAGAGCCTAGTTTCAAACTGGTTCTTTGTCTTTCAACACCTAAAGTACCAGCTCCAAACCAGGAAGAGTGGTTCGTAAGTAGCACCAAAACATTGCTGGGGTAGAAGTAAGAACTGTTTGCATTAGGAGCTTTATAGGAGGAGGTTACCCTTTGACCACTATAATGTAGTTATATATATATATATATATTTATATATATATTTTTATTGGCAGCAAACAAGAACATGTTGGATTCACTGTTTTTGGATGCTGATGTAGATTAGCAAAGCCATGAACATCAGTAGCAACCCAACGTCCACCCTTGTTGATGGTGTGTTCGGGATGCATCGACGCTGCACGGACCAGCCAGAAAGCAGAAGGCTCTTCATGCTTTTGGATCACTCTCGCAGTGCTTTGGTGTTGTGTATTGTTCATTCGTTGATCTGCGATTGGTCTCCTGTTGTGTTTGGCGCTGCCACGCTAGCGTAAGGTGAGACATATTTAGTGATGTAAGACCTGGCTTTGTGTTGGCTCTCTAGCCCGTGGAAAAGTAAACCGGTTCTTAAAGCACTTGCTAGTTGAACCAACTCCGAACTGGCAATAGCACTGGCTATAAACTAGCACCCGGTTCTTACTGGTAAAAAAAAGGTGTACAAAATGACCTCCAGCAGACGTCCTGTAGTAGGACCTGTGCTCATCCCAATAATATGCACCTCGATTGGCAATTGCCAGTGAACACCAGAACTAGTAGGTCCGCCACTGGCACCCAATTTTCTTCACAAATGAGAGCAGGTTCACACAAAGCATGTGACAGACGTGAAAGAGTCTGGACATGCTGTGGCGAATGTTATGCTGCCTGCAACATCTTCTAGCACAGGGGTGCCCAAACTCTGTCCTGCAGAGTTTAGCTCCAACTTGCCTCAACACACCTGCTGGGAAGTTTCTAGAATGCCTAGTAAAAGCTTGATTAGCTGGTTCAGTTATGCCTAATTGGGGTTGGAGCTAAACTCTGCAGGACACCAGCCCTCCAGGACCGAGTTTGGGCACCCCTGATCTGACAGGACCATTTTGGCAGTGGGCCAGTGGTGGTCTGGAAAGGAATGTCCTTGGAGGGCTGTACAGATCTAGAGGTACCAAGTACCAGGATTAAGTCCTCACAGCCATTGTCAGACCTTACACTGGTGCAGTAAGCCTTGGGTTCCCCAAGCATGATGTGGCCAGAGTGAGTAGGCAGTTTCTGGATGATGAAGGCATTCATGCCATTAACTGGACCAGACCTGAATCCAACATCCAATGAGAACCTCTGTGACATTATGTATTAGAGCATCTGAAGCTGCCAAGGAGCTCACTGATGCCCAGATCCAAGTCTGGGAGAAGATCCCCCCGGAAAACCATCCGCCAACTGTTGATTTTCAGTGTGATTTTGAATCCAGTCCTTAGTTGGTTGATGATTTTGGTTTCCATTGACCATTGTAACATCCTCTCATTTTGCAACATACATATAGGTGTTTAAAGGGCATACCAAATGCAATGTTCACCCCTGAAGTAAGATGCTCGAACTAGAGGACAGCTGCCAAATTCGGATTTTTCCAATCCGTCTGTTCTCGTCTCTCTGCCACTGGTTGAATGCCTCTGGACCATCAGCGCTGCAGCCAGCAGAGAGTATCCTCACTGGACCGTTAAAGTTTGCTCTTGATGAACTTCCCCATTGGATGAAAGCAGTTTTCTCTCTTAAAATGCTGTGTATGAGTGATAAATCACTAAAGCCTCCAGTGTTTGTTCCCTTCTGATGTGGGTGGCACAGATTTTCCCAACTTTTCCGGAAATGAGTCTGAACTTTTTATGTAGTTCCTGCCAGATGATCAATAGCGTTGTGCCGTTTAATGCATATACTTTTGTTTCCAGAGCTCTATTGTGTTCTGATTTCATAATAGCATCTGTCATCTTGTGGTTGTTGGTGGGGAGAAAAAGAACATTTCAAGGCATTCTTCTGTGAGCGAGTTAGAAGCTTTGAAAAGCTTGGGATGTACTTGTCTTCGTTTTGTTGTATTTCAGGTGTGGGTGTGTGAAATTATCTTCTCTGATCTGTGAGATCTGGCTGTACATTGTCCGCTGCTATTAAGTCTAATCTAGTGCTGATTAGCTCCTGCCTAAAACAGCTCATCTTTGGAGAGTTATCTGATTCAGAGGACATCTGCAGTCTACTTAGTGAAAGCCGTGTAAGATTTACAATGATTGTGCAATCACCTCATAACCAAAGCCACATTTGCAGCGATCAAAGATGGAAATAAATATTTGAGTCTAGTTTAAGGATGTATAAAACTGGAAAAGAAGCTCAGAAAACATCCTGAAATTGTAGGTCATATCAAACCATAACATAAGCATTGGATGAATGGACTTTACTTTTATTCTGACCAGGTCTTCCTCTGAGTCTGTAGCTGCTGTTCCTGTTTAATGTGGTTTTTAAAGTGCAGGTCACTTGGAATAAATTTACCAGGTCTGAAAATCTGAATTTTCTCTGAGTCTACACTGCCATCTAATGGTGGCCGAACACATTGTTGCTGGGTGCGAAAAAGAAGGCCTTGATGAGAAAAAACTATGGATCAAAAATGAACTGGGAATGTCTTGAAAACCAGTTCACTTCCTGAATTCTATTAAAATATGATGCAAAACTACAGTATAATTTCAGGCTAAATATAACTAAAATGCAATCAGGAAAAGGTGCTGCTTTGATTTTTGAGAGTAGTTAAATTATTGTGGTAACAATTTACATTAATGTCCCATTTGTTAGCATGAATTAATGCAAAACATTAACATAGAATGAGCAATATGTTTGTGACAGTATTTCTTAATCTTTGTTAGCATTTGTTAAAAAAATATAGCTAGTTATAATTAGTTCATGTTCAGATCCATTAAATAATATTAATGATAGAATGCTTGATTTTAATAATTTAATAGTAAATGTTAAAATTAACATAATTAAGATTAATAAATGCTTATTTTACATTATTTCTTGTTAGCTAATGTAATTACCTAATGTTAACAAATTGAAATGTAAAATTTTAGCATATTTTTACTATTGTTTTATCATACACAAAATATATAAGATATATTACCAGACATATTTGTTAATTGACATATTTTTAATAATACATCTTTAAAATGTTACTTATATATATATATTTCAATATAATAGCATTATATATAATAATTTAAAAACTATTTATAAATTACTAGATTATTTAATGTTTGTTTAATTTAATATTGATTTTACAATACATTTTTACAATAAATTCAAAACAAACTAAAAAAAAAAAAAAGACTTGCAGTAGACAAGGCTTTTTGTTTGACCAATTAAATTCCTCTGTTGTGTTTGTTGAACTTCTATGATATATTATTCATAAATTCATCTTGCTGTCAAACCATTTCACCTTTCTGTTGTGTGTGTGTGCCCATTTCACCCTGAATTATGCTCAACATTTACAATATGAAGTATTAGCCATCTTATTAGAACAATTTCATTTATAAAACAGTCTCAGCCATGGTAAAATAAGATTTAAAAAATCTCGTTTTTTCTTTTGCAGTATGTCGTACAGCCATGCCTGCTGATATTGTGTTCCTGGTGGATGATTCTTGGTCAGTTGGTCCAACCAGCTTCCAACAGATCAAAGAGTTCATAGCGGACATCATCCGAGCCTTCCAGGGAAGTGTAGTTGGACAGGAAGGAATTCGCTTTGGAGTGACTGTCTATTCTGACTTGCCCAGGTCAGTATACATACTGCAGTATGTCAGTGTTTGCTCTTCAAAGAGCTGTTTTTGTGATTATGAGAAAATTAAACACTATAATATACTGGATGTCTTTATATTCCTGACCTTAGCAAGCATGAATTAACTGTTTGAATACTCCATATGCATCCGGTTGTGTCCTTCAGGATGCGTATAGCTCTGACAGATTATTCGACTCTGGAGGAAGTGCTGAGAGCCGTGGAGGAGTTGTCGTATGAGGGAGGCAACAGCCACACCGGGTTGGCATTGGAATTCCTTGTCGAGTCTGTGTTCAGTCCTTCTATCATCAAAGACAACGCCCCAAAGGTGGGACACTTCAATCACAATCACTTCAAAACACCTTTTTCATGCCTAACCCAACTGTGAAAGAAAAAGACAAACTTTACACTGCAAAGTTGCCTCAGATGCTGCATTATAAGATGTTTGATGTTTAAAGGGGACCCTGGCCTAATATAGCATAAATGATGTCTCTTACTAAAATATGTAGTAGAAAACCCATGAAAGGTTTATGCTATTGAAACATACGTGTTTTGGACCATTATTTCTATTATGTCAAATGGTTGCACTCAGTGAGGTACTGGTACTACCTGTTGCTATTTTTACTGCAAAGCAACTCTGAAAATAAAATACTGATACGATGCCGCATTGCGCGGCTTTTGATTTTTAATCGAACGGCAACAAGTAAAGCGATGTAAGTCTTAACTGCTTTTCTAGTGATATGAAGAGGAAAAAAGAATGGGAAGATGCCTGTTTATGAATAAAACTTCCTAAAGACCCATGTCTTTGCTCTCTCCACTTTTAGTCTTTTAGAGTTTTAGTCGACCACAGCTACTGAAAGAGCTTACAAACGGCAGAGACAAGAAACGCTAGATGCCTTCTTAGCAGGAAGTAAACATGCCAATGCTTATCATGACGCTGCAGCCCCTGAAAGAGTTTCTCAACGCAGATTTCACTCGATATTCTATGGCGTTTAGAATCGATGGTACGACATTTGATTGAAG
The DNA here is from genome assembly GCA_012976165.1 of Labeo catla. NCBI lineage: Eukaryota > Metazoa > Chordata > Actinopteri > Cypriniformes > Cyprinidae > Labeo > Labeo catla. The sequence continues at coordinate 791,677 of VONZ01000120.1, forward strand.
TCTACGCTTATATACATTGCCACCTGTAAGCTCTTTCAGTAGCTGTGGTCATCATATCAGTATTTTATTTTCCAAGTTGTGTTGCAGTAAAAATAGCAACTGGTAGGGCCAGTACCCTATAGAGTGCAACCATTTGACACCATCAAAGTAATGGTACCCATAGTCCAAAATATGCATAAAACGATGTGGATTTTTTCAAATAACGTAAATCTTTCAAGTAAAAGACTTTATTTATGTTATAAGCCATACAAGTCTTAATACCTGGGATTTCCTTTAATATACAGTTATGAGGATCAGGATTGTGGACCAATGACATTTCGAAGGGTGGTGGGGCTACACACTAAAAATAGCTGTTAGAGGATGTTAAAGGTTCTTCATGAAACCGTAGATCCCAATAAAGAGCATATGACAATGCATCTATGGAAACAAATCAAACAACGTCTTACTGATTGGCGTGGTCACAGCTTATACTGTTTGACATTTTATTGCACCTTGTTTGGTTTGGACGCAGTCTAAGCCTCGATACTGAATGTCAGTGATATCCATATATTATTAAAACTGCAGCAACGTTTTAAAATGCTACATTTCCAAATGAAACATTCTGTCACATATACACAGAACAAGCTTCTAATTATATATCTCAAAGAGCTGCACCTGCAATCACTCCATTGATTCTGTCAGGACATCATGTCCTGCGCTGCAGTGCACACACTCTGCTCCGCAGTGTCCCACCCATCCTAATTTAGGGCTTGATTAGGATTCCAAACCGCACACAGCTGCTGGTCTTGCCGTAGAGCACCTGGTGTGGAGAAATAAGCAGGCGTTTATAATGAACTGCAGAGATTTCACCTTTTATTAAAACTCTCATCACATACATGCACTGTAATGGCATGCTAGCATACAGTGCATAGAGATGAACTCAGACGCAGCGCGACCACTGCTGGTGAACTTTGGGTGACCCAGGAGATGTTTCTTTTTCAGAATACTCATTTGTGAGTGTAAGCGACTTTGCAGGTTTGGATCTGCTGCGGTTGGGGAATTATGTATGCAATGAGATGATAATTCATGCCGTGTGCTTTCAAGGGCATCAGTATCAGCATGATGCTCTTAATGGCAGATTGAGTCCTTTAATAAAAATTCACACTTTTGGGTGGATTTCATTAAAGCTGACAAGTCCCAGTCATATTTCACACCAAAATTAAAAGAAGAAGAAGAAAAAAACATTCTGCATGAAGATTATAATGCTGTTGTTTTTTAAACATTTTTTGCATTAAATGATCATATTCACCTCTCAGATTACTGTAATTTATTACAGTAATACAGTAATGAGAATCATTGAAGATAATCAGAATAGTAAAAGTATGTGATGATACATTTTAGTAATGAAAATTGTGGTGTAAAAATTGCTTAATTGTTCTGAAAATGTCACAATGCAAAAGTGTAATGTTGGTTGTAAGGTCGCAAAGAAGGTAAACCAGGATTTTTGGTGGCCAAAGGGTTGAAGGTCCAAATTTCAGTTTCAATGCAGCTTCAAGGGGCTCTACACAATCCCAGTCAAGGAATAAGGGTTTTATCTAGTGAAACAACCAGTCATTTTTAAAAAAAAAAACAAAAAACAAAAATAAAAAATTATATACTTTTAATCACAAATGCTCGTCTTGCACTAGCTCTGAGACTTTACACATTACGTAATCAAGGTAAGGTAGGGTGAAAAACTCCATCTCATTTTCTCCTCCAACCTCAAAATCATTCAACATCATTGTTTTACCTATTTGTAATGGGTGTTTGACTTTCTTTGCACGTTCGCTTTGTAAAACTGGGTCGGTATTTTGGCTTACGTAATGCTTGACTTTCCAACGTGACTACGTAATGTGTTGAGCTAGTGCAAGATGAGCATTTGTGGTTGAAAAGTATATGCATTTTTATTTTTTTTAGAAAATGACTGATCGTTTCACTAGATAAGACCTATATTCCTCATCTGGGATTATGTAGACCCCTTTGAAGCTCCATTGAAACTGCAATTTGGACCTTCAACCTGCTGATCCCCATTGAAGTCCACTATACTGAGAAAAAATCCTGGAATGTTTTCCTCAAAAACCCTAATTTCTTTTCGACTGAAGTAAGAAAGACATCTTGGATGACATAGGGGTAATTCTGGAAGTGAACTAATCCTTTAAGATTTTTTGCATTGTGGCATAACTTTAATTACCGTTGTGAGAGTTAGGATCACTAAAGCATCACTTTATGTGTCCTTCTGGATTTAGATTGCTGTACTGATCACTAATGGCCAATCGGATGATCCAGTGGACGGTCCAGCTAAAGCTGTAACAGACAGCGGGATTTCCCTGTTTGCTGTGGGTGAGTTGAAAACTTGGTGCTAATCTTGGTGCTAAGTGTTTGGGTATGCATATGTTTTGACGTGTGGCTCAGAGTAGCTATAGTGCAGTGATTTACAGTAATATTAGTGAAGGCGGTAAGACATAAAACGTGTATGTTTGTGTGTGTCAGCCTTGTTTCCTTGACTTTGTCATGCTCTTTCTGTTTTGACGCCCAGAGTGCTGAAATAATTATGGCTCATTACCCGGTGGCCGACTAATTGCTGTAATTTTTCATCAAGCCCATTCCTCCTTGCCCCCCTTCATCACACACACACACTGACACCGTGTCCTGCCTTTCTAATCAGTTTTCCCAAAGAGACGTGAATATATCAGCCCATTTGACACATCTCTGAGACACGTGTACAGAAGGGCGACATGCCGTGACGTTCTCCCATCATCACTTTACAGCTGATACACTGTCTGATAACACTGGAGCTGGTCTGAGAGACATGAGGGTCATTTCTTTACACAAACACCTGTTATGCATTAACTAGACCTTACAGGCCTCCATATTAAAATAATGTCATGTTGGAGCTGTGGCATAGTGGTTAGTGAATAGACATAGTGCTCATATGGGTGATGAAGGTTCGAGTTTGACATGCAACAAGCCCTGACACCCTAATATGTAAGAAATTATGAAGCAGATCTGTATAGAAGCTAATATGTGCCGTTTCAACTGGCTGATACAGTTGAGGTCAAAAGTTTACATACACCTTGTAGAATCTGCAAAATATTAATTATTTTACCAAAGTACTGACCTGAAATATTTTACTTTAGTACTGACCTGAATAAGATATTTCACATAAAAGACGTTTACGTATAGTCCACAAGAGAAAATAATAGTTGAATTTATATTAATGACCCTGTTCAAAAGTTTACATACAGTTGATTCTGTGTTATTATTAAATTGTGTTTTTTTTTGTTTAGTGATAGTTGTTCATGAGTCCCTTGTTTGTCCTGAACAGTTAAACTGCCCACTGTTCTTCAGAAAAATCTTTCAGGTCCGACAAATTCTTTGGTTTTTCAGCATTTTTGTGTACACAATGGAAACACAATGCATTAAGAGCAGGGGGGTGAAAACTTTTTGAATTTGAAGATCAGGGTAAATTTAACTTATTTTGTCTTCTGGGAACATGTAAGTATCTTCTGTATCTTCACAAGGGCAGTACTAAATGAAAAAACATATTATTTAGGCAAAATAAGAAAAATATTAATTCTGTTCAAAAGTTTTCGGCTCTTGATGCATCGTTTTCCTTCTAGAGCATCAGTGAGCGTTTGAACCGTATGAAATAGTTGCATTTGAGTCCCTCAGTTGTCCTCAGTGTGAAAAGATGGATCTGAAAATCATACAATCTTTATTGGAAAGGGTTCACATACACAAAAATGCTGAAAAACCAAATAATTTTGTGGGACCTGAACGATTTCTCTGAAGAACAACAGGCAGTTTAACTGTTTAGGACAAACAAGGGACTCATTAACAACTATCTCTAAAGAAAAAAACACAGCTGTGGATTATTCAGGTAACAACACAGTATTAATCAAGCGTATGTATTGTAAACTTTTGAACGGGGTCATTTTTATAAATTCAACTATTATTTTCTCTTGTGGACTATATGTAAACATCTTTTTTATGAAATATCTTATGTGGGTCAGTGCTGCATAAAAGTAACATGCATTTTGTATGATACCTCTTATTTTGGTAAAGTAATTAACATTTTGCAGATTCTGCAAGGTGTATGTAAACTTCTGACTTCAACTGTATACACGCTGCGTGTTCTTCAGGGGTAAGGAACGCCGATCAGTCCGAGATGAAGAAAATCGTCACAGAACCCCATGAGGAACATCTACTGCTCAGCCCAGATTTCTCCTTCCTAGAGCATCTTCTGCCCAAACTCTCTCGTCGCATCTGCTTCACTGCTTCAGAGCCTCCCCGACCTGTTAAACAACAACCGTCTGGTAAAACCACCATGAGTTTTGCTAATGAAACACATTGATTCTGATATTTTCTGAATGCATTGTGATTCTCTGTGGAATCAAGTTTAGTTTTTAACACCAAACCCAAAGGCGACAGACATACAAATGGGTCGTCACACACACAGATACTTCATTGACTTACAATAGAAAAGTGCAATATAAAGTGCTATTCTTTCTGCTGTAGTGGTAGAGAGGATAGTAGGACCTAAAGATCTGCAAGTGAGCGAGCTGAGTTACAGCTCTCTGCAGCTGACCTGGAGTCAGGCCACAGGAGACATTACCGGCTACAGGCTGCTCATCACCCCTGTGTCTCCAAAGGGCCATCTGCTCCAAGCACAGCAGAGACAGGTGAGACACGGTCACCTGTGCATATGCACACCCCACGCAGCACAGCACAGCAGATGGAGGGCTGCACATGGACCAGTTTTCTTTGTGTGGCAATAAGCTAATATGTTTACTATGTGTGGTTTTCTTTCTGTCTCTCAGATTGATCTGAAAGGAGATATTAGTAGTACTCCAGTAACCGGGTTGAGTCCTAAGACTGCGTACTCTCTCACTTTATATGCCATCTACCCCGGACGCATTGGAGAATCTGCCACTATTATCACAGAAACCAGTGCGTTTTAAATTTTATACTCTAAAATGTCTCTAAGCATGATGTATATCATGCAAATGTGTAAGCAAATGTATATATTTTTCATTTATTTGTAAGCAAACTTTCCCATTGTACAAATGCAGTATCTTACTATATGCATGATTTATTTTCAGCTGTTTTGCCACCGGTTTCGAACTTCCGTGTGCTTGAAGAAGGACTGTTCTCTTTACGCCTGGGATGGACGCCTCCACTTGGAAAAGTGGATAAATATAAAATTTATGTTCCAAGAAGTGAGAAATCAACACACAGTCTAAAACTTAATATAGGATATTTTACAGATGTTGTTTAATAGATTCCTTCATTTATTTTCAGCTGACAGACCCGGGCTCATTTACGATCAAATTCTGTTGGGCGATGCCTCCTCTCATGTGATTGACACTTTAGAAGAGGACAAAGAGTACACGGTACACATCTATGTTGTCTACCCAGAGGGCACCAGTGAGACTGTATCTGTCACCGGGAAAACCTGTAAGTCTGTTTTCTGTCTTCTGTTTGTTTTTTTTTTTCTTTTTATAGTATAGTTTTATTTGACACATCATGTAAAAGTCTGCCTTACCAAAATGATACAGCACAACAATGATGCCGTTGTAAACTTTATGTAATGTACCACAGCACTGAATAATCACCAGTCTCTGTGCCATCATGGGATTCTACTTCAATTATGTAGTTTAATAAGGGTTGTACAATGATGCAAAAATAATTATTATTATTATACCATAATACACCATTAAAAAAATAAAAAATAAAAAATAAATTAAACTGAATTTTAAATTATAAAAATGTAGTGATTAAACTTGTTTAATGTTGTGCTTTAATATTGTATGATTTGGGAGTAATAATAGTAATAATAATAATAATTATTATTATTATTATTAATAATTTATTATTGTGTATTATTGTAATAATATTACCATTTATAAAAATCATTATTGTTAATAATAATAATTATTATGTATTGACTTTAAATGTAAAATTGTAAATTTAAACTGACTTTAAAATTGTACTGATTAAATGTGTTTAAGGTTGTGTTTCAGTACTGTATATTTCAATATTTATTATTATTATTATTATATTTTTAATAGTTTATTATTGTTTAATAACTTAAAATTGTGTAATAATATTACCATTTCTAAAAATCATTATTGTTAATAATAATAATAATAATAATAATAATAAATTAAGTGAAATTTTATATTAAATCATTTATTATATGCATCCATTGTTTTATTATTTATTGTTTATTATATAATGTAAAATTTTAAATTTAAACTGACTTTAAATTTAAAAATGTACTGATTCAATACTGAATGTTTGGGAATAATAATAATAATAACAATAATAATTGCTATAAATAATAATAATAATAGCAATAATAATATTTATTATTATTATTATTTTACTAGTTTATTATTGTTTATTATTGTAATAATATCAACATTTATAAAAATCATTATTGTTAATAGTAATAATAATAAATGAAGTGAAATTTTATATTAAATCTTTTGTTATATGTATCCATTGTTTTATTATTTATTGACTTTTAATGTAAAATTTTACATTTAAACTGACTTTAAATTTAAAAATGTACTGATTAAACATGTTGTGATTCAATACTGACTGGTTTGGGAATAATAATAATAACAACAACAACAACAACAATAATAATAATTGCTATAAATAATAATAATAATAATAATAATGTTTTTTTTAAATAGTTTATTATAGTTTATTATTAGAAGAATATTACAATTTATAAAAAATCATTATTGTTAATAATTATAATTATTTATTGACTTTAAATGTAAAATTGTAAATTTAAACAGACTCCAAAAATGTACTGTTTAAATGTGTTTAAAGTTTGTGCTTCAGTACTGTATATCTAAATATTTATTATTATTATTATTATTATTATTTTGAATATTTTATTACTGTTTATTATTGTAATAATATTACCATTTATAAAAATCATCATTATTTTTATTATTATTAATGATAATAATTAGTGAAATTTTATATTCAATTGTTTGGCTTGGAACTATTGTGTGTATTACTGGTTTAACCACTAGATGGCAGTATAACACATATCTTCATGAAGAAACCTTTAACGTCAAATATAAAACTTTCCCTTGTGTTTTTATTTATCATTTACTGAGTCATTTATTTATGTAATTAATTTTCTATTTTCTGTTTAGCCTTAGTAAAAGAATTGTAATTTTTATCATGCATTGTCATGCCAATAAAAACTCGATCTTCGATCCTTTTTTGTGTGTTGCAGTGAAACTGGTCCCAGTTGATCAACTGCTGGTGCAGAACGCCACAACAGACACAGTTCAGGCTCGCTGGTCGTCTGTCAGAGGCGCCACAGGGTACAGACTCACCTGGTCATCATCAGGTAACAAACACTGATCTGCTCCAGTATTAAATGCATCATATTTAAAAACATAAATGCACATGCACATCTCTACTTCCATATTTCCACAGAGGGACACATAGAAAATGTGAACCTGGGAGACAACTTTAATTTCTACATGGTGCAGGGTCTGCATGCCGGCACAGAATACACCATCACCATCAACCCCATTTTTGTGGACATTGAAGGGCCTGTTACCTCTGCCAAAGCCAAGACATGTGAGTGCAGTTCACACAGGATGCATGCTTGCTTTCCAAAACAGACCATGGGTTTCAAATTGTGTTGTTGACACGGTGTCTTAAAAACAGCAAGTGTGAAAAGCTACAATACTGCTAGTAAATCATGCCGTGTCTGAAGATGCTAATGCTCTCTCTCTCTTTCTCAGTGGAAAGCAGTGCAGTACAAACCCTGAGAGCGTCTGCGGTGAGCACTAGCAGCGCTGTTACCTCGTGGAACGCCGTACCTGGAGCCACAGGCTACAGATTGGCCTGGGGTCCTACTGCAGGTGTCTATATAAATACCTTTTTTTTGTCTCCTTGTCCTGCACTTGGCCATTCACCACTTTCCAGTTTTACTTTGTAGTCTGTTTCTCTTTTCATTTCCTCTCTCTCTGATTTATAGTCTCTTTTTCATGGAAGCGACAGGTTGGTGACAACATGAGGTGTCGCTGTGCCGCCTCATGACTCATGCCGTCAAGTTTATCTGTGTGTTTAAGAGAATTTGTGTGTGTGTAAGTTTGGGGCTCTGTGTGAGAGAAATGAATTGATGTCACCTCAGAGCACCTCCAAAAGAAGAGTCTTTGAAAGTGACTCCTTTCTGTCACTGTGATGGGCTGCGGGCATCTGCTTTAAAAGAACGACCTGCAAGAACATTCTGATGAAGGAGAGCTCTGTGACTCATACAACACGCCCTGACACATACATATAGATGAGGCTGAGGCTGAGTTTATGGGGAAGGGGGAGAGAAAACGGAGGGCGAGGAGACTAAATTAGAAGTTAGATGTTTAGTAGTTAAAAAAAAATCTTGAAACATGAATGTAAGATTCATTATTATTAAGATTCATTTTAATTATTTACTATAAAATTCTATGTATTTTTGATATGAATTTGTATAAAGAATTATTTGAATATAAATGTATTAATTTTATAAAAAGTTCTTTTTTTATAAAAATGTATGCATACATACAATTTGATTAATATTATTATTTGCTAATATATATGTATTTGTATAAATTATTATATAAATAGAAATATATTCATTTTTATAAGAATTCTAACTTTTTGTAATAAAAATGTTTTTATTTAAAAAAAAAATATATATATATATATATGAAAACAAGACGAAATATGTTAATATTACAAAAGTAAATTGTGTATATATATATATATATATATATATATACACACACACACAGTATAGGTGTGTGTGTATATTAAAATATTACACTTATAAATATTTAAAAGTATATCAAATATTTTTACATTTATATATCATCAAAAAATAATATACATATACCTAGTATGAGTATATATATATATATATATTATACATTTCGGTACGTATTTGTATCAGTTATTCATTTTTATAAAAATGCTGACTTTCTGTAATAAAAATAAATAATGTTTTCTAATTGTATAATGTTTTTAATTATTATTTCTTTATATATACAATATATATTAACACTTCATTCATATATATATATATATATATATATACTTTAAAAAAAAAAATTTTTTAAATGTAAGAAAAATTGTGATTTTAGAAAATACGTTTTTAGAAAAAATTATATATATAAATATATGATTTTATTATTATTTGCTAATATGTGTATATGTATGTATGTGTATGTTCAATTTTGGTAGGTATTTGTATAGATTAATATATGGTATATATTTATATTATAATATATATATATATATATATATATTCCATTTTATAAATATTTTTTTTCTTGTAATAATAATTGTTTTTCTAATATATATATATATATATATATATTTTTTTAATGTTATTATTTGCTAATATATATATATTGCAAAAAATAATAATATTAACAATGGCTAAAAAGTGAGACAAAATGTTTTAGTGATTTATATATATATATATATATTTTTTTTTTTGTGTGTGTGTGTGTATTTATGCATGTGCAGAGTTCATAGGGAGAGATCGGCCCAGGCAGTTGGCTCTGAATGGCAGCACAACTGAGTATGTTTTGAAGAATCTGGTCCATGACACCGAGTATGTGCTTTCCCTTTATGTTCTCTTTGGCTCTGTGGTCGGTCCAGGCGTCACCGCTACATTCAGGACCTGTGAGTGACCCGACACCTTGTCATGTGTCCATGATAAACACATTCTGACAGTGATTATTTCTATATTTATGTGCTTGATGGTCGGGTCTTGTATATTCTGCTCACCAGCGCCTCTCGGATACGTCTCAAATTTTAAAGTGACGTCATACACCAGCTCCTCCATCGACGTGGAATGGAGTCCTATTGTAGGGGCCACAGAGTACAAACTTACCTGGAGTTCAGGTAAAAACTGTTGGTACTTTTTGTACTTCTTTACACCTATAAAATGATAATATACTGAATTTGAAATAAACCCATCCAGTTGGTTTTAATAAGGCCCATAAAACTATGATATATTCCGAATCATAACAGATTTGATTTGCGTCATTGTGTTCTCTCGCAGAATTTGTGAGTCCTCAGAGTCGGTATCTTGACCGTAGCATTTTACAGCACAGCATTGCTGGTCTTCAGCCACAAACACTTTATTCTGTCAGCATTCATGCTCTCTACAGCAACACAGAAGGACCAGAAATCACGCTCTCACAGCAAACAGGTACTGTTCACAACATTAAATGTATTCACAGTAATTAATTCCCCTTCCTTCGTAGGAAAGCTGTACCAACAAATCTTGACTTCTAGTTCTGCTGCTCAGTTTGCCTCTGTGTCTTTTTGCAATGACACTTGGTCGACAGGCACTTGTCATTTATCACAGCCATAAGAAGAAAACTCTGCTCAGTTAATTAGGCACTTCAGACAGTCAGGGTCCGGGGATATGGAGATGTTCCTCCCTTTGTTCCAATGGGATTGAGGGATATCATGTGATTGATTGACAGCTCCTGTGTTTGAGCCCCCATCTTTAGCAGCCACAGCTGTATAGAGCAGTATTTTTACTGAAGCTCAGTGTGTGTTTCACTGCTGTCAGCTTCACTGTTATCAGCACATCTTCACAGTTTCACAGACAACACTGTGAAAAGCAGAAGGCAGCTGCATTGCACTTAAACGAACACTATATAAAACTATAAATACCAAATAACATCACCGATGTACAGTTGAAGTCAAAAGTTTACATACACCTTTCAGATTCTGCAAAATGTTCATTGTTGTACCAAAACAAGAGGGATCATACAAAATGCATGTTATTTTTTATTTAGTACTGACCTGAATAAGATATTTCACATAAAAGACATTTACATATAGTCCACAAGAGAAAATAATAGTTGAATTCATCAAAAATGACATGTTCAAAAGTTTACATACACTTGATTCGTAATAGAAGGAAAAATTAGCAGAAGGAAAAACGATACATTAAGAGCTGGGGGGTGAAAACTTTTGGAATTTGAAGATCAGAGTAAATTTCACTTATTTTGTCTTCTGGCAAACGTGTAAGTATCTTCTGTAGCTTTTGAAGGGGAATAGTAAATGACAAAAAAATATGATATTTAGGCAAAATAAGAAAAATGTACACATCTCCATTCTGTTCAGAAGTTTACACCCCTGGTGTTTCATTCTGGAGCATCAGTGAGCGTTTAAACCTTGTGTAATAGTTGCATATAACCAAGTGTTACTAATTGTTTTACCATAATGCATTTGCAGCCTCTTTGACAGACTCTGAGCTGATTGAGACTGTTCGGGAGGTAAAAGTTGTGGACATTGGCGCCAACTCTTTCAAACTGGCCTGGAAGAAAACACCAGTGGTCACTGGGTACAAGATCACTTGGACCCCCTTCCATGGTGGGTCCCAGCAATCCTCATTACAATTAACACTTGATTACAATCCATCCTTTATCTTTACACTACAAATACATTCTGTGTTTTTAAGGTGGAGAAAAAAAGAGTGAGCTTGTATCTTCTTCTGCCACATCCTTCACCATCACTGATCTGCCTGCTAGTGCTGCATACAAGATCCAGGTTTCTGCAGTGGTCAGAAGCAAAGAGGGAAGTCCAGTAATGGTGACGGCCCGCACATGTGAGTCACTTTAATATTTCAAGTTGATTGTTTTTATGTAAATGTACAATAGTAAGTATTTAATTCAAAGTATCTTGAAGAAGAATTTTGCTGTTGTGTTACAGTGGATCTGCCCAAGGTGACTGGATTCAGTGCTCTGAACACTACAGACAATAGCACTGTACTGAACTGGACCAGTGTAATTGGAGCATCTGGATACCTGCTGTCCTGGAGACATATATCAGGTCAGAAACATAAGAATCCATATTTACAGACAGTTTGCACATGAACTTCAATGTATAAAAATATCCTAAATATGCATATATGCATATGTGTGTAATCCAGGGTAAAAATGATGGATTGTTTATATATTGTATGTTATCTTATTACAGTAGATTAACCTAACCGATACCGGCTCTAGGCACGAGCACTGCTCCAATTTAGAACAACGAGGCTGACCGTTCATTTGTTAATGAGTGTCGCTAAATAGCAGGGGAAAACTAATTTCAGATAAGCTCTTGTAATAAGAGTTCCTCTCACAAAAGCCGTTGTCTGATATACGATACATGAAAAAGAAGAGAATAGACAGCGTAGATAATGTCATGAAGAGATCTGTGATTCATTCATGTTATCTTGATGACGTCAACAGGGCTCCTAATGAGGGTGTGCTTTGCATGAACATGAAGGTTATTAGGAATCTAAAGGTGGACGTTTATTTTAGCTTTTGACAAGGAAATCAGACTCTGGATGTCAGTGTGTCCTTGAAATGTTTTTAAAATTTATTTTGCAGACAATAGACTCTCACAGATGTTCCAGTTTTTTGTTTTGTTTCTGTTTTGCTATTTTCTCTCTTTATGTTTTGTGCAGAGGTGGACATCTCCTCTGATCTGCTGAGCTCTGGCTTCACCTCGTATAAGATCAGAGATCTTCTGTATGGCAGAACCTACATATTTTCCATCAGACCACTTTATGGGGAAGTGGAGGGTCCGGTCACAACTATCACTAAAAGAATCTGTAAGGCTTTATCTCTGCAAATATCATTTGCATTTTAAATGTTGCTAACCACTTATATTGTAAGGAATGATTGATGTATTGGACATGTCTGGTGTAAATTATGTTCTCTAATCATAAAAGAGTCTGTCTTGAAAAGAGGCTGTCTGATTGACTAGAAAACAAAAATGCTGATTAGGGAAGGAAAATTTGAAAAGTTTGTGAAACTCATTATAGTTGAGAATATGTATTTTTAAAGCACAAACACTGCTGTTGAATTGTTTGGGGTCAGTCATTTTCTTTAAGAAATTAATACTTTTATATTCAGCAAGGACATGTTTTATTGATCAAAAGTGATTGTAAAAACATTTATAATGTTGCAAATGATTTCTGTTTCAGTTTTCGACATTAATAATAGAAAGAAATGTTTCTTGAACAGCAAATCAGCATATCTGAATGATTATGAGTAATGGCTGCTGAAAATTCAGCTTTGGAATAAACAACACATTTTTCAATTATATTAATATAACGTATTTCACAGTATTACTGTTTATACTGTATTTTGGATCAATAAATGCAGCCTTAGTGAGCATATCAGACTCCAAACATTTTAACAGTGGTGTACAGTAAAAGCAAAACTGATCTGTATGAGCTCACAACTTTTTGTTTTACAGTGGGAGCCCCTCGCCTCATTCCTGTCCAGAGCCCCACGCCAGCCCCTGTCTCTGCTAACACCAAAATCAATGTCTTGCCACTACACACCACAACCAGAAATGCTCGCACCACAGGGGTAAAAGCACCCAGCACACCCACCATCACTCAGAGACTCGCTGTGAGGCCTCAGATTACCATTGGACAAACGACGTCAGCACTGACCAGATTGACCACAGTAAATGACCAAACCACCCTATCCGTCGAGACACCTCCACCTGGACCAGGTGATTCAGACTAAATAGTTTCAGTATTTTTTACCCCAGTTTTCAAGATTTTCAGTTTAAAAAATTCTGATAAAGTTGTTTTGAAAAGGTCATGTCATACATTGTTTGTAATGATTACTTTTTAGCTTTTATGCACTAGAAATATTTATTGTTTAGTTTTCATGCCCTTTTTCCCACCCTCTCAATGACCCTTATAATAAAACAGGCTGTTTTTATTGCGTTGTCTTTTTAGACTTGTAAATGCCCCTTTTTTATGTTAAAAACTAAAACAAGAAGTCTTCCTGACAGGCGTTAGCTTTATATCTGTCAGCTTTACATCTGTGCTGATATATACCGTACAGATAAACTGTTAATCATTGATTTCCCATGAAATTAAGCCTTTACACTTTAAAAAATGCTGGGTTAATTTTGACCCAGCTTGTTGGGTTTTATACATTAACCCATTTGCTGGGATGTTTTTTTTTTTTTTGTGCTGGGTCAGTGGTTAGTTTCTATATTATTTATATATATATATATATATATATTTATATATAATTTATACATATTATTCATTGTCAAATCAAGTCAAAAAAAAAAAAAAAGCAGCAGCCACAATGGGAATCTGTGGGAATAAAACTGCTATTAGTGGACTGTTCCAGTTCATTAAATGACTTGCATTCATGACTTATATTCATGTTAAAATACGTCAAATTTCCTGTCAGGTTTTCTCTCAGAACATTGGGTTACACTGACCCAGCGCTGGGTAGAAATGTGAGGGGTTCTTCATTTGTACTGACAGTAAAAATGAACCAGCAGCTGAGTTACAGAAAAACTACCCAGCACCTGGATAAAAATATTAAAAATAACCCTATAAAATGAAAAAAAGTATCATTTTCCACGAATTCCAAACATACTAATTCTTGTGTTCAAAAATATTTTGAAGAACATTGCTAACCAATCCATTGTGGTGACCATTGGCTTCCATTCTAGAGAAATGGGTAACACTTCAGATTAGGGAGCACTATTCATTATTAACTAGTTGCTTTTAAGCATGCATATTACTAACATATTGGCTGTTTATTAGTACATATAAAGCACATATTAATGCATAACCTTACTCTAGATCCCTTAACCCTACCCAATACCTAAACACAACTACTACAACAACTACATTACTTCTAATAAGCAGCAAATTATGAGTTTATTGAGAGAAAGCTCTTCGTTAATAGCGCATATGTGTTTCCTAATCTAAAGTGTTACCAGAAAGTCAATGTTAATGATGTGAATGTGTAAATGAACTGTGTGTATCTGTCTGTTAGTGTGTGGCAGGGTGAAAGCTGACATTGTGTTTCTGGTCGATGAATCCTGGAGCATTGGAACTAACAACTTTGGGAAGCTGAAGGACTTCCTGTTTAGAATTGTCACATATTTTCCCACTATAGGACCTAAAGGAACACAGGTAGGATATGTTAATGTGCTATATTCTATATATGTGGCTTTCCACCACATTTGGGAACATTCTATGTCTTAGTCACTATTTCTGTAATCTCATAATGAGCACAAACATCTGACATGCTGCAAGTGTGAACTAAACCATCTTATTAACTTGCCTTAGATAGCAGTAGTTCATTACAGTGATGAGCCAAGGATCGAGTTCAGCTTTAACACTCACAAAGACCGCAACTCTGTTTTGAGAGCGCTCCGTGAAGTCCGCTATGGAGGAGGGAACACAAAAACAGGTGCACAAGATTAAAAATAGTTAATGCAAAACGTGACCCTGGATCAAAAAAGACATTGTATGGGTCAAAATGATCATTTTTTTGCCAGAATCATTAGGATATTAAGTAAAGATCATGTTCCATGGAGATATTTTGTAAATTTACTAATTTAACTTAATTTTTGATTAGTATTATGCATTGCTAAGAACTTCATGTAGTCAACTTTAAAGGAGATTTTGTCAATGTTTTTTTGCATTTTTAAATAGTTGTATCCTGGCCAAATATTGTCCTATCCTAACAAACTTAAAGCTTATTTATTCAGCTTTCAGATGATGCAATAATATCAATTTAAAAAAAATGAACCCTTATGGCTGGGTTTGTGGTCCAGGGTCACAAATATTAGGGTGATGTCTCATCTGAAATGTAATGATTGTGAACGTGCGTGTAGGTCGTGGGATCAGCTATGTCCTTAGGGAGATGTTTCAGGAGTCTTTGGGTATGAGACAGGAAGTTCCTCACGTGTTAGTGTTACTGACAGACGGGAGAGCACTGGATGACGTAGAGCCGCCGTCCAGGATAGCACATGCTCTGGGTGAGTAATATCAGCTGCAACGCAGGAATAAACAAATATTGATGGCTTTTACTTGGACTTCTCACTATTCAGATTTTTTTCTCACAATTCTGAGTTTAGATCTCAGAATTCAGACTTTTTTGTCGCAGTTCAGAGAAGAAAAGTCAGAATTGTGAGATGTAAACCCTCAAAAAGTCTATTTTTGACATTTTGACCAATTTAATGTGTCCTTCCTGGATAAAAGTTTTAATTTCTTTCAAAAAAAGACTTGTACTGACCTTGAACTTCATCAGTTCATCATAAGTTTATTTACTTCCTTATTTGGTTCATACTTTAGTAAAACCTTAATATAATGAATGAATGATAAACTTCATTATTTGGCGTGTTTGTGCATTAGGTGTCAGTGTGTTGGCCATTGGCATCGCTCACGCAGATATCGAGGAGCTGAGGACCATCGCCTCTGGCACCACTTACAAGAACATCTTCTTTGCCAGTGATTTTGACGATCTTCCGACTGTCGAGAGAGAGTTTATCAGCAGCATCTGTAGCGAGGCCTTACAGTCAGAGTTCAAACAACATGATGAGGTGGGCCGTACAAATCTTGAGTGGAATTATGAGTATTATTTTTACAATACGTACATAATCAGATTTGTATTTGTCTTTGTCCTAGTTTGCGCAACTGGACACACCTACAGATGATCCAGAAGCTCTCAGTAAACCAGAAGGGCCTTGTCCACTCAGCTGTAAGGTAAACGCTTCCTCTATATCCTAACTACAGCTGTCACTCCATGTCTTATATGAGTTCTCATGAGTCCCTCTTGGTTTGTTGTTGTTCACAGGGCCAGAAAGGAGAGAAGGTAAGTGGCTATTTATTTTGTTATGTGTGTTATCGATCAAATAATTGTAGCTGATGATATGATTATATCTAATTTCTCCGCTGCAGGGCGATGGATTTGGTCTCGGTGGCCTGGTATGTTAGACAGCAGCAGACTGCTATTTCTTTATTTCTTTATATGTTTCCTTCTCACTAATCGCAATGGCTCACAGCATTCTGTCTGAACTCTGACAGACAGTCTTTCTCTCTCATTAGGGCTATGTATGTAACATAAGAAAACAGGTATTATTACTGCTCATACTCTGAAGTAGGGGTTAAAAATATTGGCATGACAGATGATAGATTGAGCTAGAATGTCTCATAGATTTAAATTGAAGAAGGCACTTGACCAATACAGCATCTAGGGACCAAAATCTCATAGACACTTAGTCTTGTTCGCAGTGCCCTATGAGTTTTGCACACTGTTATTTGTATAATTTTATAGTTTTTATTAATAGATTTTTATTTATATTTTCCATTTTTATTTGGCTTTTTGTTTAATTTTTATTCATTTAGATTTGCACAGTGTTATTTTAACATTATTAAGTTTAAGTTTTTGTTTTTGTAATATTTCAAATAATTTATTTTTTATTTCAGTTTTCTTTATTTTAATTTTAAGTAATTCTGTTATGTGCTTTTGTCATTTTTATTCATTTTTGTTTTTTAATGTTTCTACATAGTTTTATTTCAGTTTTAGTTTTATTTCAGGTAGTAAATTTAGTGTTTAAACTTTCACTTAGTTGTCAGCATATCTCATTTTCATTTAGTTTTTCCATCAAATTTTTACAGTATATTTTATTTTATATTAGATATTTGAATTGACAAGAATGTTTTTACTTTTTTTATATAATTTCCATTTTTATTGTTGAATTTCTATTAATTTTGTTATTTTAGCATTATTTATCCACTTTTATAGTTTTTATTCGAATTTTGATTCGCTTTCATTTTTCTATTTTCATTTTCATTTGAGTTTAATTTTTAGTATTAGTAAAAAAAATCTTTTTTTTTGCTTTTATATTTCTAAAAAGTTTAATTTTTTATTTCATTTTTTTATTTTAAGTTTTATTTCAGTTTTAGTGCTTAAACTTAACTTATTTGTCAACATTTCTTATTTTTAAAATAGTCATTTAATATTTGCAGTATAGTTTATTTTATTTCAGATATTTCAATCAACAAAACTGTTTATTCGACTTTTTGTTTAATTATTCATTTTATTTTAGCATTATTTATCCACTATTTAACTATTATTGTAGTTTTTATTCATATTTTGATTAGCTTTTAATTTTTATATTTTCAGTTTTCATTTTAATTTGACCTTATTTTTAGTAATTTTATGTGCTTTTGTCATTTTTATTAATTTTTTTATATTTCTAAAGAGTTTTATTTTTTATTTCAGTTTTGGTTTTACTTGATTTAGTAGATATTGTGTTATTTCAGATATTTGAACTAACAAGAATGTTTTTATCTTCGTTTTAGTTAACGATTACAACACTAGTTTTGCTCACACAATCTAGTGAAAATATAAAAATCCAGTATCTTTTTTGCAGTATTATTATTATTTATCTTTTTTCTTGTTTTTCTGTTGACATAGCGACTCAAGCAAGGCCCGGGGCATTTTGACTCATTCTCTCTAAAGGTCAAAGGGGAGAAGGGTGAGCGGGTGAGTACACGCAACATCTGCCGTTCTACAGCACAACTTAAATAAACACAAATACAACACCCCCTCTCTGTCTTCATAATTACAAGTTGATTTTAATTACTGGAGCATTTAATATTTGAACCGAGCCGTTCAGCTAATGATGAGATTGTTTTTTGACTCAGCTGTTGTTTTAATAGATTAAAGGATTAAATCTAATTATTAATATCACAGATCTGTCTCTGTACCGGGTGCTATTCGTACTCTGCGTTTTTTCTTCCTGTTATCTCTTTGAGAAGGCGACACATGAAAGCACTTGTCAAATCAAAGCGACGCTTTTGAATAACAAATGAAATGTGACAGGTCTTGCTAACAAGATCGGCATTGTTACAGATGTTTCCTTATTTATTTTTGTGATATGTATCAGTGTGAATGCGTGGATTCACATTGTCCTATATTTGATTTCAAAGTAATATGTGCACTGAAGATGTTCTATTGTTATATTGGAGGAGTATCAAACAGTTTCTGTGTATTTGTGTATATTATATAACATAGTACTAATTTCATTTTTAAATTTTTTTTTTTTTCTCTCTGTATCATTCCCACTTTGCATTCATCAGGGTCTTCCCGGAACGGATGGCATCCCAGGTTTACCAGGACGACCAGGTAGAACTGGACCCCCTGGTTCTCCCGGACAAAGGGTAAAAGAAGAAACTTCAGTGTAGAACAACACAATATGTAAGCTTCTTAGGAAGAATATTGTTGTGAATGTGCATAAACAATCTCTTAATCTAATTCAGGGGGTGCCTGGAATTCCTGGTGACATGGTAAGTGTCTCTTTCACATCTCGCTATATAAAAAACAGCGTAGGTGGCGATATTTAAATCGGTATATTCTGGAAATGGTAGTTAGTTCACTCATTTAAAACATGTGCGCAATGTCCTAACCCTTTGTATATCTTAGTAGGAGAATTGGGAAAGCTGCAATTATCTTTGAGTGATTCACAGAGGGAGTAATGAGGAATGATTATGGCTAGTCAGTGTAGAGTATTTGCCCCCACTTTCTTTTAAAGCTTCATTCTTATTTATTTAATGTCTCACGTTTTAAGTAAATTTAAATTTAATACTTCTTTGAATGTGACTGTGTATCAAGACTATAAGCCCAACATATTTCTCTTCTTCACAATCTCAGGGGCCTCCTGGTAATACTGGACCTAAAGGACAGAGAGGAGAGAGAGTAATTTTATTTATTTGATTTTATTTTAAATAACACCTATTTAAATCTAGTTGACTTATATTGACTTTTTCTTTATTTAGGGCGAGCCAGGCTATGTTATGGGAGGTATGGAGGTTCTTCCAGGACGTAAAGGAGAACCTGGATCCTCTGTAAGTGATTGTATCATACTATGCAGCTGTATTTAATGGTTTAGATTAAATAATATGCAGCTTATTTTACAAATCTACTTATAACTGCATTTGATTCACTCTTTGATTAAAAGGGCCCCCCAGGTGCTCCAGGGGTCCCAGGGGTATCAGGTCCTCCAGGACTCCCAGGTTTGCCTGGGCCTCCAGGCTCTCCTGGACTCTCTGTTAAGGTTAGTATGAAATATCAAAAGTATGCACGCATGCGCCATATTTTAAATAATTAATCTCATGTTAGTTGTTAAAGGGATAGTTCTCCCAAAAATGAAAATTACCCCATGATTTACTCACCCTCAAGCCATCCTAGGTGTACTTTCTTCTTTCAGACAAATACAATCAGAGTTATATTTAAAAAATCCTGGCTCTTCCAAGCTTTATAATGGCAGTGAATGGCTGTTGAGATTTTGAAGCAAAATAAAGTCCATCGATCCATCATAAAAGTACTCCACACTGCTCCAGGGGGTAAATAACGGCCTTCTGAAGTGAATCAATGCGTTTGTGTGAGAAAAATATCCATATTTAAACATTTATAAACCATAATCTCTAGCTTTCGCTAACTGTTGTACACACGTCTGATTTCGATATAAATCAAGAGGAGACTGGTTTGAAGTTTTAAATATTGATATTTTTCTTACATTAACGCATCGAATTATCCTTTCAGATCTATTGATTCAATATTTTTATCTATGATAAAGCCCAATATTTATGCACTTTATTTTGCTTCAAAATCTCAACACCCATTCACTACTATTATAAAGCTTGGAAGAGCCAGGACATTTGTTTTAATATAATTTTGTATTCGTCTGAAAGAAAAAGTCATACACACCTAGGATGGCTTGAGGGTGAGCAAATCATGGAGTAATTTTCATTTTTGGATGAACTATGTCTTTAAGGTTTTTATTATATGTATATAAGATGCAGCTTCAATGCACAGCGTCATTTACAATACAAATCTATGCAACGTGTATTTGCAGTATTTTATGGTATTTTTCTTCCTCTTAGGGTGAGACTGGAGAATTTGGTCCTAAAGTAAGTCCAAAGAAAATTTACCATTAACATTAACATTTTATATAAAATATACCTGCAAAACATGTCATTATTTTGTGAATATAATGCTTCTCACACTCTTCAGGGTCCACGTGGAAAACCGGGTGCCAAAGGAGAAAAGGGGGAGCATGGAAGTAATGTTAGTGCATGCTTTAAGGGTTACTCTCTTAAAGCTACTCTGTGTATTATTTATTATTATTTGATTTTAAAATACTAGTACTAAAAATACAAATACTTTTACTATCCCAGATTAATATGTGACCCTGGACCACAAAACCAGTCTTAAGTAGCACGGGTATATTTGTAGCAATAGCCAGCAATACATTGTATGGGTCAAATTTTTTTTATTTTTTTTTTATGCCAAAAATCATTAGGATGTTAAGTAAAGTTCAGGTTCCATAAAGATATTTTGTAAATTTCCTAACGTAAATATATCAAAACTTAATTTTTGATTAGTAATATGCATTGTTAAGAACTGGAAAGAAATGGAAAGTTTGTTTATTCAGCTTTCAGATTATGTATAAATGTAACTTTCAAAAAGTTGACCCTTATGACTGGTTTTGTGGTCCAGGGTCACATATGTAGAAAGAGCTATAAAGACATCTTAAAAAATTTTTTGTAAATAAATAAAGATTATTTGCGTAGAAAATACTATTCTTGTTTAATTTATATAATCAGTTTTTAAAAATGTACTTTGTAATTTTCACCAGTTTTCTTGAATGTAAGCCATTGTATTTTAAATAGTAAAAAATAATTAATTAGTAAATAAGTAATTAAATCTTCTGGATGTATTTTTCTAGGGTCTACCAGGTTTACCAGGACCAGTGGGAGTGGATGGACTTCCAGGACTTCCTGGTCAAAAGGGGGAAAAGGTTTGAGAACAGTTTCATGTGTTATATTTTTACTTTCAGCAGTGCTATAAAAGCTATTTTAAGCAATGACTTCCTACAGCTTGCCCAAGACAGTTAAAATGCATAAATTAAATCTCTCTGCTCATCTGCCTGCTATCTTTTTGGAAGTCTCATTGTTCGGAGAGCTGTAAAAAAAAAAAAACTGCCCTTCCTCTCTGTCAGGACTGCATGAAGCTAAAATTAGTGCAGCTGGTTGTTTGATTGAATTTCTTTTGTGTTAATCATAAAGGGAGAGGAAGGAATTGGAATTCAGGGCTTTCAAGGTCCACCTGGGCCAAAAGGAGAAAATGTATGTATTTCTGATAAACTCAAAGCACATTCATACTAGTATTTCATTAAACTTTTATATGTTCTGCTGTGAAAAATCTTAAGGGTAATTATTAAGTAGTGCTAATCAATTTTTCAGGGTATTACAGGACTACAAGGCCCAAAGGTAAGCGTGCTGTGTTTAAAATCAATGGAGCAGAGTAAAAGACAGTTGTCTTGTGCAGTGTGTAATTTGTAGTTTCCGTATTCATCCAAAGGGCGAAGTAGGAATCCAAGGAGTCCAGGGAATCGCAGGCCCTCGGGTTTGTCAAACTATGTGTTTCGTCTGTCAGTTTGTGCTGTTAAAAAGAGAATCAACATGAACCTTTTAACACATGCAATTTTGTTTAGAAATGTTAAGTACTTTATAATGGCAGGGGTGTTTCACTGTTGTGTTTTTGTCTGTGTTCAGGGGAAAAAGGGTCTTAAAGGAGATCAAGGAGACAAGGTATGATTTTACACAATTTAGACACATGCTCAGCTACTGCTCTGTTTTATTTAACCCATTTGCTCTTTCTCTAAAATAAAAAATCAATCACTTCAAGTCAGTGCTTTTGTCTAGTGCTGCTGCTCTGTATTTAATAACCTGATCCATAATACATCTGCTTGACTTTTCAACATGTTTAAAAATATACACTCAGTTCAGATCACTAGTCTTGTGTAATATTTCTAAACATCAAATGCACTAAATATCATGAGATGCATCTTGTTAATTAAAAGGATAGTTCACCCAAAAATGAAAATTCTGTCATTAATTACTCGCCCTCATGTTGTTCCAAACCTGTAAGACCTTTGTTCATCTTCAGAACACAAATTAAGATATTTTTCTTTTCTGTTCGCACAAAAAGTGTTCTCGTAGCTTCATAATGTTAAGGTTGAACCACTGATGTCACATGGGCACGTCCTGATATTGCTGAGTTAGATGTGTTCCTGGGTCAACATATTTTGTTGACCCTGGAACAACATTTAAATCCAAAAAATTAATCTTGACCACATCCCTACACCTAAACCTAACCTTACCCATGAGTAATCCCTAAAATCAGAGGAAATGATAGATGAATGACACTGATGTACAAGCACCAAACACTGATTGTAAGCCTAAACTTCACAAAAACTATAAACTGTTTTTTCAAATCAGATTGGTTAATCTCAATGTTGTTCCAGGGTCAACAAAGATGTTGATCCAGGAACATGTTGCACTTGGTAAAATCAGGTTCTGCTGTCACATAGACGACTGTCCTTACTACCTTTCTGGGCCATGAACATGGTAGTTGCATTGCTGTCTATACAGGGTCAGAAAGCTCTCGGATTTCAACAAAAATATCTTAATGTTGTGTTCTTACAGGTTTGGAACAACATGAGAGTGAATAATTATTGACAGAATTTTCATTTTTGGGTGAACTATCTCTTTAAAAAAATGCTCTCTGAAACAATTCTGATTGGTCTTTTCTGTCATTCTGTGGTCAAATATTTTTGTTTTAAGATACAATCTCGACTCACATCAATATTTCATGTCCATTTATTTGTACATTTGCTACAGTCATGTTATAAATTGGATAATGTACAGTCAGCTAGTCATTGTCACTATCATTTAGGATATTAAGTAAAGATCATGTTCTGTGAAGATATTTTGTAAATTTCCTACCGTAAATATATCGAAACTTAAAAGTTTTCACAACTTTAAAGGTGATTTTCTCTATATTTTGATTCTTTTGCACCCTCAGATTCCAGATTTTCAAATAGTTGTATCTTAGTCAAATATTGTCCTATCCTAACTATACATCAATGGAAAGCTTATTTATTCAGCTTTTAGATGATATATAAATCTCAGTTTCAAAAAATGTATCCTTATGACTGGTTTTGTGGTCCAGGATCATAAATTATATATCCCTGCTTTGTTTGACAGGGCGAACGTGGGGAAATCGGGCCTGTCGGGCCTCCAGGAGTTGCAGTAAGTCCATAGCTTCTACCTGTTCACTTCCCTGAAAAATATAAATAGCAATTGCGGGAAAAGGTCAGATGTGTGATGAACCGGTTAACGGATTTAAATCAGTGCACTGAACAAATGCTTTGTTAAAAAGTCAAATTTTATTCGTTTGCTCGCTCTTGAAACTTTTCCACTCTGTATGATGCTGTTGAAGTTCTATTAAGAGCAAGGATGAGACTTAGATCTCTGGGGAAATTAAAAGAGTCGATTAAGAAAAAGGAAAAACGCCTCTTCTCTGCTCTTCGGCCAGTGCTGGACTCCAAAACGCACGTCAAAGCTAAGGATCCATTATCGACCTGATTAAAAAGAGAAACATCTGAATGGAGTTTCCACCTAATAATGAGACGGCAAGAGAATTGCACGCATGAAACATTAAGAAATACATGCAACTTCGCCACTGCGTGTCCATCTCTGGCAATTCAGATTTTCAGTCAGTTGCAAATTAAACTTCAACAGTCATTATTAAAGCCAAGGCTTCAGAGAGGAGATCAAGGACACTCTCCAACGATTCGACTCCTCATTATGCCACTATGGCATGATAAAACGTTCGGTTTAGAGCTCTACCGCAGATGCTTTCAGAGAGCCCACACTAGACATCTAACATCTCTCAAAGCACCTGAGGTCATTCATATTTGCTGAATACTAATTTCGTAATTCTTGCAATGATTAGAAGGAAAGTTTACTTTTTCTTTTTAAACTTTAGGGCTTCCCTGGAGCTGCTGGACGAAAGGGTGATGAGGTGAATCTAAACTATTTTCTTCATTTATCCAAATCTGGTACTTTAATAAACTACACTGTCCAAATTTGTGGACATCCCATTCAAAAAAAAGAGTTTAACGTATATCAACTACACCTGATATCTAATCAACAATGCAGTCAGCCAATGTTTTAAAACCTACCATTTATTTATCCCTCTAAGTGTAAATTTATTTAATCTCACATTGAGTGTCAATTATGTAGTCAATTAATGCATGTAAATTTATGCAATAGCTGTCTACAGTTAATCAGTGTGGGATTTGTATTTCTGCGTTTGATTCACAGGGGCAACGCGGCCTTCCCGGCGACCCAGCTAAAGGGGTAAAACTGACGCTGCAATCTCTCATCTAACACGTTTTTGGCTAAAAATATAGTCTATTGCTAATAATTCCCCTCACGTTTACAGATACTCGGCCCTCCGGGGAAAAAGGGTGCCAGGGTAAGATAATCAAGAATTGGTTTCAAAATATAAAAATGTATTAATATGTGAACAGCTCTCTATACCAAACCCAGGTTACCTTTGGGTTTTACATCCCAGCTCATGAATGAAATCTGACAGTTATTTCCCCTTGGGTTTTCCTCCACTGCATTGATGAAAACAAGCAGTGCATCCAGCGCTTGGACAACTTAAACACGGTTAATTATTGCCATGAGCACTAATATGAAACAAAGCGCTCCCTTAGGTCTGCTTGTCAATGAACACACACACAAAAAAGATAGTTTTATAGATTACAAAGTTTTGTTGCAAGTCCCAAAACACTCCAGGGGTAAAATCTATACGACTGGTGCATTCCATTACAAGGTTTTTAAAGGAGAAGTTCACTTCCAGAACAAAAATGACAGATAATTTACTACCTTGTCATCCAAGATGTTCACGTCTTTCTTTCTTCAGTCGCAAAGAAATTATGTTTCTTGAGGAAAACATTAATCCTACGTCGTTGCAGAATTACCGACCCAGTGTTTACAAAGTGAACGTGCAAAGAAGGTCAAAAAAACAAAAAGAGGTAAAACAGTGATGTAGGTTGATTTTGAAGTTGGAGGAGAAAATGAGATGGAAGTTTTTCAGCATACCCTAACTGTATTGACCCGGATTACACAGAGTACACCTGCACATCACAGAGCTATACTAGATGAGCATTTGAGGTTAAAAAGTATATAAATTTAGTTTAGAGCCCTTTGAAGCTGCATTTAAACAGCGTTTTAGAAGTTCAAACTCACAGGCACCATAGAAGTCCACTATTCATTCCTGAAATGTTATACTCAAGAAACATAATTTCTTTACGACTGAAGAAAGAAAAACATGAGCATCTTGGAAGACAAGGGGGTGAGTAAATTATCAGTACATTTTTGTTCTGGAAGTGAACTTCTTCTCTATGTGATGCTTCTAAATTTGTTGGTAGGTTTCATATTATTTCAAATGGTCATAAGCAGAGATATTTAAGCTAGGTTTTTTCCCTATGTACTGTGTATAAAGGGGGATATCGGACAAGTTGGGCCACCAGGACCACAAGGAATCAAAGGAGATCAGGGTGATAAAGGTGAAAAGGTACGTGTATGTTTGCTTTTTTGGATGTAAAAGTACAGTTAATTTTATGTACGGATTAGCTGCCAGTCTGAATGTACTGATTTGTTGTCTTCTGGGTTTTTGAAGGGCAGTCCTGGATTCGGAATCCCTGGTCAGCCTGGTCCTAAAGGAGAGAGTGGAGAAAGAGTGAGTGTTTATGAGGCTTGTAGGTTGGCCTGTAGAAAAGTATGGCCTTCTAGTTGTAGGTCCAAATGCAAAAAACTGAAAAAATAAATAAATAAATAAATAAATGTCCACACATGAATTTTATAAGCTATATTTAAAGGTTTGGGGTCAGTAACATTTGATGTTGTTGAAAAGAGCCTCTTATGCTCACCAAGGTTACATTTATTTGATCAAAAATACACTAAAGCAGTATATATTGTTTATATATATTACAAATACAAGTTAAAAATCCACATTTGTTCATAAATTCACATATTAGACATAAAAACGGTTTTAGAATACCCAAAAGATTAAATGGATAGTTTACCCAAAAATAAAAATTCTGTCATTAATTACTCATCCTCATGTCGTTCCAAACCTGTAAGACCTTTGTTCATAAGATATTATAAGATATTTTTGATGAAATCCGAGAGCTTTCTGACCATAGACAGCAGTAGTACTACCATGTTCAAGGCTGAGAAAACTAGCAAGGACATTGATAAAATAGTCCATGTGACATCAGTGGTTCAACCGTACACAAAGAAAACACAAATAACGACTTTATTCAACCTTGTAGTGACATTGCTATCTATGCAGGGTCAGAAAGCTCTCAGATTCCATCAGGAATATCTTCATTTGTGTTCTGAAGATGAACAAAGGTTTTATGGGTTTGGTAAGACATGAAGGTGAGAAATTAAAGACAGAATTTTCATTTTTGGGTGAACTATCCCTTTAAAAGAAAAAGAAAACATTGAACACTGTTTAGACTATTCTGTCTCATTTCTTTTCTTTTTAAATATCCAGGGTAATGTTGGATTGTCTGGAAAACCTGGGTCTAAAGTAAGTTATACTCACATTTACACTCTTGTATTTTAATACCTGTAAAATTCTATACGATGATTGTGAATATTTGGCAAAGAGAGTGCATAAAAGATTAAATGAATCACAGATCATTTACACAAACACTTCCTTTGATTGTGTCTAGGGCAGCGATGGGTCCAAAGGAGAGAAAGGGGAGGTGGGTTTCCAAGGCAACCCTGGTTCTCCAGGACTAAGAGGTAAAGATGTAAGTAAATCGAGAGCCCAGAGTGACTGATACAAGAAGTATGGGAGTGTGTGTATGCAGTATGTGAGCATGTGTGTGTGCTATGCATCATTGCACTAAGGATATTAGAGATAGAAGGGTTACTTTGCCATGAAATACCCATTGTTTGCTTTTTAATTAATGCTTCATTCATATTAAATTAAATTTTCTGCTTTAATGCATTTCAGGGTCTGCCAGGACTGAAAGGAGAGATGGGATTGAGGGTGAGATTCAAAAACATACACAGAGAAACCAATACCTTTACACAACCTTGATTTTCTGTCACGATGGAGACTTTCCATTGACTTCTATTGTTTATATCCTAATGCTATTTTAGATCTCCTGAACCTCATCCAAACCTTTAGAATTTTATTTATACTTTATTTCATGTTTATTATTAAGCTGTGTTGTTTTAACAATCCAGATGATTCCAAGTTTTACTGTCCTTGTCCACTTTATGTTAAATTGAGTGTTATTTCTTGTTTTGTTTTTTTGTATTTATTATATTTGCTACAGGGTGAGTCTGGTTCACCAGGAGAACCTGGAGAGAGAGGTGTCAAGGTATTGACTCTCTTCTAAACCTCGAAGTCACATTTTTCTTTTTTCATACGCTTTTTATCCAACATCTCTCTATGTTCAAATCAGATATTCTGTATCTCAGTCTATAACACTTATGCTTCTCCTCATCTCCAATGTTAGGGCCCTCTTGGTCTTCCAGGGCGACCCGGTGACCCTGGGGAAAAAGGTGAACCTGGGAAATTAGGGTTGCCAGTAAGCAGCTTTCTTTATTTTAAATTTTACAGACAGTATTTGATCAAAACTTCTCTTCCCGAGAACCAGTGAATTATGAACCAAAATAGCAGAGAGCAGTCAATACCGTTTGATAATGAATGCCCATATTTTTCAGGGTCAAGAGGGAAACAAAGGAGAGAAAGGCGAGCCGGTATGATCTGCTATTAAAAAGCATGAGGATTTTTTTCAGTACTATTTTTTGTAAATTTTTCATGGGCTAGTAATGCTCTGCGCTCATATAACAGAATCTTAGTTTTTCTTGTCATGCTCTCCAATGATAAATGAAAGTGCAGGAGTCACCGTATTAATATTTTATTCTCTACAGGGAAGGCCGGGACCACCGGGAGACACTCAAGTGAGTTTTACACTCCTTACTGGGTATTATAATCAAGCTATTTAACATACATTAATATTAATGTAATCATGTTGTTTTCAGTTGGTTGGTTTGTTACATGCCAAAAGCTGTCAAGCCTGTATTGCTGTTTTTGTTTTGTTTTTAAAAACATTTATTTGACTGACTATTTCATGGTTAGCCTTATTGTCAGTAAAATTCTCATAATTCTTCTTCCCTAGTTCACCACGTCAGACAACACCATTCTCACCAGGGCCATTAAGGTAAAAGAAGACGTTTAGCCATTTTAAATTTCCAAAAAAAAAAAAAAAGCGTGTTGGAGTGTGTGTATTTGGTGTCTTCAAAGGGTGAACCCGGTGAGCCAGGGCTTCCAGGACTCCGAGGGGAGACAGGACGTCCTGGACCACCTGTAAGTGAGGCTTCCACATTTGCTCTACTATATATGTATTAAAAACATAATGATAAGGGTTGCTTTTATTCTCCCTCAGGGTCCTGAAGGTAAACCAGGACCTCCAGGGAATTCACTGGTGAGCCACTATAGTCTTGTTCTTTTTATGCATATTTTTGTTAGTTTTTTTGAGGTTGAAAAACATAAATATTACAGTATTTAATGTAGCTAAATTTTCTTTCCCTCCTAGCTTGGATCTAGTAAAGGTGTGGATGGTTTACCAGGAAGGCCTGGATCTAAGGTTCGACTACTTTGTTTTGATTTTAATCTGTAGAACTATTTCTAAAATATGGTGACAGCTATTCAGCTCTTCATATGTGCTTATATATTATTTTGAGTTATAATTATCAGTGTTTTTGTGTGTACGCAGGGTGAAGCAGGACAGAAAGGAGACCCAGGACCAGTGAGTAGACCTAATAAAAACTATTTTGTGATAATTTAACATATGATTCATGTTTTAAATTTCAGTGACATTACCTGAACTGCACGGTGTGTGACCGGTAAAACATTTTTAAAGTGCATCAAATGTCTGCTAATGAGGCTGTAGAACCCTTTTGATTTGTCGTTTTGCTTAATGTCAGCTGAAATAAAGAATTTAGCTAGAATATGTTTAAAAAAATCCAATAATTATACGCACTTTCCTAAAGGTCATCTTTAGTTCTTGAAGGACACATTATTATCATAATTAGAGTGGCTGGAGTTAATGCTGTGCTTTTCAGGGTTTTGTATGTGCGCGTGTATGTGTGTTTAACAGAAAGGAGAGAAAGGAGATCCTGGACGTGCTGGGATTACTGGCATGCCTGGTTTACCTGGAACACCTGTGAGTATAGTAACATTTACAGCAGATGTAAACCATAAAATCTTTATAATAAAGCTATTCATTTTCTCTTTTTTCTTATCTTCTGTTCTTGTAGGGCAAACCTGGTGTTGATGGGAAACGTGGTGTAGCCGGAAAAGATGTAAGTTTAATATATTATTGTAGTTCTAAATGCTTTCGAACTTCTTTTTAAAACCAAATCACTGTTTGTTTGTTTGTTTTTCAGGGAGATCAAGGACCAAAGGGTGATGAAGGGACAAAGGTGGGAAAACAGATTTCTGTGAATTGCTATTCCCTTATTTTTAAGTGCTTAGTTCTCTCATTCTGATAGCACCCATTCACTGAAAAAAAAATCTATTGGTCAGCAAGTGATGTAATGATAAATTATCTGTTTAGATAAACAAACAAACACATGGATGGCCATTATTTTCATTTTTGGGTGAACTATTCCTTGCAGCTGATCTGTACTTGGCTAACATCATTTCTTATTTTAATGCATAGGGTGATAAAGGTGAACCTGGTGCAAATGTAAGATAATCTGAAATCAAACACATCATAATGAAATTAAATGGGTACAATTAAATGGTTTGTTTATATCCATAATGCCCATTATATGTTCTGTCATTTTAACTGCTTAGGGAAATGAAGGTAAAAAAGGAGAGCCAGGATCTCCAGGCTTGCCAGGTCCTCCCATTGTCCTCCAGGAGGTATTTTTTTTTTGTTGTTTGAGCTTAGACCAACTTTACTTGCAACTGTGACTGTTGTTATATTACATTTGTGTTTGTTCTCAGGGTATGTCAATTGAGGATATTAAAAAGGCATTTCCCATACCAATGGGACCCCCGGGTGCGACGGTCAGTGTCATATTGATAATATTGTGAATACAAGCTTCTTCATCAAATAATCAACATGAAAAAAGCCTAGGCTTTTTTTTTATCCATTAATGTTGCACTGACTTTCAGTTCTTATGTGTGTTTATACGTTTCTGTGTTTGTAGGGTCCTCCTGGGATGAAGGTAAAGTATAGCTCGCCAAAAATCCTTGAAGAAATGAAGTGTTTCTCAGATGTTATCTAATTTTTCTCCTTGTTTTGGCAGGGAGAGAAAGGAGACATGGGTTTGAAAGGAGAGAAGGTATCAGAGTTTTCTACATCTCATTGATTGCACAACTTATCTCCATAAATCTATGCTGCAGAAGCAATGATAGCTGGCATTGTATTATTTAACAGGGTGATGCTGGCCCACCAGGGAGAGCGGTTGAAATGAAGGTTTTCATGGTTACTCGATGCCTATACATAATTCACTTCATTACAAAACTGATCCAAGGTGGTGTAAACATATTGTTATGTTCTATTTCAGGACATTGAAGGCTTGTTTGATTCATATGGTATTAAAGTAAGTGTGCTGTATTTTTAAAAAAGTTTTCTTTCAACCCTCCTGGAGTTCTGAAAGCGTAATGTTTGATTTTCTTACATGAAATAGACAACATTTATTAAAATAATAATTAGGGGTGGAGGGTGATTTTGTATCCTTGAGGCAACACTATACAATGAAATGATTTGAATGAAATGTTTTATTTATGTAAATATTTGTAGCCTATATATTTCTACTGATATCAGAATGCGGAATGTTAAAACCAAAAAAAGTTATTTAAAAATGATATATTAATGCAATAGCTGTTTTATTTGGAAGCCCATTTCCGCCACTGAATAAAATTTTTTAAAAAGGTTATTGCGACTTACAGTTGCGAGGTATAAAGTCTTTTTTTCTTATAATTGCAAGTTCATGTCTCCCATTCTGACTTTTCTCGCAAATCAGACTTTTTTTGCAGAATTGTGAGATACTCGCGCAATTCTGACTTTTTTCTTGCTATTGTGAGTTTATATTTCGCAATTCTGACTTTTATTCAATTCTAATTTTTATATCTTGCAATTCTGTCTTTTCTTGCAATTCAGACTTTTTTGCAGAATTGTGAGATACGCAATTCTGACTTTTTTTCTTGGAATTGCGTGTTTATATCTTGCAATTTTGACTTTTTCTGACTTTTTTTCTCGCAATTCTGACTTTTTTCTTGCAATTGCGAATTTTTTTCTCACAATTCAGACTTTTTTTGCAGAATTGTGAGATATAAACTCACAATTTTGACTTTTTTCTTGCAATTGCGTGTTTATATCACAATTTTGACTTTTCTCGCAATTCTGGCTTTTTTCTTGCAATTGCAAGTTTATATCTCACAATTCTGACTTTATAACTTGCAATTGCGAGTTTATATCTTGAAATTCTGACTTTTTTTGCAATTCTCACTGTTTTTGCAATTGTGAGTTTATATCTTGCAATTCTGACTTTTTTCTCACAATTGCAAGTTTATATCTTGCATTTCTGACTTTTTTCTTGCAATTGCAAGTTTATATCTCACAATTTTGACGCTTTTTCTTGCAATTGTAAGTTTATATCTCAACTGTGAGAATAAAAAGTCAGAATTGTGAGCTAAAAAGTTGCAATTACCTTCTATTCAGTGGCGGAAATGGGCTTCCATAGTTTTATGAACTTATAACAGATTAACTTTTACTTAAATTTTGCTTGGTTATCAAGCTTTAAAATTTAATATAAATTAAATGCACTGTTTATTATTCATTTTAAAGTTTTGATTTAGTATTTAATATTAATGCTAAAAACATAGGAAACAATGGAGGCTGCATCTATTACATCTATAGCAAACAAATAATTCAAATGACTTTTTTGGGGGGGACGGAAGTTACTCTAACTTCTAACAAATGAAAATCATGAAAAGAAATAGTCTGACCTGCGTATAAGAGCATTGTACATTTTTAACCATTTTATTCTCGTCTCATATAAATTATATATTTATTTGAATTGGAACAACTTTGAATTGCATTGATGTTACACTACAATAAAACAAAACACACTTCCATAGCTCTCGCTGCTGAAGGCCTTGATTGACAGGCTGCTTCAGGATGGAATGGAGGAGCTTCTTCATGAGATCAGCACCAGCAGAAGAATAAAAGGAGACAGACAAGAGCCGGGCTCAAACGTCATCACTGAATACACCGTGAGCAGCCTCCTGAACTTATAAAACATCACAGATAAACAAATTACTAAAATAGTCATAAAAACACAGATCAGATAGATTTTTGGTTTATAATGCATACCCATTATCAGCAATAATGTTCTTGCTATATGAACTCCGAATAATATGACCTCTTTCTAATCCACAGAGCTCAGTAAAGTACAGTCACCCACAAGAGTCATTACCAGATACAGATTTGATCGAAGAAGAGTCTGATCTTGAAGAAGGCCGAACGCCTGAACCGAGTCCTGTAAGCAAACATTTGTTCCTTTATATTTTCCCTTTATTTTCAGATATACTAGACTGAATTGTTCTGATATAGTGTTATTTACATTTAATGCAAGTTGTATCTTGTCTTATCTTTTAAGAAGCCTGTAGTAGAAAAAGAAGTGGGTCCTATGCTTTCAAACAACTCTACTAGTCACAAAAAGGCCAACCTGAGTAAAACCAACAACAAGCTGGTAGATGCTGAAGAAAAGACCAACTTCAGTGATGTAACACCTTTGAAATTTCTCCAAACCAACACTTCCTCTGAGAGGGTATGCTTACCAGTGATACTAATTTTGTAAAGTGTGTTTTTAGTGTAAGTTATTTCGAAAAAAATCACTTCATAATTTAAGCACTTACACATTTTAAATCAGTCAGAGCTCATTAGTATTTAGAACATTAAAATCATTTGATTTTGATTCGGAAATGTCATGTTTATTTAAACATAATTACATTTATTGCCTACTTTAAACTCAAGTTTCAATAATTAAAACCTCTTTTTTTGACAGTTGGGTTCTGGGAAGGTAGAGGTAAGTATGGAGACTGTTTTCCAGAGCCATGAGGACACGGGGAAGAAAACATCTGGAGAGAAGAAGAAAGGCAGAGAGAAGGGAAAGGTAAACTTATCTTGCTGTTATATAGATGAGTCTCAGTCTCCGTTCTGTGTTGTGCTTAATGTAAACTAACAGAACATCAATTAACAAAGACTCAAATTAGCCATAAACAGGTTTTGGCTATTAAATAGACAAATATCTTTATACTGAAGAACATTTAAATCTGTGCTAAATTAGAACTAAATTAGAACTAAACACTGCAATTAAATATGAAATGTCATGGCCACTAACCTCCTAAATGTCTCTAAATATTTCTGATGATTGTTATATAAAGCCTTCTTAGAAAATTATGATGATTCTCAACTGCTAAACTCTCAACCAGGGCAAAGGAAATAAAGGACGTCAAAAACGACAAAGGAAACGTTTGGTAAATGTTTCACCATCGCACCTAACCTGACATTCACACACCATTCACATCTAAACTTGATGACTATTATATTTCTGTGATTATTTAAATATTCCAATATACTAGAGATCATTATAACCTTGTCTAAATATGCCTAAATATTTCATTTAAAAAAGCATAAACCCTAAATGATTTATAAACATATACTTAAATGCACCATTTTTTTTTTTGCCCATAATCATACTGTATAATTAATCTAACAAATATGCTACAAATGTCACTAATCATAGTCATTACTACTCCCAGTAAATAAATGAAGAATTAATATTCTGTCACCATTTGCTCACCTTTAACTTTTATGATTTTAATTGAATATTTGGTGAATTATAACCACTTAAATTCTCCATAAAGCATGTTTACAAGTGTTGTTATTTATTTTAGTCTTTAATGTGTCTGTAAATCATGTCTTTAGTAGTGAATAACTAGTGAATTCTCACTGATGGTGTTTTGTCTAATTATCCTTGATCATTAGATGGCAGAAATAATTTCTCTTATTACTGTAAATTACAGGAAGATCAAGACAACATAGAAGAGGAGGTTGAGGAAGCATCATATGACGACGGCGATTATGAATATGAGGTAAGTCTGTCACATGATCCTACTGTGAAATCTAATGACGACAAATACACTGATGTGCTTCATAATCTACATGAGATTTTGTCTATAATGTGTTGACATGTTCATAATTAATTGAATGGGAACTGACATGTCAACCTACACTAATCACCTGAGTTTACCTCATACCTCCCTCGCTCACACCCACACCGGACAGTCCAATCACGCCGCTCACGTCACACTTAACGGGGCCTTAATATATCACTCCCACTCCACAGCCAAAATAAGAAACCGTAATGACAACATTTCTAATTAATGTTGAGTAATTATTCTCACAATCTCTCAACACTTGCTTTCAGTTTATATCTTTCATCAAGGGAATGTTTTACACAATGAAGCCTTTTTTTGGTGAACTTTTCACATTGATTTTTGAATGTTTTGTTTGTGTCATATCATCATATCAGGACGAGCTGCCCACGGAAGAGCCTTTTCCCTCTCGAGAGGAGGAGGAGGGCGAAGGGGAGGAGGTGAGTATTATTAAAACCAAATCTGATCACAACAAACACACAGACATACACAATTGAAAGCTATACTGTTGGCACAGTCACAGTTTAGATGAATAGATATTACAGTGGATTAATGTTTTTATCAGTACAATATGGTTGTACAATATGTTTTAGCACTGAGCTGGAGTTTTTTTTGTCCTCAGCTAAAATACTCAGCAACAACAACTATATACACACAAGAAAATGAGGTAAGAGTGTCTGATATATATATATTTTTTTAATATTACTAATAATTTCAAATGGGTATGGTTGAATAGGATGCTATTCAAAAAAATGCTGTTCAAAAAATGTTAAAATTTACACAGGGTGAAACTTCTTTGATTACACAGTCTCCAGAGGGGATTACACTGGTAAGAATATACACTGGCATTCAACATACTGTACATTTTTACTGTACTGCATTTTTATTTGATTAAAAATACAGCAAAACCAGTAATATTGTGAAATATTATTGCCGTTTAAAATAACTGATTTCTATTTTAATATATTTCTAAATGTAATTTATTTCTGTGCAAAGCTGAATTTTCAGCAGTCATTACTCCAGTCTTCGGTGTCACATGATCCTTTAGAAATCATTTTAATATTTTTTGCATGACAAAATAATTGCTTTATCGGAATTTCACCAGTGCAAACAATATTTTGCACAAGTTCAGTTCTTCAGAAATCGTTATAATATGCTTATTTGGTGCTCAAGAAACATTTCTATTATCAGTGTTTAAAAACATTTGTGCCGCTTAATATTTTAGAGAAAACATTGGTACATTTTTTCAGGATTCTTTGAGTTTTTTGAAATGAAAATATTCTGTAACATCATCAATGTCGTTTTACTGTCACTTATGGTCAGTTTAATGCGTCCTTGCTAAACAAAATTATTAATTTCTTTTAAAAAAAAATTTGACTGGCCCAATTTTTTTAACCATAGTTTTTGTATATTTTGGTATATTTTATATTATTGTGTACATTACATTACTTTATTTATTTATTACTTTAACTTATTATCTCGATGTGCTTTCAGATGACAACAACAGCGAGTCCTCTGCTTCCATCAAAAGTCACAGAGCAGGTACTTGTTTAATTTAATTTAATTTCAGCATTTTATTGCATATGATACACATCAACTAATTTTACATGTTTTACAGAAGCCACCTGAAACCACATTATTATCAGTGCTAAATACAACACAAACTGGAGAGGAGGTAAAGAGTTTGTCTGGGATTTTGCTTTCTGGCTTCTGTCTCTTTTGCCTTTTTGCTCCGTTATATTCCAAGACTTGCATGTGTCTTTAATTTGAAGCATGAACTAACTACAGCTTTGGAAATCTTTCTTTTAGTATGTTTTTGGATGTTTCAGCTTATTGCAACTTAATTCGTTTGAGTTGTTTTTTGGATTGCATGATGAAATAATTGTCTTCACTTCATCAGTGAATTTCACCAGTGCAAACAAAAGTCCAAATGCATTTTAAACAACCAGCTTCAATGCATAAATGTACAGTGTGAGTTTCAAGAATATATATTAAAAAAAAAATCATTGTGAAGTAACACATTGGCATCCCAGCATGCACTGCACTTGATTTTCAGTCATGAGTCTTCTCATTTGTGCACTTGCAATGCAGAATGACATTAAATGCGCTTCATAGTCGCTCTTACAGATCAGCTACAGGTTTTCTTTAATATATTTATTTTCTTAACACAGGAGCTCCCCTAAACTCTGTAAGAGAGACATTCAAGTGTGTAGAAACTGTGAAGGGTAAAAGAGGGGGAGGATCTGACTGGCCGGCATTACTTTGGGAGAGCCTCCTTTCCCGTCGCACAATGATGATGTCATTCGTCCATGCTGCCTCCACCACCACTAGCGTTCAGTATGCTGCAGTGCCTTTGATAGATTGAGAAGAACCACCAGCACTCTCTGAAGAGAGACCAGCCCAGTATAAACATAAAGAGCAGATCTTGTAATGTGCTGTCTTTACGCTTACTGAACAAATACAAACTAAATCATCTATAACATGAATGGTTCTTTGCTTGTTTCAACAGAGAATCAAATCATTTGCCCTGACAGCTCGTTCGACATTGATTTGTTCATCAGTTCCTTATTTATTGATAAGACTGAAAAAAAGATTGTATTTTGTTTGTCTGCATATTTACTTTTTCATTTGCGGTAACATAATGTGCTACCTGTTTTCACTGGTGAAATTCAATGGCATATTGCTTTTCTATCATATTTTATCTGTTTGTGCATGTCTGTCAGTAAATGTGTTCTTCCTAAACCAATCTTAACCTGTTTCTGAGTCTTTATTGTGTGTTATGTCTGTTTAATTCTTGCTTAAATACATTTTTAATTATATTAATAAAACAAACTGGTACCATATCAGTTATTGGACAATATTAGATATTTACTTTTATCGGTTGATATTCCATATGTAACCTTTACTAAGTTAACTGGTAACAGTTTACAATAAGTTAACATGAACTAACAATAAACAATACTTATAAAGCATTTATTAATGTTAGCTGATGGTAATATTAACATTTACTAATAGTATTATTTGGCTGGCTTAAAATGATCCCAGAACAGGCTGTAATTTTAAATTAAGGGTTTAATTGTAAATTAAAAGTCAGACACATAATTACTAGAGGCATCATCAATAATCAAAAGGTGAACATTTATTAATAATTGATTTAACTTATTAATAAATGTTCTTTTATTGAACATATTAATAAATGTTAATTTCCAACCTGTTTTGGATTCAGTTTAAGCAAGAAATATAGTCATTTAGTAATTTAAGCAGTAGTTGAGTTAAATAAAACTACCCTCAAGGTTTGGTTAAACATTTAACCCAACCGCTGGATCAAAACAACTCAGTTGCTGGGTTTGTCCATATTTCACCCAGCATTTTTTAGAGTGTGCCTAACTTGACTTGCATCATTTTAAATGATTGATTTAATAATTAAATACAGCATGATGTAAATGTACCTGTTTGTAAGACTGTTTGGGTATAAACAGGTGAGATTGTCCCACAATAGCGGCCTTGAAGTTGCAAAATCTAAAGTGAAGAGGAGCGCCCCTTCATCTGAGCACATGGTAAAACATATTTTTCATAACTGCCCACCTAATGTTTTGACAGAAGAATTTAATTTGCATTTGCACATAGAATTAGCATCTTAAAGCACAAAACGCATATGTCTTCTGTAGGCCTACTTGCCTGGAACACCTGGAGGACAAAACCGTTACAAACAAGGATCTAAGGTGATGAAATTTGAATTACAGTGACGTTTTTAGTGCTTATCATTGGTAAGCTCATCCTAGATGTGAGTGCATGATGTAATGGAGGGAAATTGAGGGAACAAAGTCAAATTTTGTCATCTCATCTTCCTTTAGCGGTCCACCTCAGGTGCACAAGGCAAAAAGAAGCTAAATGTGAGTGAGTTTAATCTACCTAAAAAAAAATGAGGAATTCATAGAAATTGAAAGAATAGTTCACCCAAAAATAAAAATGTATTCACTCTCAGGCCTTTCAAGATGTAGATGAGTTTGTTTCTTCATCGGAACAGATTTGGAGAATTTTAGCATTGCATCACTTGCTCACCAATGGATCTTCTTTAGTGAATGGGTGCCGTCAGAATGAGAGACCAAACAGCTGATAAAAGCATCACAATAGTCCACAAGTAATCCACAGTCTCCATGTGTTGTAAAGTGAAAAACAGTCCATAATCTAAAATGTTTTTCAGCAGATTTTCATTTTTGGGTAAACAATCCTTTTAAAATAATTACATTTATGAAGTCAACTCAGTAATGCCTTGGAAAGTGATACAGCCACAGCTTTGTTTTTCTGTCACTCATACAGAAAAATAAGCAAAAAAACAAAGATCCTGGGCCTGTGACAGAGATGTACAGAGAACAAGAGAGGGAAGAACAGGAGGAGAAAGAAGACAAAGTCTACCTTGTAGAGGAAAAGACAACTGAGGCGCTGTGGGACATGGAAGAAGAGGATGGTGCGACTGAGACCAAGGAATACAGTTCAGGTGATGGTGACGAGGAGACAGGCAGCAAGGAAACAGAGGAAGAATTTGAGCTAGAAAGAGAAAGAGAGAGACAGGAGATGGAAAAAGAAAGGATGGAACTGGAACGAGAAAGACAAGAAGAACTGGAAAGGGAGAGAGAGCTAGAGAGGGAGACAGAGATGGAGGAAGAAGAAAAGGAGGAGAGAGAGAGACAATTACAGAGACAAAGAATAGAATGGGAGAGACAAAGAGAAAGGATGGAGAGAGAGAGGATGGGAGAGACAGACCCAGATGAAGACATGGGGCCCCATATTTCCCACTGTGATTATCTAAAGGTAAGTATATTCTATAATTATAAAATGTTTCATTAAATTATATTATACAGTTGAAGTCAAAAGTTTACATACACATTGCAGGATCTGCAAAATGTTAATTGTTTTACCAAAATAATAGGGCTCATACAAAATGCATGTTATTTTTTTTTTATTTAGTACTGACCTGCATAAGATATTTAACATAAAAGACATTTACAAATAGTCCACAAGAGAAAATAATAGTTGAAGGGGCCAGGGGGTGAAAACTTTTGAACGGAATGAGGATGTGTAAATTTTCTTATTTTGCCTAAATACCATTTTTTTTTTCATTTAGTACTGCCCTTCAGAAGCTACAGAAGATACTTACATGTTCCCCA
Source organism: Labeo catla (assembly GCA_012976165.1). Taxonomy (NCBI): domain Eukaryota; kingdom Metazoa; phylum Chordata; class Actinopteri; order Cypriniformes; family Cyprinidae; genus Labeo; species Labeo catla. Next base: position 831,866 of record VONZ01000120.1, read on the forward strand.
GAAGTCAAAATAAGTAAAAATTTACCCAGATCTTTAAATTCCAAAATTTTCACCCCCCGGCTCTTAATGCATTGTTTTTCTTTCTGGAGCATCAGTGAGCGTTTGAACCTTCTGTAATAGTTGCATATGAGTCCCTCAGTTGTCCTCAGTGTGAAAAGATGGATCCGAAAATCAAACAGTCATTGTTGAAAAGGGTTCAAATACACAAAAATTAAAACGACACAGTGTTAAGAATCAACTGTATATAAACTTTTGAACAGAGCCATTTTTATAAATTCAACTATTGTTTTTTCTTGTGGACTATATACATCTTTTATGTGAAATATCTTATTCAGGTCAGTACTAAATAAAAATAACATGCATTTTGTATGATCCCTTATATTTTGGTTAAATAATTAACATTTTGCAGATTCTGTATTATTACATTATATTATATTATAATTACCTTAACTGTATTATAATTGTATAAAATCTATTTTGATTGAGCCATACACACACCCACACACAAATATACACAAATATATATAAAAACCTACTCCATGGTTATTTCCATGTTTAAAATTAGATTTTGAATCCCAGATTTTCATTGCTGTATTATATTTTGGACCCACTTTAATTATGTGTATCTGTAAATAAACAAATTGTGCATTGTATGTGCATGTTTCCTTTCCCCGACAGGGACCTCCAGGTGAAAATGGAAAACCGGGCCCTAAGGTTAGCCAATTTTTTCCATTATAAGTCAGAACGATCTGTTCTTACTAAGAAGCATGATAGTCCCCTCCTGATAAATAATGTTATTCGAGCAATGTTCTCGTCAGCTCTTATTAGTGACTAAGCTCTGTGTGTTCCCAAACCAAAGTCAGTTAGATAATCATTCCTGCTTACCGATTGGACTGCACCTCACCCACACATACGACATCCCGCCTCCTCATTCACAATGTTAGGAAGTTATTACTGTCAATCAAACCGGGTGGGTGGAATTTCAGCAGTGCCATTCCGCTTGTTTTGATGCCCCCAGGGCTTTATTTTTACTCTTCCGTTTCTGAAATGGATTTAATGTCTTTATTAATATTCAAGGAACTTTTGAGCTCTTTTTGTTATTTGCCCTGTAAAAGCTGTGTTTGTGAGTGGCTGATCATTTGTGAATTTACGCAGGGGGAGATTGGTGAAAAAGGCCAGAAGGTACACTCATTTTAACCTTGGTGTTAATAACTGTTTATCCCATATTTCTTTAGAGTTTGATGTGTTTATTGTTCTTTTCAGGGAGAACCTGGAAATGGTCACCGTGGGCCAATTGGTCAAGCCGGTCCACCAGGACAAAAGGTGATTGATTAAAGCTGTGTACCCCCCAGTTAGCTGGTTTAAAGGGGACATCCAATGTCCATTTTCCACAACTTGGCATGATATTTTAGGGTCTTCATGAAATATCTGAAACAAACAGCTCCGTTCACAGCGACCATTTTTGGTGCATGCCTCTTTAAATGATAATGAGCTCTGCTCACCCTGCCCCTCTCTTCTGTTTTTTTGTGCATTCGTTGGCACATTAACATCAAAAACAAAATTAATCCACAATGTCCTGCATTGCTTATGAAAAGTTGTCGCTACAGCTGCGCGAGCGTGGAGAAAATGGCAGGAACACCTGGCTGAGGGCTGAAATATGCTAACACGGGACAGTCCGTCAGCGGTTGTGGGCAGGGCCTGAGCAATATGACATCATACTGCTCAGAAAATCAAAACAGCTTGATAGAGACTGTTTAGATTTTTTGGGGATTCAAAAAAAGGAGTGAATGGATTTTTTAAAACACAGTTAATAGAGATTGTTTAACTAACATTTGAATGTTGTGTACTTAGGGCGAGCCTGGAGAACCAGGACCACCTGGAGCACAGGGCATTCAGGGTATTCGTGGCAACCCTGGCATCCCGGGGTCACCGGGTCTCAGAGGTCAACCAGGTGACCCTGGAGAGCCAGGTAGAAAGGTAATGTCAGCCCATTCTCTGTGTTGAGTAGTTATCATATTGTAATGACTTTGTTGATGCAATTGCATTTTGCTACTTAAAAGCAAAAAAACTTGAATGTATGTTTTTAAAGGGTGAGAGAGGGAGACGAGGGAAGAATGGCTCATCTGGTAGTCCAGGTGCAATTGGTCCTCCTGGACAGCAGGTACTGCTCCTGCATTCACTCTGTATTTTACTACATTTACTCTGGAGTGAAAAATGATGAACTACAATAAACTAAGAACTTGCTGGGATTTTTTTTTTTACAGGGTCCTCCTGGCCCCTCCGGGGTTAAGGGTGAAAAGGTAAGTCATTGCATGTAATGTTCATGTTCACCATTACCAGTATACATTATAACAATGTACACATATATGAAAAGTTAAATCTTCTATTAAAAGGGAGACAGTATCCCAGGAGAACAAGGTGACAGAGGAATATCTGGGCTCCCAGGTCGCAGGGTAATGTTATGATAATTGCTCTTTTGGATTGTGTGTGTATATATATATATATATATAGACCGTTTTTCCCTGTAATGGCAAATTAGCTTGTTGCTGAAGTTATGAATTCTAAAACCTAGTGCCAGATTTACTAAACAGGACAATAAAAACCACAATATAAGATCTGCAAAAGATCAACTGATATTGTGCAAATGAATATAATATATAATATTAATATAATGGCCAATGCAATCTACCAAAACCATATGAGCAACTATTACAAAATGAATTAAGACAAGACATTAAGACACTTTTTTGAGGGGTGTTAAATTTGGGGGTGCCTTATTAAATCACGTTTCATGATTTTTTTTAAATGCTCTCCTTTCATAAATGTTGCATCTGAAAGGAAACTCTTAAAAATGCATATGCAGTACGGTCAGCTGCAAAAATTACTGTTCACTTCTTTTCATCGCAAATTGTTCACTGCATGCCCTTAGTTATTCCTGACGGTAGTTTTTAACAGTAAAAGTTTGTACTGGTGCAAGCTGTTAGTAAATTTGGCACCTAGTGTTCAAATAGTGGAATGTTTTTTTTTTTCTCTCTGTCTCTGTGGTATTTGCTATTAATTTTGTGTAAATGCTTTTAACAACTCTTTATCAACATTACAAGGGACCCAAAGGCACTGTCGGTGACAAGGGACCTCCGGGTCTCCTGGTAAGTCACATGTGAATTCAACCCATGAACAGACACTATAGCACCCCTCAAATGTCATTATAGCATCCCTCGAATATTTTATTTTATTTTATTTTATTTTATTTTTTTATTTATTTATTTTTTTTTTCATTCTTTCATTCATTCACTATAGCACCCCTCAAATCCCTTTAAACGTCATTATAGCATCCCTCAAATGTTTCTTTTATTTTATTTATTTTTATTTTAATTTTGAGATAATTTTAATTTCTTTCTATTTGTTCGTTCATTTACTATAGCACCCCTCAAATATTTTACTTTATTATTTTTTATTATTTTATTTTATATTTTATTTTATTTTTCTCATTTGTTCATTCGTTCACTATAGCACCCCTCAAACCCTCAAACATTACTATAACATCCCTCAAATATTTTATTTTATTTTAATTATTTTTAATTAGAATTAATTTAATTTCTTTGTTCATTAGTTTACTATAGCACCCTTCAAATCCCTCAAATGTCACTATAGCATCCCGTAAATATTTTACTTTAATTTAATTTTATTTATTTAGTAATTTTATTATTTTATCTTTATTTTGAATTATTATTTTATTCATTTTAATTATTTAAAATTATTTTTTAATTCATCCATCCATCCGTTCATTCATTCTTTATTTTATTTGTCTTGCTGTATTTATTTTTTCTCTAGAAAAAATAGATAATATTGACAAACAGAATGTTGATAATATAACATTTGATACACAATATCTGGCAAAACTTGCTGCATTCAAAGTGATTTTGTAACAATAACTTTATCTCACATATAATTTCTTTCTTATCTTTCTCAGCTTGACATTTCTTCAAAATTTAAAATTACTTTAAATAAAAGCATCAGCTAAAAGAATAAATGTAACTGCATTCAGACATCTTTTGTACACCCATGCAATGATCAGTACTGAATTGGTCAATAGACTATTTTGATAAAGTAAGATGTCATGATTCTGTACAATGTGTTAACGTCTCGTTTCTCTTCGACCTTTCTCTTTAATTAAGGGTCCTAAAGGCATGACAGGTATGAAAGGAGAAAAGGTGAGTATCTATTTTTAACCCATCACAAGTTCGAAATTCGAAACAAGTTCAACAAGATAGAAGGACTTTAAATATTAATAGCCAAGCCAACTCTGCCAGGGTCATTTTCTGTAGCTCAAAGACTTATAGGCAGCTTTGACAGCTCTGCTGTGCTCACAGAGCCTCTCTTCTCTCTGTATTGACTTGCTAGTGCCTTCTCTTCAAATCTTTATATGGTTGAAACTGCTGTGAACAGCACTTTCTTTTTACAGACATAAACACTCGCACTAACGTCACAATCTACGTCAATTGTGAATGATTTTGGTCTTATTTTTTTTAGCATAACTACAGATTCGCATGCAGTGAACGTTTGTAGCATCGTTTAGAATATATCCCAGACAAAATGAATAAAGACAAAACTTTTTGACTGACAGGGTGACAAAGGTGTGCCTGGTCACAGAGGAGACAAGGTAAGGCATGAGCATAGATTGAATACCTGCATGGTGTTTATTCAGATTTTTTAACCAACTACCATATTGGTTTCCTGGATTTATAGGGTAGTCCTCTCTCCATGCCAGGACCCAGAGGATATAAGGGTGTAAAAGGAGAGCCAGTGAGATATTTTTGTTTTAATTTCTTATTTCTCTATAATGTTTCCTACTTGACTGTGCAAACTCAGCTTGTGAGCTATTATAAAAGTATAAATGACAGATATGTTGAACTTCAGTCTGAATTTTACATGGCAGGGTGAACGTGGGCTTCCAGGATTTGATGGAGATAAAGGAGAGAAGGGGGAAGATGGTCCACCTGGTGCAAAGGTATTTTATACACTACCAGTCAAACGTTTTTAAACAGTAAGATTTTTAATGTTTTTTTTTTTTAAACATGTATTGATTTGATCCAAAATACAGCAAAAACAGTAACATTTTGAAATATTTTTACTATTTAAAAATAACTGCTTTCTATTCAAATATATTTTAAAATGTAATTTATTACTGTGGTTTCAAAGCTGAATTTTTAGCATCATTACTCCAGTCACATGATCCTTCAGAAATAATTCTTATATGCTGATCTGCAGCTTAAAAAATGTATTATTATTTTGAAAACAGCCAAGTAGAATTTTTCAGGTTGAGAAGAACAGCATTTATCTGAAATAGAATTTTCTGGTAACATTATAAATGCCTTTATCATCACTTTTGATCTATTTAAAGCGTCCTTGCTAAATAAAAGTTACAATAATACAGTTTTTATTTTTAGATAAATGCTGATCTTTGGATCTTTCTATTCATCAAAGAATCCTGAAAAAAATGTACTCAACTGTTTTAAATATTGACAATAATAATAATAATTAAAAAAAATATTCTCAAACAGCATGTTCAAGCAAGGATCATGTGACACTGAAGATTAGAGTAATGATGCTGAAAGTTTAGATTTAATCACAGGAATAAAATACATTTTAAAATATATTCAAAAAGAAAGCAGTTATTTTAAATAATAAAAATATTTCACAATATTACAGCTTTGCTGTACTTTGGATCAAATAAATGCAGGCTTGGTGAGCAGAAGAGACTTCTTTAAAAAACATTCAAAATCGTACTGTTCAAAAACTTTTGACTGGTAGTGTACGCCGTTTTGAGTGAATTATGCATATTTTGTATTTGGAGCATATAAAGTGAATTTCCAACACTTGTTTCATGTCATTTCAGGGGCTGAAGGGTGAGGCTGGTAATAAAGGAGGAATGGGGACTTTTGGTGCACGTGGCCAAGTAGGACAAAAGGTCACAAAAGGGCACTACTATGAAGTTTATGCACTATATTGCTGATGAAATGTTTTTTACTGTGGAAAGTGCATTTTGGAAATGAAGGTGCAATTATTTTCCTAGGGAGATCCAGGGGAGCCAGGCGCCAATGGGGAAAAGGTAGCCTATGTCCTAGTTGTCGTGATGGTTTCATGTGTCATTTTTAGATATTTTGCTGATATCACTTCTGTTAAATATCACTGATTGGCTAAAATTTGTCACAGGGTCGTAATGGAGAGCATGGAGTGGATGGTGAGAAAGGTGATAAGGGAGACATGGGACTGCAGGGCCGAAAGGGAGATCAGGTGAGAATATGAATCATCTGAATGAAATATTAATTAATAAGAAATTTCTCTGAGCAACAGGGGTACCTAAGAGGGAGGACACTGTTCCCTTAACCTTTCTTACTAACTACATTATTTAGGTGAATGATTAAATAATTAAGTAGGTTTTCCTGTGAGCTTTAAGTTACTCATAAGTTTGTGTATTCAGGGTGAGACTGGAGAGCCCGGTTTACCTGGAGATACAGGAATTAAAGGCGAGAAGGTATAAAAAGTCAATCTTGTCTTTAGTTTATGAGTCTATAACCATTGTATCACAGCACATATTCTTCTGTAGGGCTTCAGAGGTTTCCCTGGTCGAATAGGGAGTCCAGGACTGGATGGAGAACAGGTATCTTTGTCTAAATTTCATCTAAAATGAGAAATTTGATTAAATAAATCACTAAGAACATTTCTTTTGATTGTAAAACACAAGGGTGATCCTGGGGACCCTGGCAGGCCTGGTATTCCAGGACTAAACGGTATCCCGGGACGAAAGGTGAGTCACTATACAGATATTAATAACTTAATTAAGATAAGACTCAATATGATTAATTGTTATTCTTAATATTTAGGGAGAAAAAGGTGATAGTGGTCTGAACGGTCTTGATGGAGCTCCTGGACAAAAAGGAGAGAAGGTAAAAATGATATGACCAGTGTTAATCTAAAATCAAATAGTTCATCCAAAAATTTTAATTCTATCATCATTTACTTATTTTCTGTTTAACATATTGCAATCAGAAGCTGTCAAGCTCCAAAACAAACCAAAACCATACAATGTCCCATAAAAGTATCATAAAAGTAGACCATTTAATGTTTTTTTTATTTGATCAGAAATACAGAAAAACTGTAATATTGTAAAATATATTGCAATTTAAAATAATGGTTTTCTATTTTAAAATAATTCAAGATATAATTTATTTCTGTCATATAGTCTTCAGTGTCACATGATCCCTCAGAAATCATTCTAATATGCTGGGTTTTTTTTTTAAAATTGTAATAATATTTCACAATAATACTCTTTTTTCTGTATTTTTGATTAAATAAATGCAGCCTTGATGAGCAGAAGAGATTCCTTCAAAAACATTCAAAATCTTACTGATCCCAAACTTTTGAACAGCAGTGAAATTATAAGACGAAAAATGTAAATGAACTAAAATTAGAAATGTTACCTTGGCAATAAAAACCTAAATAACCTAATTAAACCTAATATTTAATTTAAAAAAAAATAATTAAAATGACAGAAGCACATAACAAAAAAGATACAAAAAAATTAGAATTAAAATAAAAAAAAAAATAAAAAAAATGATAAATAGTCTGTCAATAAATAGTACTAAAATAACACTGTTACCATGTTACAACAGGCATTAGAAAACCATACTTGCATTATCATGTGTCAAATTTTAATATATGTAGATGAGGGTATGAACTGTTGAACTGTTTTATGAATATATTCATTTTTAATTCATTCATTTAAACCATCAAAATCATTTTTAACCCGTTCTTCTGCAGGGTGCGACTGGTTTTCCAGGTTTCACAGGATTTAAAGGATCTCCAGGTACACCAGGAGCTAATGGGGCTCTGGGTCGGCCTGGTCCGGTTGGTCCCAAAGGTGAAGTGGGACCGAAGGTACGACCCGCCCTACCTACACTTAGACAATAACACCTACACGATAATTGAGCTGAATTTATTATTCCTCTGTCTGTGTGATTCATCAGACCTCACAGATAGATGGATAAATAGTCAAGCCAGTGTAATTACGGCCATCTTCATATCTCACTCAATCTCATGTGGAGGAGGACAAGGCCCTAATTAACCCCAAGAAAGACAGGATGAGAGAGAGATAGAGAGACAGGGGGTAGGAGCTATTTCTGCTGAGATGAAGATTTGAGCTATCAAACCAAACAGTGCGCTACGGCCGCCTTTAGCCACAATTAGGCATCCCTTGATGTTGATAGGAACAGAGAGGGTTCAGAAAGCTGCGCTCACAGAGTCTCTATAGTAAAGGTGAGCTGTAGCACAGCAGATGATCTTGAAAGGAACCCTGGATATTAAGACTTGTATGGCTTGGTATAACATAAATGATGTCTTTTACTAAAATATTTAGTAAAACCCATTAAAGATTTACGTTATTGAAAAAATCCGCATCGTTTTATACATGTCAAATGGTTGCACTCGGTTATTTACTGATGCTGCATGTTGCTATTTTTACACCCGCATGACTTTGAAAATAAAATACAATTTTATTGCTGATTTAATTGTTTGATCTTTCCAGGGGGAGAAAGGGAGGAGAGGCAGAGGAAAAGCCTGTCAACGGGGACCTCCTGGAATCCCTGGCCTCAGAGGCCTGGATGTAATAAGGCATCTACACACAAATAACTGTATCCTTCACTCTATCAGGACTTTATCCATTCAAAAACATGCTCTAAAGTTATACATATCATCTGTGCAGGGGGAACTTGGAACAGTGGGCATGAAAGGCGAAAAAGGGGAACCAGGACTCAGTGTATGTTGACAATGCCCTCTAAAATTTAATTTATCCTTATGGATTACAGATAAGATTTGATTATGATTGAAAGCTTTATCTAATTTGTTCAGGAGGAGGAAGTGAAGGATCTTGTGACAAAAGAGGTGGTTGAGAAGTGCGGTGAGTATGTGTGCAAAGAGCAAATATTAAACACACAATGGACTTTAGTAGGGGCTTTGTATGTGACCCTGGACCACAAAATCAGTCTTAAGTAGCACGGGTATATTTGTAGCAATAGCCAAAAATACATTGTATGGGTCAAAATGATTGATTTTTCTTTATGCCAAAAATCATTAGGATATTAAGGAAAAATCACATTCCGTAAAGATATTTGGTAAATTTCCTGCCGTAAATATATCAAGCTTATTTATGATTAGTAATATGCATTGCTAAGAACTTCATTTGGACAACTTTAAAGGCGATTTTCTCAATATTTAGATTTTTTTGCACCCTCAGATTCCAGATTTTCAAATAGCTGTATCTTGGTCAAATATGGTCAATAGCTTTCATTTCCTTTTAATAATTTTTCAGAAAACAAGATATCTTAAGTCTAATATCTTAAGCCTAATGTCTTAAGTCATTTTGCTGTTGATGTAAATGTAAATGTATCTTGATACATTTGTACTGGATACGAGACAATAATACTGAGGCTCATTCTGTGTCAACTCAACCAAAGGCTCCCGGCTCAAATTTTTGATTTTGTCAATATTTCTTCTGAAGAAAGATAAACATGTATAGTAATGAAAGCCAAAATATTAAATGTCATGGATGTATATTTACTGAGTTAACCACTACTAAATGACAATTTTCACTTGAGATTAAGAGCTAAATTACAAGGGAGTAAAATGACCATTTTAGTGTATTTTTGGCATGCATGCAAACTTTGGAAAAATAAGATTTATGACACTCAGACAGGTATGAGCTATGCAGTTGTTTTGCTAGAGAGAAACATCATGTATTTCTAGTTTCAAAATTATTTGTTCTTCAGACCTTCCTTTTTAAAAGAAAGAAGTGACATCTGTATGCAAAGTGACCCACATTTGGTTTTTGACCACTGAAAATGTGTACAATTTAACAATTTACTTCTGGAGCCATAATAAAATTGCAATATCTCTGGAACTGAACCATACACAGCCTTAAAAATGAAGATGCTGAATGGCAAGTTTGTTAAGACCTAAAATCTAAAAGGGAGATAAGATATCTATATTACTTCTTAAGTTGCAGGCATGTAAACTTCTGAGAAAAAAAAATGCAAAAAGTGCTTTTTGCCATTCTTGAACGGTTACCATTGGCATATAATGCATGTAAAATTGCCATTTTGACCCCCCCTTTTACAAAGTAGTGGTTTACTCAGTAAATATACATCCATGACAAATCCACGTCAAAATTTGAGCTGATCAGACTGTTAGCTACACAAATATACAACCCACTGAACAGATTGTTTGTATATTCGTGTTCACTTAAATGTGGCTTTTACTACCATAAAGATTATTCAGTTGTGTACTGTGGTCCATTGAAGTGAAATTATGACTGAATAGCCGAGCTTCATTAACACGTGTATGTGGGTGGTTGGAAGTGTGCGATTTTGTGTATTTGTGTGAGTTTGTGTCTCTCAGTATATGTGTTTGGAGGCCCCTGTTGTGGAGGCCTCAGGACCCCATGGGTTCCACCATCTGTTGTGTTTTTATGGGCTCTCTTGCCGAAGAAAAACTGTGAAGAACTCCATGTTCGGAAGTCATTCATGAATACGAAACTAGATTAACAACAAAAAAAAGTGGGACTGATTTTATAACGCTATTTAAGCAATGACTTCTCTTCTTAAAAAGACAATAATCAAATGATTGAATTACTCTCCATTTGAATGAAATTAATGATGAAGCCTAATGACATTTGCCTAAAGCACAGTTATGTTTCTATCTAAAGGAAAGAAAATACTCCTGATGGTGAACACCAATGATCCAGATGATGAGAGTATCCTGAGAGAGGACAGAAGAATGGATTCTGCTTCTCCGTTCTTCCTCACCAACCCCAAAGTGTGGGATAAGGAGTCAGAGGACGAGACCACTACAGTGCATCCTGCTGTTTCAGACTCTGAGCCAACATTAGCATATGGCAACGTTACAAGTAGGTATATTCCTGCTTTGAACCAATATGTCATGACATGGTTCCTCGCTTATGATCTCATCCCTATAGTTCGTCCTCGGGCCTGGAAGGGCTTGGATGGGGTAACTGTAGATTTATATAATCAGTTTTATGTTCATGCGATCTTCAGCTGTGTCTTATGAACATTAGTCCTAATCTGGCATCTTTGTACATGAGTTCAGTCATCCATAAACACCATTCAGCTCTTCTTTCCCTGATGGAAAACAAGAAATCACATGCAAAACTCATCCGCAAAGGTTCTGCATGGTCTACTTCTCTGTGGTATTTTAAGCAACTGAGTCACACTTCACCAAAAAAAAACCTGTTTTTTTTTTTTTTTTTAGCACCAACCATATAGTAGATGCTCATGGGAGCTTTTTGTTCATTTCAATGATCAAAATAACAACCAAGACGTAGTACGGGTTATTTAGTATCTACACTTCAAATGGATAAAACAGAATTAATGAATAGATTTTTCAGGCAATCATATCCTAGCAACACTGGTTCTCATCATCAGGTACGTCATAGAGTAAATAAAGGAAAAAGAATAAAGAATGTTCAAAACCAATGATGACTGATAATGTTTCCATTATTACACAAACAATTGATCTTTATTACACAGCAGTTAGTTTCGGACTTTATTTTTTTTTATCTGTCTGTGTTTGCATGCTCCAGACAGTCAGTTTTAAGATTAGTAGGGAGGATTTTTAAAGACTCTTACATTATATGACCATGTTTATGAGCGTCCGAATTTGAATTATTGATTTGACCAATTCAGTCCAAAATAATGATTAATTTAAGACATAACGCCACTACTGTGTCTGTGTGTTATTTGGAGATGAGTAAAGGTTAATCAGGCATCTTTTTCACATTTAATAAAATAATGTCAACTCAAATCAGTATTTAACATCTGTCTATTTAATTTATTCAGTAAATAGTCATGTAATATCATAAAAACACATCATCATTATTACAAAATAAACCCCAACTGGATGACTTCTAGATGTTCTGTAATGACTGCTGTAATTTTAAAGGGATAGTTCACAACAAAATGAAAATTTGCTTCAAATGTACTCACCCTCAGGCCATCCAATGTAGAAGAGTTTGTTTTTTTCATTTTGGAGAAATTTAGCATCACATCACTTGCTCTGCAGTGAATGGGTGCCGTCAGAATGAGAGTCCAAACAGCTGATTAAAACATCACAATAATTCACAAGCAACCCACATGACTCCAGTCCATCGACTGATGTCTTGTGAATCAAAAAGTTGCATGCGTAGCTTCAAAACATTGTTTTTGGCTAAAATATGTGTCCTCTGTCCATTATATTGCTTTTTTGGTTTTTTGGTTTTCAGGAAACCAAGTTCAAAACCAATATGTCGGTGGATTTTGATATGAGAAGACTAGACTTTTTCTGTGGAGCAACGATTCCAAGTTAAAACACCTTAATGATAGATATGTTTACTATAAATGCATATCTTTTCACATCACAAGACATTAATTGATGGACTGAAGTCCTGTGTGGATTACTTGTGAATTATTGTGATGTTTTTATCAGCTGTTTGGACTCTCATTCTGACGGCACCCATTTACTGCAGAGAATCTGTTGGAGCAAGTGATGTAATGTTAAATTTCTCCAAATCTGAACAAACTTATCTACATCCTGGATGGCCTGAGAAGTACATTTTTAGCAAATTTGGGTGAACTATTCCCTTAAATGAAGAATCTAGATATAAGCTTTTCTCTTGCACTCAGGAACCAGTATTGAGAGAGATGGAGAGCAGAGAGAAAAGCGACGTGCACTCAAACTCCACTCAGGTATGTGTGGAGTAAAAGAGGAGAACATCGTCCTCTGCTGACTGCTGCTCCAAGTGCTTTTAACACGCTAATGCAACTGCAAAAACTGCTCACATAAGTAATACAGACAGACTTTCTGCACAAATTAAACCATTTGCAATGAGAATTTCGGTTTTATGTCCAGAAAAGTAGTCCAAAGTACACCGTAATGGTCCTGGAACCAAAAGCATAACGCATTAGACATGGACAAGATTGTTTCATGCACTTCAACAGTCTTTTTTTTTTCAACAGTCTGTTTCTGTCACATCCACAGTATAATATGAGACACAAGGAACGGAAACAGATAAGAGCAGAATTAATCCACTGATAAAAGTAACATTTATCACTCCGCAAGTGTGTAAGCTCGTGTGTATACAAGTGTATAAGTGTGTGAGACAGAGGAAAAAGAGATAAGACAGAGAACATCTGACTGACAGTGAAGTCCAAGATAAATTTTGATTAAAAAGTGGAACCATTGTTAGATTAATGTGTTAATTGTTGCATTCTTGCAGTGGTATATGAACAGCTCATCTACATGATTTAATTTTTTTTATTTTAAATATATTTTTAATTATAAAAATATTAAAAATGCGTATATATATATATATATATAATTTTATAACTTTAGTTTGAATGCATTTATACTCTCTTGAAACTGATTATGTAATGTTGCCTCCATTATATCCAGACCCAGATGGTGATCTGTGCCTTGAACCCATGTCTGAGGGCCACTGCACTGAATACGTCCTGCTCTGGTACTACTATCCCGTCTCAGGAGAATGCCGTCCTTTTGTGTACGGTGGCTGTGGAGGAAACAGGAACCGCTTCAGCTACAAACAGGACTGTGAGAGTCAATGTATTCTGGGGAGGAGAGGTAAAGAGCCAATCAGAAGTCAGACTTCTGGTTCCAATATAAATAATCAGAGGTGATTAGTTGAAAGATGCTAAAGACATTATTATAGCACAATTTAATTACATTTTCTTACCTATTCTACAGATTCTGGATCCTGAGGAGGACTGCCATTTTTAACAGCTAAACTGAATTTTATCTCACTAAAAATACTATATTTTGTACATTGCCATCTTATATGTATATTAGTTTATCACATATCTCATCAAGTTTGCATTTTACTTTGATAGCACCACACATTGTTGCACTGTTGTAGTGATACATGCTTACCTATGAATTTCTTACAAATATGCCATGTTTTATTTAAAAAAAAAGTTTGATGCTTATAAACCAAGTGTAAATGCACTATTAATATAACTGAATATGTGTTTATAACCTGTCCACCATGAGGTTTGTCATTTTGCACTAGTGGTTCTGTTTGTAAAATAATGTGAGACAATTAAAACAATGAAATGAATATATTTTTGAATGAGCTGTATAGTTCGCTGTGGGTTGGTGGGTGTGTGCGTGAGAACATTTTCACATCGTGACCTCTGATTTTGGACCGTGTTCTCTGAGCTTGGCCCTGTGGTGTGTATAAATGCTGCCATATTGGCTTTTCTTCAGAAATGTTTGTCGAGTCGTGTCTGGGCGGCGTCTCCTGGGGGCAGGTGGAAAAGTGAATAGACTATCTGCATTAGTGGGTGGCTTACATGTGCACATTTGTGAATGTATGTGTTTCCTTCCTCATTATTTGTACCCCTCTATATCTTCCAGTCTTAACAGCTTTACCCTCCTTTGACGTTCCGTCTTATATAATCCCCCATCCAAGCTGCTCCCTGTTGCATCCCGAGGTTTCTCGCTCTTTACATATGTCCCAGCAGTAGGGGGCACGTGTATCAGGCCGTAGTCCAATTTTGAGAGTGTGGTACAAGTCAGAAGACAGGACGCCCTTTACAGTCTAAGGGGAAACCCTGAGTGAACTTCACTGTGTACACTACAGAAAACAGATGCTCTTTACACCTGCTTTAAAATGTAGGCTGTATTTTTAAGATTTAATGAGCGTCCTTTAACGTCATGTGGAATAAATATATCATCGTCCAGCCCAATGCACAATGTTTACAATGTCTAAAGGTGATTGTTAATGAAGTCTCTAAACTTCGGAGCCCTTAATAGCAAAGCAATCAATCATTAAAGGGAAGTGGGAAGAAAACTCATTAAACTTATAAGCATGAACTGCAGAGCAATTAACTCGCAGGGAGGTCTGAAAAGGGACACAAACATTTGATATGGCCATTGACCCTGAAAACTGTGGAAACAATAAAACAGACCCATATAAATCTTATAAATGGCTTAATATGGATGCAGAGTAAATAAAGTGCTGCGCTGTCCATGGTACTGAATGGCTTTAAATGAGTTGGTAAATTCTCAACATGCCCGCTAAACTATAAACCCTATTTTAACAATTTTATTGTGACATTGAGTGGTTGTTTATTTTGTATAATGAACTGTTTATAAAGGGATAGTTCACCCAAAAATGAAAATGCTGTCATTAATTACATTTAATTACTCATGACGTTCCAAACCCGTAAAACCTTTTCAGAGTTCATGTTTTGTTTTTCAGCTGCTTATTACAAAAGCTGTTGTAGGCTACTGTACATGTTCATATTAATAGCCTATATATGTTTATGCATAGGCCTATTTGAAAATGTTTTGTTACTGCTCCACCCAGTTTGAAACATTTTCGTTTTCAAATGTTATTGTCTATAAAATAAGGCTGTAGCTCATATAGCATCTTATTATTCATGTGTTAATATCTACTGAAGCCTTATGATCACAGTAGCAGAAAGACAGCTATGCAATTCATGTACTGTTATCATGATCATTACCATCATAAAGCCTTCTTTGGGGCAAAAATAGGACAAAGGCAAATGGTTATCAATGTGCTTATTCACACGTACGTTATCCAGACGTAAATCCACACGTACGTTATTCAGACGGTAATCCACAGGTACGTTATCCAGACGTTAATCCACACGGACGTTATCCAGATGCAAAGAAAAAATATATATTTTTCAGATACGTAGCCGTGACCGTGATGTCTAACGTGTCACATTATACGTCTGAAGCCTGAATACTATGGGATTTTGGCCGGACGGTTGCCAGTTAGTTTAGCAATCGACAAAAAGTGCAGCTTTCACACCCTATAGTCAGTGTTGCCAAGTCCGCGGATTTCCCGCGGAATTGGGCTAATACACTGTTGCCACGGGTTGAAGCGACCCCAATGACGTCATATTTAGCCCCTAAAATAAGAATTTAGCAGGAGAACCTCGACCAAAAACAGAGAAACAAACAAACGTTATCCCCCTGAATGCGATTTTTAACGGGGACCGCCCTCGAAACGCGATTGGGCTAGTTTTGGGCTAGTTTTGAGTAGCAATTGGCGTGGTTTTGTTGTGAAAACCTGGCAATCGTGGTACTGTCTTGAACAAGTGTCGAAGACTGACACGGAAGAGAAGAAATTATTGAAAGAAGTCGTTATATTTGGGCACAAAAAGTATTCTTGTACCGTCATAATATTAGGACTGAATCACTAATATTACCTGGATTATTTTAACGATGTCCTTACTACCTTTCTGGGCTTTGAACGTTGACATGAACATGACATGAAATTCATACGAAATATTGCCACCTTGTAAAATTGTTTTCTCACGAGATTGGATTGGTTAATCTACATATAAAATAGGCTACACTAATAAGATAAAGTTTTCAACTCAAATAAATAATGTCTATTTGTTTGTTTGTTGTATGCTGTTCAGTAGCCGGTCGTGATAAAAGACATGCTTAGATGATCAGCCTTTCGTTTTTTCCCCCCTTCATATTAGCTAATCATAGGCGGACTACAAATTTTAAGCTCAAAGTAGACTATCTGTTTTATATGGTGACGGTAAACGTGTACAGGCGCATCAATCACCGCCTCATTTTACTGGGAGGAACCCAATAAATGACGTTATTGCTGGCGTACGACTTGCAGCGTAATTGGGCTTATACTAAATGAATGCACATCCAATGGGCAAACAGTCCAAGCGGATATTATGAGCAGCCAGGGAGATATCAAACCCACTAAATCACTCGTATGATTCAATGCGACATTAAGTTGACACTGAGTTGTTGACTTGCTTGCCTTTTTAATAGCACTTTGGATTCACGATCCAAAAGTTCTGGTTGACCTAACAGTGCTTCACTTCAGAAGACTCTCCTCTGTGCAGGTAGGTACTTTTGCATCAGATTCAAGGGAATAGTTTACTCAAAAATAACAATTCTGGCATAATTTACCCAGAGGTTGGTTGTTCCAAACCTGTTTGACTTTATTTATGGAACACAAGAATATTGATATCTTCTGTTACCATTGCATTTTTTCTGTATGAATTGTGACAGGCTAACACAAAAAATATAAACTTGAACAAATTTGGGAACAGCATGAGAGTTAGTAAAATGACAGTTTTAACTAGTTGAACATTTCCTTCAGGTGCAAAGGACACTTTTTATACAAAACATATTAGTAATCATTACGCAGTAAATGTTCATCTGAAAGCCTTCTTAAAGTACCTGCCTTCTTAAAGTACTTGCGCCTCCGTTCAACAGGGCAAAACGATGTGGCTCCCACGGACCCTCCTCGCTCTGGCACTTCTTTGCGCACCGGTTTCCAGCCTCTGCTTACCAACGTACGACCCCGTGTCCAACTTTCTTTGCAACAATAAAGTGTTCTCCGAGACGAATGATAACGGGCAACCAGCAGATTCCCTGCTGGACAGTCTAAACCTCCTGTACAAGTCAGCACACGCGCTTTCCTCCGAGGAGCCGCGCGAAAGGAGGACGATACCCGCGTCCAAATACAGATACTTGAGCCAGACGCAGCTCAGGAGTAAACTGTACCGCAACAGTGCGAAGAGCGATCGACGCAGCCAGGTCACTCTTTCTCTCGATGTCCCCACCAACATTATGAACATCCTCTTCAACATTGCCAAAGCCAAGAACCTGCGCGCAAAGGCGGACGACAACGCGCGCTTACTGGCGCAGATTGGAAAGAGAAAATGAACTCTCATGACACTTTAACAATTTTTTTGTAACAAGCTGAGGCATGTTATCTCTAATTTAATAATGTAATAAAAGTTTGTTTTTTTCAGTTGCATAACAAATTAGCAATACTGGAAATTAATGGAACTTATTAACAGGTGATATAAATGTCTTGGGGACGCATAACGGACTTGTCACGTTTGTTAGATTTAATGCTGTTTAATAGGAAACTATTTAAAATTTGGCGTATTATCTAACAGTGAGATTCATATTTCTGAGCAAAACAACTGTTTGGCCAATTTCTAAACTTAAGCTTTAAAGAGATTGGAGTATGTCATATCTGTCTCGGAGGAAAGTAGACTACTACATAAGCTATTTTGCAATGCTCCTTCATCTCTCCCTTTTCTTTAAACATGGAAATTCACAATTTGCCTGTGCATTTCAGATGAAAGTTGACCTGATTAGTATATATATATATATATATATATATATATATATATATATAAAAAATAACAGACAGGATGGTTACAGATCTTTAAAGTTGTGAAAACGTTGGGTTGATAAAACCGACAGTTGAATATTTTTGTACTGAAAATAATTATTTATCGTTTAATAAATAAATAAATGCAAATGTAAACAAAGTGTCCATTCGAAGGAAATTATTTCGACAGAGAATTTCGTTGTGTTGCACATCTTAAGAGACATAAGAGTCGACAAACATCACTCAGAAAACTTCGCAACTAAGCTATCATATTAGACATAATAGTCAATGCAATAATTATTGAGAAGTCTACTACTGTATATGTTGCAGGTAAGTAGTTTTGAATAATAGTAGCCAGCATAGATTTGATCACTTTTTCAGATATAATCTACATTTTGGTGAAGACCAACATTTGTAGAAGTCACATAGGCTATGGCATTGTTCAACGTTTGGTCTCTCAGAACAAACATTAAAAATAAATATTATATAGGCCTATGGATAATTCTAATTTTTACTAAATATTACATTAAACATTAAATATTAAATTATTAAATATTACAAATACATATTAAAATTCACAGATACGTAACATTTAAAAATTTGTGAATTATATATATATATATACACATACACACACACACATATATAATTCACAAATGCGTACCATATATATATATATATATATATATATACAAACACACACACACACACATTATATATATATATATATATAATTCACAAATGCGTAGCATTTTAATATTGTGTAAATTTAATCTAAATATTGTTTCAAATAAATATTTTATTTATTTATTTATTATAATTTTTTTCGTACGAAAAACGTATGAATCAACTTCATCGTCATCCCGACTTTTAAGAATAGACTTTTATTTTGAAGTAAGATCTCCGTGGGCGCCATCTTCACCTCCGCCAGCTCACAGCATACGTCACCCTAGTTGACGTGGAGGAAAAGAGCGTGAATGACTGTCTGATCATCTCGTTTACTGCTCTCAAACATTCCGCAAAATGATCAAGAAATTTGACAAGAAGGACGAGGAGTCTGGTAAGATCAATATTAAATACATGCTGACACATCATAGAGTCAGTGTTCTATAGATAACAGCTGATTTCAGCGGCCGAAATGATGTCGGTTGTTTTGCTAAGGAAGAGCGTCTGCAGGCCACAGCGAAACATCTGTAAATGGAAATCTAACATATTTAACACTAAATATTAATGTGCATGTTAGAGTTTTATACTTACTTCTGTCTTTGAGTGGCGGATTAACTGTGTGATATTGCAGTGTCCTGTAATATGTGTTTATTTAATCTTTAACTCGGAAGCTAATGTGCTAGCAGTTCCCTTAATTTTAAATGAACAGTACAAATGTCAACGGTGAAGATCCTATATATGCTTCGTGGATTTTCTCCATAAGCTTTGTATTTTATACGTTTAAAAATGTCTGACCGGAGTTGATTCAAATGGATAAATGGTTGCAAAGTGTCCACATAGACGCTAACGTTATTCTCTCTTGTCATAACAACTTCTATAATGCACTTAATCTATAATCCTCCGACAGTTCAGATTCAGACGATCTAACTCTTTGGTTTTAGTTTACTTTGCATATAGGATTTACATTTCATATGTGTGACTAATATTTCTGCTTTGAAGTGAACTCAGACGAAGACTCACATATAGATGCTTTTTTTTCTTTTATAACTTATTCTGAGCACGTTTCTAGAAGAAATGGCATCTTATGTTTTATAATTGAATAACTTACAAGTTATTATATTAACCCAATATTGTACTCAAATGTAGACACATAGATTTCGATAACTGACAGTTCTGTTTTGATGTATTTAGGAAGTGGCTCAAACCCCTTTCAGCATCTGGAGAAGAGTGCTGTACTACAGGAGGTGAGTTTGATGCATTTGAAAATTAAAATCAGATAAATGTTTCTTTAGTGCTATATTTTACATTGCATGTTTGTTTCAAAGGCTCGGATTTTCAACGAGACACCCATCAATCCGAGAAGATGTCTACACATCCTCACCAAGATCATCTACCTGCTCAACCAGGTACATTATAACTTACTTATCCAGCAGTTTCACACTACAGTTTCTCTTTTTCACTCTGTATGGATTGATCCATAACTAACCTCTTTTATTTTTCAGGGTGAGCACTTTGGAACCACAGAGGCCACTGAAGCGTTCTTTGCCATGACAAGACTGTTCCAGTCTAATGATGTAAGGAACTTTACAACCCTGTTTGCTGTTTTTTTTTTTTTTTTTAACTAGTGTTACATATTGCATTATGTATAATATAATTTAACCACAGCAAAAAAGTTATACACAATAATTTTAGTACACAAAATTTGCCAAAACAGACAGTTATTAACCAATGCAAGTGTGGACGATATATCTGTGTTTATTTCCAGGGTTATTGTTAAAAATAAAAAGCTTCTATTTGAAAAATGGTTTAAATAAAACTGAAATTAAATTAAATATAAAAATTAAATATGTTAAAAAATACTACAAACTAAATGAAAATTAGAAATACCTACCTGAAATAAATTTAAGTTAAATACCTAAAATTACTAACAAAAAAAAAAGAAATAAAAATGAACGAAAGAAAAATGTAATAAAATTACTAAAGTTAGTCAAACTAAAATTAAAAAGAAAACATAGGAAAATATATAAAATATATGAAATATATAAATCAAAATATTAATGAAAACTGAATAATATGAAAGTAACACTGACCAGTTTTTTTTTAGTTATTGAATTAAGTTAATAATTAATGCAAGTAATGTGTGTTTCCTGCCATGGGGCTGAAATTCTGAATTTAAAATCAGAATAAAATGTATTTACATGTAATAATTTCTCATTTTGCCTCGTTTTAGCAAACCCTGAGAAGAATGTGCTACCTGACTATAAAGGAGATGGCCAACATCTCAGAGGATGTGATCATTGTTACAAGCAGGTGAGCATTTTATGTTGCTATAATGCTGTAGTTGTTATTTGGTGAGATATTTGCAATATACTTCTTTCTAATATATATAAATAGTATAACAACACGTTGTTTGATGAGGAGTGGAAATCTTTGCACACGCTGCCAATATTACCTTAAGAAGAACACTGATTAATGTTTCGTTTGTGTCTCAGCTTGACAAAGGACATGACTGGTAAAGAGGATGTTTATAGAGGACCGGCAATCAGAGCTCTCTGCAGGATCACTGATGTGAGTCTCAACTCAATTTATCTAGTGTATAGCAGTCTTAATTTGCTGTCAGTTAGAAATAAACTATATATAAACTAATGGAACTGATATAAATAATCCTTCTGTGCTTCTTTCATATTATCCATCAGACCACCATGCTGCAGGCTATTGAACGATACATGAAACAGGCCATCGTAGACAAAGTGCCCAGCGTCTCCAGCTCTGCTCTAGTCTCCTCACTGGTATATATATTTAAAGTTATATACTTACCTGTTTATTACGCTTATTCCCACCTCTAACGCTCCGCTTGTGTATTTGTTCTGCAGCACATGGTGAAGATGAGCTTTGATGTGGTGAAACGCTGGGTCAATGAAGCTCAAGAGGCAGCTTCAAGTGATAACATCATGGTGCAGGTTAGTAAATGTTTGCATCCATTGTCTTATGACTTGATCTGTCCGTCTCTAATAAAATGATCTCTCTCCACAGTACCATGCTTTGGGTCTTCTCTACCACCTGAGGAAGAATGACCGTCTGGCTGTGACCAAGATGCTTAACAAATTCACCAAGTCTGGCCTCAAGTCTCCATTTGCGTACTGCATGATGATTCGCATTGCTAGTAAACTGTTGGAGGAGACCGAAGGAGGGTATGTGCGCTGGACTTTTTCAGACATCGTGCAGTTGCATATAATGTAGACTTACTTTGTCTACATTTGGTTTAACAGGCACGATAGCCCGCTGTTTGACTTCATTGAGAGCTGCTTGAGGAATAAACATGAGATGGTGGTTTATGAAGCAGCCTCCGCCATCGTTCACATGCCCAATTGTACCGCCCGTGAGCTGGCTCCTGCTGTGTCCGGTTAGTCTTTCTTCTTTGCTTTCTTACCAGACAAGACAGAGTGTACTAGATGTTCAAATGAATTTTCTTTGTTTCCCTTTCCATAGTTCTCCAGCTGTTCTGCAGCTCCCCCAAAGCAGCCCTGCGTTATGCAGCAGTACGGACTCTTAATAAGGTCGGTTTAAATAGGATTTCATTTGTAACAAGTTGCAGTATCTATAAACTACCACATGGAGACACCAAAGAACACATTTTTATGCTCAAAGTCATGCTTTGATTACACAAATGTGACCTTGGACCACAAAACCAGGCTTAATAGCATGCATTGTATGGATTAAAATGATAGATTTCTCTCTTATGCCAAAAATCATTAGGATATTAAGTGAAGAAGTGTTCCATTAAGATACTTTGTAAATTTTCTATCCTAAATATATCAAAACTTAATTTTTGGTTAGTAATATGCATTGCTAAGAACTTCATTTGGACAACTTTAAAGGCGATTTTCTCAATATTTTGATTTTTATTCACCCTCATAAAAAAAAAAGGACCATTATGATTGGTTTTGTGGTCCAGGGTCACAAATAGTGCAAAAACTACATTATAAATAGGCTAAAACAAAAATTCTGAATTTTTTTTGTCGTGAAAAAAAAAAAAAAATACACAGGTGGCAATGAAGCACCCGTCAGCTGTGACCGCATGCAACCTGGACTTGGAGAACCTGATCACTGACTCCAACCGCAGCATCGCTACCCTGGCCATCACCACCCTGCTGAAGACCGGCAGCGAGAGCAGCGTGGACCGCCTCATGAAGCAGATCTCCTCCTTTGTCTCGGAGATCTCAGACGAGTTCAAGGTGACTTCATCACCAAAACAGTGAATTTCAACTAAATTAGAAAACAAACACAGGCTTCAGATGCATATTCAATCACGTTTTAGGACTGAACGTTCCTGTGATAATATTCCTGTAAACAATGTGTTTTCATAACCAAATGGTGTGTTTGTTTTCCAGGTGGTTGTGGTCCAGGCCATCAGTGCTCTGTGCCAGAAGTATCCCAGAAAGCACAGCGTGATGATGAACTTCCTTTCAAACATGTTGAGAGATGATGTAAGTTCATTCAAGGACATTAGTTCCCCTTTTATTACACTGGAGCCTTGTAATCTCTTTTCTTGGGCCAAATTATTATTTAATTATCGCCAACATATGTACTTTTTCTATTAGACATGTTTAATTTTTTCGTTTGCAGGGTGGATTTGAGTACAAGAGAGCCATTGTGGATTGCATCATCAGTATCATTGAGGAAAACCCAGAGAGTAAGGAGACAGGCTTGGCTCATCTGTGTGAGTTTATCGAGGATTGTGAGCACACCGTACTCGCCACTAAGATACTTCACCTGCTGGGGAAAGAGGGACCACGTACCCCTACCCCCTCCAAGTACATCCGTTTCATCTTCAACCGTGTTGTGCTTGAGAGCGAGGCGGTGCGGGCAGGTGAGCAATGTCGCATGACCTTTAACCTATGCGTTAACTTCCTCGCAATGAGCTTAAAGACCTGCTCGTGCCATTTGTAAGATTTTAGGAAGCTTGTGTTTGTAATAAAGCAGTGCAGTATTTTTTTTGTTTTGAGCGCCACACGTGTCTTCATAATTAACTGTAGTCCGATTGCAAGTAGTAGTAGGCAGGGATGAAAATCTGTAATTAATCTCATTCCAGAGACTAAACTGAGCAGCTTTAGGACATTTAAGCATTCTTCTGTTCTGACTCTCCTCTCACGTTTTTTTTCAAAGCTGCTGTAAGTGCGCTCGCCAAGTTTGGGGCTCAAAACGACGACCTGCTGCCAAGCGTCTTGGTCCTGATGCAAAGGTAAGCCTTTAGAAGCAGAAAGTGTGTATGGGGAAGTGAGTGATTATACTGGTAATGTGAGGAAGTAAACAAAGAAATGTGTGTTGGAAATCAATGTGAATGTTTGTTAAAATTAAAAAACTGAAAATAATTATTTATTTGATCGAAGTAAAAGCTATGCAAAGCTGAAAATTATGGAAGCCCATTTCCGCCACTGAATACATTTTTTTAAAAAGATAATTGCGAGTTTGTATCTTACAATTCAGTTTTTTTTCTTGGAGTTGTGAGTTTATATCTCACAATTCTGATGTTTTTTTTCAGAAGTGTTTATATCTCACAATTCTGCTGCTTTTTTGAGTTCGTATCTTGCAATTCTGAATTTATAACACAGAATTGCGATTTTATATTGCAATTCTGAGAGAGAAATTCATAATTTTGAGATACAAACTCGCTATTCTGAGGAAAAAAATGTTCTTAGAATTGAGGTTAAATCTCAAAATTCTGAGTTTTTGTCTTACAATTGCTAGTTTATAACTCACAATTGTGAGTTTATATTTTACAATTCTGACTTCAGTTCTCAGAATTGTGAGTTTTATCTCTACCTTTTTTTTCCGTATTTTTTTTTGTTGTTTTTAGTAAAAGAGAAAAGCCTCATTAAAAAAAAAATTACGTTAACTTTTCCAGTTTTTTTTTTTTAAGCACTTTTTTTGTATAAAAATATCTAATATCCACCAGAATGTAAGAATAATGTCTAGAAAATGTTGCTTTTTACCCATTTCTGGAGAGAAGTGTTTTAAGATGCTTATTTACTGTGTGTGTCTGACAGGTGTATGATGGACAGTGATGATGAGGTGAGAGACAGAGCCACATTCTACATGAACGTCCTGCAGCAGAAGCAGAAAGCCTTGAATGCCGCTTACATCTTCAATGGTGAGGGTTTGTGTTGAAGTGGTGGTTTTAAGATTCTTATTGTGCATCTGATATTGTATTTGATCTGATTTAGCTCACGTGAGTGAACAGTGGTTGTTGAATGGTTTGTCGGCAGGTCTGTCCGTATCTGTTCCCGGACTGGAGAAATCCCTCCACCAGTACACATTGGAGCCATCTGAGAAACCGTTCGACATGAAGACAGTTCCCTTGGCTACTGCACCCATCACCGAACAGAAAACAGGTATGAACCTGAGCTTCACCAGCACACACTGCTTATGATCCAGAGGCCAATAACTTCATTATCCTAATCCTTGATATTTACAAAATAACATGTGCTCACATAACCATTTTGTTAATGTTCTAACATTGTTTGGCATTAATTTGAATGCTAATCATCTTACGTCTATAACCTGGTTTTTGAGGTAACTCACATAGCTTACCCAAAACTGCACAAGTTCACTTTGTTTCTCTTTCATTCCAGAAATTGCACCCGTGGCAACAAGCAAACTACCCGAGAAGCTTGCACCTTCCCGCCAAGACATTTACCAAGGTAAGAAGATTAGCTAATTGGCAAAACAATGGCATATGGCACCCTTAAAAACGGACTCTGAAGCAAACGCTGCCGCATTTCAACCAGTTATTTTTCTCCTTCAGAGCAACTCGCAGCCATCCCAGAATTCCAAGGCCTGGGTCCCCTGTTCAAGTCGTCCGAGCCGGTTCAGTTAACAGAAGCAGAGACGGAGTATGTGGTGCGCTGTATCAAACACACTTTCGCAAATCACATGATCTTCCAGTTCGACTGCACCAACACGCTGAACGACCAGCTGCTGCAGCGGGTCCTCGTCCAGATGGAGCCGTCGGAGGCCTACGAGGTGCTACATTATGTTCCTGCACCAAGCCTCCCCTACAGCCAGCCCGGGTCCTGCTACAGCCTGGTCCGGTTACCAGAGGATGACCCCACAGCAGGTAAAGGATGAGTGATTTTCAGTATGATGTCAACTTATATTGCTTGGGCAGATTTGAGTAAGTTCTCCTTAATGATTTTTCTGTTTTGTTGTTTGCTTTTGTCTTAGTCTCTTGCACGTTCAGCTGCACAATGAAATATCTCGTCCGGGACTGTGATCCCAACACGGGAGAGCCTGATGATGACGGTTATGATGATGAATACGTGGTAAGTAAATTTTCAAAATCAGTTCACGCTGATGAAAATGGAAAAATCAGTAGCCATTCCTCACGCCGTGTTTTGTTTCCTTCCCAGCTTGAAGATTTAGAGGTGACAGTCGCCGATCACATACAGAAGGTGTTAAAACCAAACTTCGGTGCAGCGTGGGAGGAGATAGGAGACGAGTTTGAGAAGGAAGAGACGTTTGCGTTGGCCACAGTCAGAACTTTAGATGGTAAGTTTGCTTAAAGAAAAAGTTGACCTCAAAATAAACAAATTAAGATATTTTTGATGAAATAATGAAAAATAATGACTTCATTCAACAATTTCTTTTCTTCCGTGTCTGTGATTAAGGAGCAAACAGAGCTGGAAAAAACATAATATGAAATGATCATCTCTTTATCGTGTTTGTCTTCACAGAGGCAGTAAATAACATCATTACCTTCTTGGGCATGCAGCCTTGTGAGCGCTCAGACAAAGTTCCGGAAAACAAGAACTCGCATGTTCTGTTCCTAGCAGGTATTTACTAATTTCATCACTCATTTTTCAGTTTTGAGAGAATTTGATTCTTAAATGTGTATTCTAATGATCTTGTCTTTCTGAAGGTGTGTTTAGGGGCGGTCATGATGTTTTGGTGAGGGCACGTCTGGCTTTGGCTGATGGGGTCACTATGCAGGTGACTGTTAGGAGCACAGATGAGAACGTGGTTGACGTCATTCTGGCCTCTGTCGGTTAAAGTGCAATGTTTTGAGCGACCTGCTCACATGCCAATCTAGATAATTGTGCTTTTATATGCATCAATATAGTAGCTCTATAATGTTTCTCACAACCATCCTTGTGGCTTTACATGAATCCACTGGAACATTGTGTTTCTGTATTTGTTTCATTCTTTCTGAGAGATTTCTGAAACATTGTGCCACTTTGATTCATGCGGAAAAGATCTAATCATTGTTTCTCTGGTATTTGAGCTGTTTTGGCCTCGTGTCACAGCTCAGGGGAAACAGTCCTTTACTACAAACCTTTTCATTTACCCAAAATAAAAGAGTCCGAAAGATTACAAAACTTGTTTTAGTGTTTTTTTTTTTTCTACACAAAGACCTTTTTATTTGAATAAAAGCATTCATGCTCAGAGCAGAAATTTATTTACAAGTAATGGCATTGTATTTGAGCAAACTCTTATTGAATGTTGTAATGACTGTTTGGGTATTTGTTGAAATACTTTAAATTTCATGCATTTACATGTGACTGGCGTTTTACACACTCTTCGGTTTCAATAACGGATTTGAATAATTTCTAACAACTTATTTGAGGCATTATTTCACTCATGACTTATTTCAGAATGAATCACACACCTCTCTTTCTCAGAATGAGTTGATAAAGCTGAGGTAGGCATTAAAGAAGCCTGTGGGATCCTCCAGCTGTGGATAATGGCTCACATGCTCATCTAGAACTGATACTGTGGATCTCTGCACTAGTTTCCTGTAAATGAGAACAAGAGAGCAGGAAAAGCTGTTATATTGTAATATAGTGCCCAGGAACAGCTTGTTCTGTCTTTGCTCTTATCACAGCTGTTTCATCTTTGTTTATATGATTAGTTCCAACTTGAAACCATTAGTTTTACTTATATTAAAGAAGTAACCCTGTAGAGCCTGTAGATTATGCACCACTTCTCAAGGCACATTTTTAAACTCCTCTTAATTAAACACACCTGATTCAACTCATCAGCTCATTAGCAGAGACTCCAAGGCTTGAAATGGATTGGGAGACACTGGGGAAACTGGAAATTTCTGTGCTTTTAATTCAGTTTAAATCATGAGGAACCGGATTAGAAACTTTTTGATTATAATCTTTTAAAATTGCAAAGTTACATATGATATGCACAAAAAATTAAGTGAAGTTAAAAACATGCTAAAAATCTGTGGCTCAGAGGATAAGTTACCACCTTTCATACAAGAAAGTCTCAGTTCAAATCTCACTATTTCTTTACTAAATTTATTTCTCCATAAACTAATCATACAATCTCAGTGGGTCAAGAGATAAAGCATTGTGATTTGTTCCCAGAGTCCTAAGTTTAAATCTTGTATTTTTATAAAAATGTTATCAAAAGCAAAACAAAGCACCCAATGCAAAACTAATCCAAAATTGCTAAATAGCTCCAGTGGCTCAGTAGCTAAAGTGTTATGTTTTTATCTGGGAGACCGGAGTTTGAATCCCCAAAATGCCACACCCATTGCAAGAGCCATGATGGTGCAGTGGCTGAACACACTGGTTGCGGACAAAGTTAGACATAAAGTCTTGGGTTCAAAGCCCAACTCAATGTGTTGGGCTTGAAATCAACCCACAGAAAGGAAGTGCAGCAGATGTTTAAAAATACTTTTTTATCCAATTTTGAAACTAATAAAACACCCAGGATTTGAACCCAGAACACTCATGTTGGCACAAAGTCTTGTGCCATGAGTTCCAACCGCAGGACCAACACTGCCTGACAGAAACAGCTATTTTTTTTTTGTGATGAGTAAGAAAAAACACATGCATGTTGAAAAAAAAAAAACTTATTTACCAGTGATACCAATAAGAACTTAAAAGTTAGTTTAAACAGTTAGCATATATACATATAAACTGACATATACTTACTGGTAGAGTTGGATAAACTCAGGATGTGGATTAACTGGATCAAGTGGTCCATAAATCATGTGCACTACAAAGTAAAAATCAGTGATATTTGTGATAAATCAGTGATATTTGCAAAGAACAAATGTGACAGCCACAATACACTACCTGAAGTGATTTATCTACTACTCATCTTCCGAAGCACAAAACTATTTATAAAAGACAAAATTTTAGTCCCATCCTGCACTGCTTGTATAATATAGTATGTTGTGCTGCATTCAACTAATGTAATGTAAATGTTCACTTAATATATACTGTCACCTCAAACGCTTATTGCCTGGGGTGCAGACGGCTTAAGCAGCTTCCATAGTGATTTTCATTGGATTAAACTACTTAGCCTCAATAGCACTGCCCACGGCCGAGTTTTAAGCAAACAACCGTCGTGAGTCATATTCAAATACTTCATGCTGGTAGCATGGCGGCTACTCCAGCACAGTATGAATGGTGTGTGTACTCACATGGTGTTGAAGTGGAGGTCAGAGCCCCGACCCATCTCTCTCGGTGTTTCAGCCTCTGGTTAATGTACTGCAGGATACTGGGTAAGACACAACAAATGACAGTTTGTGACAGTTATTATTAACAAAGGCAAAACACATAGAGAAGTTTGGACACCTGTCCATGACCAGATTTCCATCGTTGAAGCGAATGCCTGTCCACATATCCCAGACCTCGGCTTCTGTTGGCTGGGTGTATGGTCCAAACACATCCCTTATTCTGTAAAATAAATACAATATTTGCAATCGAAGGATTAGGTCACAGCTCAAATTAAAAATAAATGATTTATAGCTGAGTAAAGTACAACAAATAGTTTGAACGGTGTACTAGAAAGCATAAAAGTATACACCACTCCCATTTCAGATGCTCCACTTACCCTCTAGAGAAAAGCTGGTAGTTTATTAGACGTGTAAGTACAGGTGAAATAAAACCAGAGTCCTTCAGTACCTACAGATGATAAAAGATTGGAAATATTCACTTCTCGTATTTGAAAATGAACACAAATGTGCTTTTATAAAGCTCAAACTCACTTTCTGAACGAATCTTGGATAATGAGTCTCAGGGAATATTCCTTTGAAGATTAAAAGCAAAATAAACATTTATAAATCTCCATTCAGACCCTAAGGATATGTATTCCAATTTTCTGACTAAATAATATACCTCCATTTGAAAGGCAGAGGCTGTTTATCGTAATATGTCCGCTTCTGTTATGGTCACTCCTGTGTGTTTAACTGCACGTGAGAATCACCCAGATCATATTGACAGGAATATTAAGCTAAATTATGCCAAGGAGGGTTCTTTAAGAATCCTTAGGGCTCACCTGTACAGTAACTCGAGAGCTACAGTGTCTCCATAGTCATGTGACAGGATGTTGATCCTCTGCTCAGACAGACCCAAATGAGCAACCAGGGCCTCCACCACACTGGCCTGCTCGAAGATGGAGTAACGGTGTGGTCGCTGCAGTTATATAAAGGTAATGATTAAAATTATGAATAACAAAATTACATCTTTAAAACAATGACTGCATGGGTTTCATCTCACCGGTTTGTCTGAAAAACCAAAGCCAATGAAGTCAAGAGCGATGACTCTATTAAAGCGCTGAGTCAGAGAATCCCAAATCTACAAAAAGACAGAATGAGATTTAGAAACATAACAAAATGTACAGTTTTACACCATTAAAATGGCTCTGTTTACCTTATACCAGTCATAGCTAGAAGTAGGAAAACCATGAAGCAACAAGAGGACATCAGAGCTTCCTACAACACCAACTGACTCTGTTGACAAACGGGAATACAGTATATTATGCTATGGAATGGAATTGAAAGAGAGTCAGTTTGTAAACAAAGCTTGTGATATACCTTTATAGAAGATGTTATTGCCTCTGAATGTGAAGAAGTGACCGGAAGATCGCCAGGTGTTGAGCGCAGGTGAGAGTTGCGGCGGAGGGATATGCAGATACACCGCGAGCAGAGGAATGCACAACAGACCGACGTGAAGCCACCACTCCCTGCTTGCGCGACGGGTAGATCCGCACTCACTTTCATTCGGCTGCTGACAGTAGGTGTTTTATTTTATTGTGTGTTGTATATTGCATTAACACAGTAAACTGGTATTTTGTTGCTGGAAGGAGAGGTGCAGACCGATAGACAGATGCCTGTCAAAGCAGGCATCATAACACGTACCAAACTAGTTAAATTCAAACTGTACGTACAATAACAACTGCCACATGCTGCGCGCTAGTCATCTGACAAGATAAGTTACTTACAGGTGAGTCGTGTGACATTCTCGATTCCTGTGGTTTGTGGTTTGGTGTGTCGGTTGTTTTTGCTGAGGGGCTGAAATGTGTGCTGTTGACTGACATTAATAGTCTGTCACTGCGCTGTCATCGGCAGAATCCGTACTTGCATGGCCTTAACACGTCCTTTTGAGACTGTTATCAAGCGTCGTGTTACCAAGGATCCAAAGGTCTCGGGCTGAAAGTAAAGCTCGCTTACGCCCCTAGTGGAGCGGATGGTAAACGGCAATAATACATACAAGAGGAAACGTGTTTGTTTGGTCACTGCGTGCAAAGATGTTGGGAAGATGATCACCGCTTTCCTTTTTTGGTAAATAAATTCACAGTAAGAACACATGAAACGCCGAACTGTGAGCTAGTTAACGATGTGAACGCGTGAGAGGACAGATTTCAGATTTCAAAAGCTCTTTCAAAGCTCTTTGGTTGTTTATTTATGAGGGAGGTAGATGTTTATGTATTTAAAATGATTATTCGCAGTTGTTTTTGTCTTGTGTTAGTGTTTGCATATTCAGTCAGCGCTTCTATAGTTAAGCTTGGTTGGATGTTTGTGGTCTAAAAAAGGATTATGATTATTAAAGCTTGTATCAAAATGACTTCTGACGTCTATTTTGCTGACATATCTTAATCTAGAACTGATTAAATGTTGCATAACAATAACTTTTTGCTGGGCAATAAAACAGACACAGGCACATTTGGCAGCTCCCTCTTTTAGGCATTATATGTGACCCTCAACCACAAAACCAGTCATAATGGTCAGTTTTTTGAGATTGAGTTTATATTTCTGATTTATACATACGTTTATATATACATATTTATACATGTATGGGTTGTTAGGATAGGAGAATATTTGGCTGAAATACAACTATTTAATTATATGGAATCTGAGGGTTCAAAAAAAAAAAAAAAAATCTAAATATTGAGAAAATCACCTTTGAAGTTGTCCAAATGACGTTCTTAGCAATGCATATTACCAATCAAAAATCAATAATTTTTGACCCATACAATGTATTGTTGGCTATATTACTACAAATATACCCCTGCTACCCTGACTGGTTTTGTGGTCCAGGGTCACATATCTACAGTAATCAGCGACAAATGAGAGAGAATTTTGAGGAATGAAACGAAAAGAAATTCCTAGGTGAATCATTTTGTCACTTTCATGTTATTTCATTTAATATTATCAAGAAATCAAATGATGCATTGTGATATTATATTACACTTTTTTTTGGATCACTAACACTGCCATATATCACACTTAATGTTTAAAGTATATTTTTAATAGTAAACCCATACGTTGTGATTTAAATTTATGCACTTCAGTCATGTTCAGTTCCATTTGTTATGTAAGGACATGGGAACATTATAAGTATGCTATTCATAAATGTCCCACCCAGTACAACCAAATATTTCAGAAATTGACACCATATAAATGTTTATTTATATATTAGTTCTAAATTAGGCTAAATATAACACACTAAAGACTGGAGTAATGATGCTGAAAATTTAGCTTCAATCACAGGAATAAATTACATTTTAAAATACTGGAAAACAGTTATTTTAAATAGTAAAAATATTTCACAATATTACTGCTTTTGCGGTATTTTAGATCAAATAAATGCAGGCTTGGTGAGCAGAAGAGACTTCTTTAAAAAACATTAACGTTGTGCATATCAGAGATACAAACACATTAGGAATGACAAAGATGAGATGCCCAAATCTTTAATTTTTTTCTCAAGTTAAGGTTATTTATGATATTTTTATAGTTTATTATATAGCAAGTGGAAATTTTGTAGGAAGTTTGTGTTGTCTCACGAACGACTGACATATCATATACATTTTATGAAGTAGAAAAATAAGTAGCATTTTTCTCTACTGATGTTGTTGTGACAGTGTTGGTATTAATCTTCTGGATTCATGTTTGTTAAACAACTAAACAGGACTAAATATATTTTTTAGGGCAACAGAAATCTGAAGATAGATTCATAGCTTTATCAAAATGCACTGATTTTATAGGATTTTCTAGTTTTCAATCTTAAATTTGATTAACAAAATAAATGCATATACCAAAATTCACATTCTGCATGTGTTTTGTTTATGTATGTGTGTACTGGTATTCACTATGTAATTGGAATTTTGGTACCCACAAGTATAGTGATACCAGTAAATTTTGACCTTGTGGGGACGTTTTTGTATTTTGTTGGAAAATTTGGTTGTGTGGAGTATAGGTTTAGGGGTAGGATTAGGGTAAGGGAACAGAAAATACAGTTCGTATAGTAGAAAAAAACAGATTTAAACAGTGACCACTGTAGCTGAGGCACACAAAACACTTCTATCTGAGGCCAGAACTATGCAAAACATTTTCTGCATGTGGTAGAAGCCGGAATGCCAGAATGCAATCATTAAAGATGACTGGGAAAGAAACATTGCGACCCACAGTCCTTCAATCAGTCCTTTTTATTCTGTCCTTTGTGGTTTGATACTGTTATTTAAAGCCAGTTAACATTAATACTGAAGCCTACTTTCATTCTTAGTGGCGATGACTAACAAAAATAATAAAGGATCTAAACTGAAAGTCAGATTCAGAAAAAGAGACAGAGTGAGTGCTTGTGTGAAGGGGTTTAGAGGCCATGAGGCTGTTTATATTACTTATGAATGAGAGCCTCTGTTTTATAAACTTCCCTCTGCAAGTCCAAGCCAAGCTGACCACAGATATTGAGCACTGGCAGATATCGCATCTGCAAAGCTGGTCACTAGCTAAAGAACATTTTCATTGAATAAATTTATTTTTCATATTTATATTTTGGTACAATATAGTTTTAACACTATTGCCGGTGCAGTTTAACATCTTACTGCTTTTAATACAAACGTACAGAATTTGTGTTCATGAAGCAAAGCTTTTCTGCACAGTTACTTCCATCTGGTGGTCAAAAAGATAAGGTGGACTTACTATGAATCAAAAGGCTGAAATGCAACTTCAGACTTGAGTACTATAGTCATGCACATCAGTGACACCAAAATATTCCTTAACGTATTAAAAAAAAAAAAGCCACGAAGTGGGAAAAATAATACAGTTGATTTAGCATAAAATCTATCCAGATTGTTTTTAAGACTTTATTTAACAGATTATTTCTCCAAATGCACATATGCTTCACAAAAGAACAATATTTACTTGCATTTTAAAAGTTGGCCTAATGTGCATTTGCGCTGTTGTCATTATTAATGCAGATATATTTACTGTCCACAAGGTGGAGCTGCCTAATTATACCAATCTCCAGCAAGTACTTATAGCTATTAATCAGTAAAAACTGCTTAAAAATTTCAGCATCTTCTTGTATTCTTTCGTCTATGTAACATTTATGTACTTAAGGTACTCGTTCCACATTCAAAAAAGCAAGATGCCCTAATTTTACCCTAATAAATAGTCACTTCTGAAATGTCATAAATAAGTTGTACATTTTATGATATTTTTGTATTTTTTTTACTTGTTTATTTATCTTTTAATTTTTACTGTATTTTCTCCATATGTTCTTGTTCTAATGTTTATATCCTTCTGATATTGGTAATAAAAAAAAACTGACATTTACTATAATATGTCCGACAAAACAACACAAAATTAGTTGTAAACAAAATTATAAACATATATTTTAGTATAAGTAAACTTAACCTTGGTCGTGCTAGACATTAACTAGGCCAATTAACTGGTAGATTCTGCTGGTCGGGATCCTGACAAATTAGTTTGAATTATTTTGATATTGAAATCTGTGTCTGCTCAATGAGTTGTGCAATAAAAATTACTATGTATGGCACAAATGGCATTTATAGTCCGTATCTTATATTTCCTTAATGTCTTGTACCTTTGACGGTGTTAAACGTGGTGTCACATGGATGGGAATATGCACTGAAATAATATGCAGATAAGGTCACGCATAGTAAAACTAGGCATTGCAAGCTCCTCGAGTGTTTGCTTGAGAAAACACTACCAATACACAGTCACACCTTTTTCATTTAATTTAGTCAAGTGAGTTTTACATCAAATAAAATGTGATTTTAGGTAATTGAGACCTGACAGCAACACATAAGCCTTATGTTTTATGTTTTCAAATAAAACAAAAATCCTAATATTTAACCAGACCCCAAACTCATTCTCTCAAATGCAGATTATATAGCCTTACCTGTGCATGAGCAGATGTCCATCATTACAGTCTGTCCTCATGCTTCTGTTGTGGTGTAACCATCCAAACATCCCTTATTCTGTAGAAATGTAAATAAACAAAGACATTACTTCATATTGTATACAAACTTTCAATTGTACAACACAGTTAAGAGTCTTCATTTACACATTTTAAGCACAAAAACACATTTTGTTAATGAAATTCAAATAACTGAAGTAGAACTCTGACACATAAAATGAAAGATGAATTTATGGATAATAAAATAGATTATATAGACAGAGATTTACAAGTTATACTATGCTATCTTTATCGCCCAGCGAAGTTTCTTAAAAACAATGTGTATTGTAAAAAGCTCTACACAAATAAAACTGACTTATCTACAAAATGACAGAAGGTTTGGAGAAATAAAATAAACAGGAACTGTAGAAATGAGTGACAACAGTGTATAAAAGTAGGTGGAAAACGTGTTTAACTGCAAATGAGAACTACCATAATAATACTGACTGTAACATTCAGTGTGCCATAAAGCAGAAGGAACATCGGACTATTACTACAATGACACTACAGCATCAGCAGACAAAAGCTCAATTTCTTATTATTCTACTTTATATGCTTTATAAGAATAACTTCCTTAGATTCACATTATAAAAGTAAAGCATCAACTAATTGTTCTTGTCTGACAAGTAAGTCCAGCAGGACCGCAGAATGTAAGTCTGTGACAAACCATCATAAAAGATACGACTGCATTCGTACATATTTGGTTATAAAACAACTAATATTTTTAGGGTTAGCGTTTTTAAAGTTTGACGTTTTTAGAAACAGAGAATGACAGAGTCAGCCAAAGAAAGAGCAGCAGCACCAAAATACTCCAGAAAACACATTAAAGCCCCGCTTTGACAAATCAGCAGAATATTACATCCATACAAACTTAATGACTTAAAAATAAACGAGGACTGCAATATAATGCGTGATAATGACTTTAAAAGAGAAAAACACTTTATGCGTAAAGTTACTTACAGGTGAGTCGCGTGACAGTCGATTTCCTTCAAGTTATCACAGTGTGTGTCGGTTGTCTTCTGCAGGAATTGTACTTTTATGGCCGTTAAACGATACGAATGTGTTGTGGTGACTGTCATCAGCTGTCACGTTGTTTACATTGATGTACAGGTGTCATTTTGAACGTGAAACCTCCCTACACCGCTCAGTGGAGCGGGTGGTGCACTGAACAATTTCTAGACGAGTCGTTGATATTGTACACCAACAGACTAAAATGACTCTTAAACTTTACCGTACTCCAAACAAAAAAACATATTTGTTACAATAAATGTAAGACAGGTGAATGACAGGTGATTACCGGCGTCCTCTTGTGGTCAACAACTGTATCACAGCAGGACTGTTACCGTTGCGTTCTCCGGAAACAAGTGATGTAGATTCCGGAAATGGAGCGTGAATTGTTTGGCGTGGTTAATGGAGGTAATGGAAATAGTGAGAAAAGAAGAAACGTATAGATCAAGTCTTTGAAACTTACAGTGAAATCTTCTGGCAGGAAGGAGGAACATAAGGTATTGTTGATCAGTCCACTGAAACCAAGCAAACGATAGGAATGATTTAAAGTTTTAAGACCGAGAAAAGAGGCCACCAACAAAAAGGCTCTGTACTTGAAATGGCCCTAGCAGGTGTATGTAGTATGTAAAATGGAAAACAGAAAACACAATATGGGAAAATGTTTATGTTTCTGGACTATTCTGTTTACTAAAATATAAAATAAGAATTTCCAAAACAATAATTTATTTTTTTATCATGCAACCAGAGCGTTTTTCATGAAAGTGTAAAGTTATGGTGTATCAGACAATCCCATATTTTCAACTGAACAGAATTATAAATATTTGTATTTACGTGAAGGTGTCACCATTGGCCTGTACTTGGATTTTAGTCTCATGCCATCCCTGATTGATCATTTTGCATTTTAAGCAAAGTACTTAAAGTAATTTTTATAACAGAAAAAAATAAATAATTAAAAGTCTGAAAGTCTTATAAATAATTAAAAGAAACATTCACATTTTTCTGATTGATCCTGCACCTTATGTGATTGTTCCTTCCACTGGGACCTTTCCCAGTACCTTCAGTTGAGCTACATGTAAAGAAATAATTAACAAGGAAACAAACAAGCCAGTAGATATAGCAGTGTAGTGCATCTTAATTAAACATCATACCATAATATAGATAGTTCAAAATATTGACTGGACTATTTTCAGCACATCAATAATATATGATGTCTTTATGAGTTTCTTAAACCAAAAATAAATTCTAATACTTTTGTGTGGTGTTTCTAAAAAGGAAGAGTAATACTTAACTGTTTTAACTGTGGATTGCATTTAATAAATGACATTTTCATGAAAAGGTGCAATTAATTCATGAAAGGTGTCATTATACATTTTTTGTCTGTGCTCTTGTGTTTAGAGCATCTTGACCAGCAGATGTCACCAGTGTTTTGAGCACTTTGAAACGGTGAACCATTTTGCAAAGCAACTGGTTCCAGTGAATAAGAGTTTTTAAAGTTTGGTTTCTGTTAGAATACTCTGTGGTAAGTCTTATTAAACAGATCACAATATTTTCTCACATCATCTAATTTCTCACTCATTACTCATTTTTGAATGATCAGGTGATTTCAGCATCTTGACCTGTGAAATCTCATGACAAACACACAGTACTGGGTGTCTCTCTGTGGTCCTGATGTGAGGCTGTAGCTCAGAATGTGGCAATGTGCCTGTTATGTCAATCAGTAAAAATTCTCCCATTAGACAACATTTAAATAGTGAGTTGCTGTATAAGTCAGTACTTTGTAAATATAGTTGTCACCTCTCATTTTAATAAAAGCTTTGTTCATCGAATATCCAAATAATCAGTCAAGCTTTATTTTGTATGTATTAATCTCTCCCACCAATCTATTTGGTTTAATTTGTGCTAAAAATGTGATATTTGATTTTGTAGGTGTAGAAGCCAGTGTTTCACTCCTCCATCTATGACCTCATGACCCTCCAGAGCTCCAGATAGAGACTCACATCCTCTTCATCAGTGACACCATCCAGTCAAGCTTATTATAAATGCTGCTTGATTGTGCAAACACAGCAATACAAAGTCACCGTCTAGTTGTGAACAAACAATAAATAAATTCAAATACAAATGCAAAATCTACTTTAGCCATAGTCAATATAAAGGTTATTTGTCTCTTATTTTTATGTCTTTACATGATGAGTTTGCTATGAGTTCAGCAACAGATTTATGTGGCTCTGCTGGTCAAGATGTGAGAAAATATAATTTTTTGTTAAATATTCTAAATTTAAATGTCAGTTCTCTCACCTTCAATTTAACATTTCAAGTTTGTAGTTTTAGTTAATAATACAGATAAACTTATTGACCACAAGATGGAACTGATGATCAGCAGTTTGTCACCTGCCTTACAAACATTTAACCAAATAAAAAGGGACTTTTGCTTTTTGTTCAGTATTAAAATGTTAAACTGTGTGTAATAAATTATGACTTGTAAGGTAAGGTGACCAGATTTCTGAAATGAAAACCAGGGACATTTTCTAGTTCGATGGTCAAAAAATAATTGAAAGCTCACTTGTGATTATCTGTAACTTAAAAATCAGGTACAGAATATATATATATATATATATATATATATATATGTGTGTGTGTGTGTGTGTGTGTGTATGTGTATATAGATCAGGTAAAAACTTAGGACTAGTTCAAAAGTAGGTTTTGAAAAAAAAAAAAGGAAATGAAATCAGAGATAGCCATTTTGTTTGGTTTGAGCCTAGAATAATTTATACAACAGTTCTTTTTGGTCTTTGAAACTTATTGGTTGAGAGATGTGTGATATTGTAGTGATATCAGAACTCCAACCATTTCACTCTTTCTTACAGCGAGTGTTATGGTAGATGCAAAAATCCACTATAATTTTATAATATTGGTGTAT
Organism: Labeo catla; assembly: GCA_012976165.1. Taxonomy (NCBI): domain Eukaryota; kingdom Metazoa; phylum Chordata; class Actinopteri; order Cypriniformes; family Cyprinidae; genus Labeo; species Labeo catla. The sequence continues at coordinate 871,218 of VONZ01000120.1, forward strand.
TTGTGTCACGGAATGTAGTTTTAAGAGTTTTTAAGCAAGAATGCATTTGTGTAGATTTCAAATATTCAGTTTGTTAATAAAGATAAAATCTCTTCAAAAATTGCTTCGATTTTTTCAGAGATATGAACTCCAAGGTGTCTGCACTCCGCAGCCATTCAGCGCTCACGAACGGGCCGAGAGCAGCCTTAACTCTTATCCAACAAAATTGCCACTACTGTAACAGTCACAACTGACACTTCATTGTTTTGGTAGTGACAAAAGGGAACACATAATCCTTCATTTTGGGAAAATAAACAAAATTTTATGAAAATTTATGAATGAAATGAAAAAGTTATGAAAATTCTTAGTATTTTATTTTGTTTTAGCATGTGGGTTAAAATTCTATAATGTGATGTGGTCCCGAAGATATACGTTCACAACCCAAACATGGGATGTTTTGTCAGAAATAAAGTATACTGAATTATCAACTAAGATGTTATGATATTAATGATATTATATTAATTTTAATAGTTTTTGGTTAAATTAACTAATTAATCCTTAACTTTGAAATCAGTATGAATATGTTTACAAGGAGGATGGAAGCAAAATCTTAATAGGCCAATATAACCTAATCTTAATAAATTATATATTACTATTGTTTTTGTTGTTGTTATTGTTTGACAAATTTGGGGAGAGGACAAATATTCCAGAACTTTCAGAAAATACAATTAACTGCGCAATTACTAGAAATGTGTACCTTGGATATACAGTAGTCAACATTTGAAGTGGATCAAAAAAGGTAATCAAAGTTGTCCTAAGACAAGAACGGGTATTGTTTTGGTGTTAGGACAACTTTGATGAAAGGTTCAAATGTTGTGTTTCCCCTACAGAATAAGGGATCTGGGATGTGTGGACAGACATTGACTGTAATGATGGACATCTGCTCATGGACAGGTAAGTATTATTACAGGTAAGTATGTTTTCTTTCTTTTTCTTTTTCCTTTTCCTTTTTTTTTTCTTTTCTTTTCCTATATATATATATATATATATATATATATAACTGCTTTAATATATATATATATAGTTAAAATTATATATAGTTTTTATTATTTATTTTTTTTCCATCTAAATTATTTTTTTAAAGTATTTTTTAACAAACCCATATAGTACATGCTACATAAAATTAAAGTCTTATGTTTCTTAAATTCTCTAAAATCTGTGTTTTATTTGTGTTTCCCCTACAGAATAAGGGATGTGTTTTACCAGAAGCAGAGTTCTGGGACGTGTGGACAGACTTTGACTGTAATGAAGGACACCCCCTTGTGGACAGGTAAGACGTAACAACTTGTGATTTTTTTGTTGTGTTTTCTTTTAATAATTGTTTTTTTTCCCGTCCCAGAGTGTTCTGGGACGTGTAGGCAGCCCTTTAGGTAAGTATTAGGTAAGTATTTTCTTTTCTTTTCTTTTCTTTTCTTTTCTTTTCTTTTCTTTCTTTTTTTTTTTTGTTTACTAATACATTATTTTTTCTTGTAAAAAGTAGTATAACCCCTGCTGGGCATCGTGCCGGGGCTCAGGAAGGACCTTGATCATCCCCGCCCCTTCATTCACACAACACTCACTCATATCGCAGTGATCTGACTGGAATCGAACCAGCAACCTCTGAACCGTGAGGATGCGCTCTAACCTCTGAGCCACAGATCTCTTGTCTGAGCACATGCTGGAACTTATATTTGACTATTCACAATAAACCAGTTACATTTTAAACACACTGAGTTGGGGTTTGAACCAGCAACCTTTAAACTGTGAGGTAGTGCTCTTACCTCTGGGCCACAGATCTCTTGTCAGAATTTGTGTGGGAACTTATATTTGACTATTCACTCTATTTTAGAATAAACCAAGTAAATTTTCAGCACACTCAGGATTTGAACCAACAACCTCTGAAATCGTAAGACACTCTTCTTACCTCTGAGCCACAGATGTCTTGTTTGAGTGTGTGCAGGAACTTATATTTCACTATTCACTCTGTCATTTGTACAATAAAACAGTTACATTTTGAACACACTGAGCTGGTGTTTGAACCCATGACACCATCACAACCACAATTGTGAGTAATGGCTGTTTAGACAATGGTGCCACCATGGCTTTCACATTGAGGACTGGGGTTTGAGCCACTTTGGATATAATGCAATACATGAGCTTTGATGTAAGCAATAGCAGGACTTGAATTCAGGATTTCACGATCCCAACGCAACACTCTGCAACCTGAGCCACTGAAACAGGTGAGTTCAGTCTTGTTTTGGACAGGTTTTATTGAGCGCTTTTGTTTATGTGAATAAAATAATAACCAAATCATTTTTACTTGTGTTTTAGGCCACCTGACACAACTCAGGACTCCATAGTTTAAAGACAACAATCTCATGCACCACTGCATGGTGATATCTGTTGTAGTGTTTCAGATGTAAATACAATAAAATAGCTAAAAAGTTTTTAACAACTGTGGGATTTAAACCTGAAGGCAAACAATTATTGTATATGAGCCACAAATCCTTTTTTATCCAAATTAAGTGGGATTTAAACTCAATACTCCCTGATTGAAACCCAACACTTTATATCTTGAGCCACTGAATTTGTGCTGTTAAGAAGTGTTTTTCTTTGTGTTTTGAATTGCCACGTGTGCAAAACAAATTCAACAAGCCCACCACACCAGTCTGAATGTTTCTTAGAATACTGAAGACTTTGATTAGCTGCTTCAGCTGTTTTATATCAGGGTTGGAGCTAAAATCAGGACAGTGGCTCAACTGGAGCAGGATTGCACAATCATTTGTTTTCACGCATTAATGCAGAAACACTTATTGTCCACAAGAGGGAGCACATTAACACCTCGTCTAATGCATGTACCGGTTATCCATCCATTCAATCTCTAAACCGCTATAAAGGGTCCCTATGACTGAAACCTGTCCAAGAGTCTCAGACCATTTCAGTTAATAATGCAGATACACTTATTGACCACAAAAGGGAACAGATGATCAGCACTTTGTCACCTGCCTTACACACACTTAACCAAATAAAAAGGAGCTTTTGCTTTTTCTTCTAATATGGACAATGACTCAATCCCTGAATTTTAGTCATTAAATTAAACAAAGCTTTCTAACTGATTGCATTCACTGTGGTAACCACAATGGTGTAGTGGTTAAACATGTATGCAGTTTGTGCTTTAGTTACAAATGTCATGTGGGTTCAAATCCTGTTTTTGGAATTAATGCTTTAACTGAGCTAAAACGGTAAACAACCCTTAAAAACTCAGGTGGTAGAGGGTTAGATTTTAATCTTTGGAGTCCTGAGCTTAAATCCCACTCTCACTTTTTTAACTAAATTTAATTAATCAAGTGAGCTACAATAATAAATAACCCTTATAAACTAATTGGCCATGCTTCTCACGGAAGCATACAATAGTGCAGTGTTTAAGCACAGGCTGTTTGTACTTTGATTGCAATTATGATGTGGGTTCAAATCCCATTCTCACATTTTTATTTAATGCTTTAAGCCAAAATAGTAAATTACCCTTTAAAACTAAAGTTGACATTACAAATTACTTATCTATTGTATGTAAAATCTTATTTTAAAACCTATAATTGCTAATGTCTGTCATCATATGAAACAGCTCTCTTAACAAAACCTGTCCAAAACACACAAGCACTCTGTCAGGCTCAGTGGTTCAGGTGACGGTGTGTTACACTTAAATCTTGGAGTCCTGTCTTCAAATCCCACTTTAATTTTTTTTTTAACTTTAATGTAGCGGTTGGGCTGAAACTGTTCCCAATCCTTAAAAAGATTAAAGCCAGCATCACAAACTGGTTCAAAAATCTTGGTTCAAATCCCATAATTCCTAATGTTTTCGGCAGAAAATAAGAAAAAAAGACTTAACAAAACCTGTCCAAATACCATCAAAACATGTTGAACTCAATGGCTCAGGGGGTAAACTACTGCATTTTTAAAACACGAGACCCGAGTTCAATTCCTGCTGTTGCTTATGTTAACATTTAGACATTAAATTGAACAAAGCTTTCTAAATGACCATGTTCACTGTGGAAACTACAGTGGTGTAGTGGTTAAACACACAGTATTTCAGCTATTATCGTAATTATGATGTGGGTTCAAATCCCACGCTTTTTTATTATTTTAAACAAAGTTCTCAATAAAACCTTGTCAAAAACACTCTGCAGAACCACAGATTTAATGGCTCAATTGATAAAGTGTTACATTTTCTGGGAGACCTGAGTCCAATTCCCACGATTGCTTGCTTTAAATTTTTGTCATTACATCAGAGCTCTCTAAATGGACAGGACTGTTGTGAAAACTGTAGTGGTACATTGATTAAACACATGCCATTTAAGGCAAGGCTACAACTAAAACGTAGGTTCAAACACCACAAAAGGTAAGTCTTTTTTTTTTTTTAATACAAAGCACTTAATAAAACTCAGCCCAAAACACTCTGACACCACAGACTCAGTGGCTCAGTTGATAAAGCATTTTAATCTTGAAGACCTGAGTTCAAATTTCACTATTGCTTATGTTAAATTGCTGTCATTAAATCTTACAAAGAGTCCCAAACGACAACTCTCAGTGTAACAGCCCCGATGGCGCTAGTGGCTAAACACATGTTGGTTGCGGACATAGTTACAATAAAGCGTTGGGTTCAAATCCCACCTCAGTGTGTGGGGAACGCAGCAGAGAAATAAAAGACAGCTGTGGCAACAGCACAAAGAAAAATAAATAAGTTAAAAATAATCTTTTTTTGAAAAAAATTCTCAAGCCCATTCAAATCTGTAGCAGAGGGGGGCAGATTTGAACCATGGTCTCCTATGTCAGGTGAGCTCTCAGACATTGCGCTCTGACCACAGGACCACCAGGACCTCACATTAAACAAAAGTTCATTTGTATTATTTAAAGAAAAAGCAAATGCACACATTTTGAAAAAAAAAGGGAGTAATTTTTAAATCATAATTTAAAATCTGATTTTAAAATAAATTTTAAAATAAATAATGCATGCATTAAAAAATGAATGAATGAATGAATTAATAAATAAATAAATAAAGTAAATGTCAATAAAAAAAACCAAATGCACACATTAAAAAAAAGTAATAATAATTTGAAAACAAGAAGAAGAAAATCATAATTTGAATTAATAACTTGAAAAAATGACAATAACTGTCAATTTAGGGAAAGGCAGATGCATGCATTTTGAAGACAATTTAAAAAAGAAAGAAAATAATAAATGTCAATTTAAGGAAAATAAAATGCACACTGAATGAATTAATAAATTAATGAACTTTAGATACTTCAAAAGTATCTAAAAAAGTATTAAATGTCAACTGACATGTATACACTCAAAGTTTTAAAAGTAACTTAAGTGAGTTTGAGCATATTACACAACAAAGCCATTTATAGTATGTAATTAGTAAATTATTATAATGCTCAACAATAATCATTTTGGCCCTTTCTAACCTACTTCCCAGTTTTGTTGTGAAAGTGAACTACTCCTTTAAATACATTCTATTATTAATCCCTCATAACATTTACAATTGAAAATATTTTCATTTTTAAACCTAATAGCAGTAACAGTTGCTGGACATGTATCCTCTAACACACATTCAGCTGGTCCCTAAGTTTTTACTTAAGAAACGTTTACTTTAGTTTGCTCAAGCATGTTTCCAAATAACGTGCACCTCTAACATACTTTATCTATGCCAAAAAATGTACATAAAATTGTTTTCAGTGGACTCCTAAAATTTTCTTTGCTTGATAAAACATTACAAGTACACAGTCACAACTTTTCATTTGATTTAGTCAAGGGAGTTTTGCATCAATTAAAATGTGATTTTCAAGAATTAAGATCTGAGAGCAACACATAAGACTTATGTTTCACCTCAAATAAAACAAAAATCTTAATAATTAGCCAGACCCCAAATGCAGATTATATAGGCATAATCCTGGGATATAAACTCAGAAATAAGACTTACCTGTGCATGAGCAGATGTCCATCATTACAGTGAATATCTGTCCACATGCTTCTGTTGCGGTGTAACGGTTCAAACATCTCTTATTCTGCAGAAATGTAAAAAAAACAAAGACATTATTCCATATTGTATACAAATTTTAAATTGTACAACACAGTTAAGAATCTTCATTTACACATTTTAAACGCAAAACACTTTTTTTTTGTTAATAGAATTCAAATAACTGAAGTAGAACTCAGATGCAGTAAATGAAAGATACAATTATGGACAATAAAATAGACAGAGGTTTAAAAACAGTGATACTGGGGGAGCGTAATGATGTTTTTAACTATCCTATCACCCAGTGAAAAAAGTTCCTTAAAACAATGTGTATTGTGAAAAGCTCTACACAAATAAAACTGAGTTGATCTACAAAATGACAGAAGGTTTCAAGAAACATCAAGCAAATTTTACAAAATAAACCTGAACTGTATAAATTAGTGTCAAGAATGTAACTGTAAAAATTGGTGGAAATGTGTTTAACCGCAAATGAGACCCACAAAAATAATAATGACAGTAACATTAAATTTGCCATAAAGCAGAAGAATCATCAGAGCTTCACACAACACCATTAACAAACATGAATCCTGTAGATTATTACTACAGTAAAAACACTATTGCTTATTATTCTACTTCATAGGCTTTACAGGAAATAAACAGAAAGAAATAGAATAAATAGCACCGCTTTAACAAATCAGCAAAATAATAATTAAATAAATACAAACTTAATGACTAAAAAATAAACGAAGACTACAGTATAATGCGTGATAGTGACTGTACATGCGTAAAGTTACTTACACGTGAGTCAAAAGTCAGTCGATTCTTTCACTTTATCACAGTGTGTGTCGGTTGTTTTTGCTGTTAAGTGACTGTCATTCAGCTGTCATCTGCAGAAACTGGACTTTTATGACCGTAAATGACAAGAATGTGTTGTGTTGACTGTCATCAGCTGTCACGTTGTTTACATTGACGTAAAGGTGTCATTCTGAACGTGAAACCTCCCTACACCGCTCAGTGGAGCGGATGACACAATGAACACTTTCTACCAGACGAGTCGTTGATATTGTACCACCAACAGACTGAAAATGACTTCACGTTGGGTTACTGACTCAGCTCCTAGACATGTAGCTAACTTTAACGTTTTATACTCCAAACAAAAATCCCTTTTTGTTACATGAACTGTGAGACGGGTGAATGACAGATGATAACCAGCGTCCTCTTGTGGTCAACAACGGTATCACAGCAGGACTGTTACCGTTGCGTTCTCCGCGTAATTTCCGGAAACTGACCGGAAATGGAGAATCAATTGTTTGGCGTGGTTAGTGGAGGTAATGGAAATATGAGAAAAGAAGAAAAGGATGAATTAATCTTTGAAACTGACAGTGAAAAGTGAAATTTCCTGGAAAGAGGAAGGAACATAAGGTATTGTTGATCAGTCCGTTGAAACTAAGCAAACGAAAAGAATGACTGAAAGTGTTAAAACCGAGGGATGGAGATTTTAGGATAAGAGACTACAAAAAGACTCTGCAAGTGAAATTCCTTAACAGTATGTAAATGTATGGAATTTGATTCAGTTTCCAGGACAGGATATGGAAAAAAGAAAAACGTTTGTGTTTCCAGACTATTCTGTTTTCTAAAATATAAAATAGGAATTTCTAAAATCTTTTTTTTTTTTTTTTTAAATCAAGCAAGCAGAGTGTTTTTCATTAAAGTGTAAAGTTAAAGCGTAACAAACATAATCCCATATTTTCAACTGAGCAGAATCATGAATACTTGTCTTTTGGTCTCACTCCAAAAGACAAGTAAATGGTGACAAAGTAATGTTATTATTTATAATTAAAAAAAAAACAAACCTAAAACTAATTTGTCTTATAAATGATTTAAAAAACTTTTTTTTTCCATTTAGATGTTTGTAGTAGTGTTGTCAAAAGTACCAATACTTGGCTTGCGCTCTGTATATTACCCATTTCATAATAGAGCACACTGTATTTACACCGTATTTAAATGCGGGAATGAATCTGAAAATGCACAACTGTCATTGTGAGAACCATAGCAATGGATGGGACTATTTTGATGTCAAAATAGATATTGGAGTTTAAATACAGACAAATATTTTATTACTAACTTGTGTTGTGTTATTAAATGAATTAACTCATTTAATTTAAATTTTTAATTAAATGACTAAAATGGTTCCAATAATCCATATATCCATATAATAATCCATGTGACAGGTAAAGTATTGCACCATATGTGATTGGTCCTTTGATTGGGATAAATTTTAATACCCTTGTTTGTGTTTATAAAAAGGGGGAGTAATAGTTAACGGCTTTAGACTGTCTTAGTTTTAACTGTAGATTACATTTAATAGAAGACTAATGATTAATGAAGGGTGTCATACATTTTTTTTGACTGTGTTCTTGTATTTACAGCGTCTTGACCAGCAGATGTCATCAGCGTTTTGAACACTTCGAAACGGTGAACTATTTTGCAAAGCAATTGGTTCAGATGAATCAGAGTTTTTAAAGTTTAGTTTCTATTAATACTCTGTGGTCAGTCTTATTAAACTGATCACAATATTTGCTCATGTCACCTCATTTTTCATTACTCATTTCTGAATGATCAGGTGATTTCAATGTCTTGACCTGTGAAATCTCATGACAAACACATAGTACTGGGTGTCTCTCTGTGGTCCTGATGTGAGGCTGTAGCTCAGAATGAGGTGATCAAGCTGATCAAGGCAATGTGCCTGTTATATCCCCATCTCCCATTAGATAACATTTAAATGGTTAGTTGCTGTATAACTCTATACCTTATTAACCTCTCATTTTGATACAACCTTTGATCACTGTATGTCTAAATAATCAGTCAAGCTTTATTTTTTATGTGTAATCAGTGATCAGTCTCTCCCACCAACCTATTTGGTTTAATTTGTACTAAAATGTGATATTTGATTTTGTAGGTGTAGAAGCCAGTGTTTCTCTCCTCCATCTGTGACCTCATGACCCTCCAGAGCTCCAGATAGAGACTCACATCCTCCTCACCAGTGACACAGAGGAACATCCAGTCAAGCTTTATTATAAATGCTGCTTGATTGTGCAAACACAGCAATACAAAGTCATCATCTAATTATGAACAAGCAGTAAAAAAAATCAAATAAACATCTACTTCAGCCATAGACAATATAGAAGTTATTTTGTCCCTTGTTTTTATGTCTTTACATTATGAGTTTGTCATGAGTTCAACAACAGATTAAAGTTGCTCTGCTGGTCAAGATGTGACAAAATATGAATTTGTTGTAAAATATTCTAAATTTAAATGTCGGTTCTCTCACCTACAATTTAACATCTTGGGTTTGTAGTTTCAATTAATAACGTGGATCAACTTATTGACCACAAGATGGAGCTGATGATCAGCAGTTTGTCACCTGCCTTACACACAATTAACCAAATAAAAAGGGACTTTTGCTTTTTCTTCAGTGTGAAAATGTTAAAACGTGTTTTGTAATATGAACAATGACTAAATCTCTGCAGTAACTGAGTCTTTTGGCAATAAACTATGATTTGTAAGGTAAGGTGACCAGATTTCTATAATGAAAACCAGAGACATTTCCTAGTTCAGTGGTCAAAATATTAAAATCTTATCTGCAAATAAAAAATCAGAGACAGTATATTTATGTATGTTTTTGTTTATTAATTTGTGTTGTTTCCAAATATTAATATCATAATTATTGGTTACAGTAATTGATATTGATATTATTGACTCCCCAGAGAATTTCTGCACTGGTTTGGTTCTGATCAGGCAAAAAACTTAGGACCTACTTTTCACAAAAGTAGGTATTGGACAGAATTCAGAATGGTGGGAAAATTTGCATACCAGAAATAAAATCAAAGATAGCCGTTTTGTTTGGTTTGAGCCAAGGATTCCAGTGATTAAAGACACTTGAGTCTACGATAAACGATAAAGCATTTTTGATTGGCTGGGTGTGTCTGCCAGTTTCTCCCCAAATTGAGAGCTATCATCTGGCCAAGTTTCTAGGCCTAACGGTTTGGTCTGCACGATCAATTTTATAGCAGTAAAATAATAATACAAATCATCAAAGTATTCCTAAAACCAACTAGACAGGAACTTAGGTTTGTTTATTGTGTGCTATGATAATTTTCTTCCTAGAGGGTTACCCCACTAAAAGCAAATGATGGTAACCTTAATAGGTAGGGAAGGGACAGAGGAGCTGATTTTTACACAGCAAATATTTTTGGGTGTTATCCCATAAAATTGTCACTACCGTAACAGTCACAAGTGAAACATGGGATTTTTTGTCAAAAAGTATACTGAATTATCAACTAAGATGTTATGATAGTTTTTGGTTCAGTGTAAAATCAAACTAATTAATCTTTAACTTTTTGCCTATTACAAACAAAAAGTGGATTCAAAATACAACAAATCTCATAAATCACACTTGAAATATTGGTAAAACTGTAACTGTATTTACCTCTGAAAACTTTTTAATAAAATAGAAAAAATATATATTTACAAGGAAGATGTAAGCAAAATCTTAATAGACCAATATAACCCTTCTTATTAAATTATATATTACTGTGTTTCGTTAGTGACAAATCTGGGAAGAGGACAAATATTCCAAAATTTTCTGACAATTGACAATGAAGTGCACAATTACTAGAAATGTGTACCTTGGATATAATGCAATTTGATTGATGTTTCCAACTCTGACTTTGCACCAGTTCTGTAGAATAACCCATATATGTTATCTTTGATTTATTAACTATGATTGAGATTAACTTTTAAATTCTGATGTTTTAGATATACTATATGACGTAATGTCTTTGCTTCTTTGTTTCCAATACAGAACAAGAGATGTGTTTTAACAGAAGCAGAGTTCTGGGACGTGTGGACAAACATTGACTGTAATGATGGACATCTGCTCATGGACAGGTAAGTATTATTACGGGTAAGTATGTTTTCTTTCTTTTTGTTTTTGTTTTTCCTTTTTTTTTATTAATAAATTTCTTCTATAAAGAAGCATAACTCATATAGTACATGCTACATAAAATATTTCTTAAATTCTCTCAAATCTGTGTTTTATTTGTGTTTCCCCTACAGAATAAGGGATGTGTTTTACCAGAAGCAGAGTTCTGGGACGTGTGGACAGACTTTGACTAAAATGATGGACACCCCCTTGTGGACAGGTAAGACTTAACAACTTGTGATTTTTTTTGTAGTGTTTTCTTTTAATAATTGTTTTTTTTTTCCGTCCCAGAGTGTTCTGGGACGTGTAGGCAGTCCTTTAGGTAAGTATTAGGTAAGTATTTTCTTCTTTTCTTTTTTTTTCTTCTTCTTTTTTTTCTTTTTTCTTTTTTTTTTTTTACTAATACGGTATTTGTTCTTGTAAAAAGTAGTATAACCCCTGCTGGACATCGTGCCGGGGCTCAGGAAGGGTCTGGATCCTCCCCACCCCTTCATTCACACAACACTCACTCATATCGCAGTGATCTGACTGGAATCGAACCAGCAACCTCTGAACCGTGAGGCAGCGCTCTAACCTCTGAGCCACAGATCTCTTGTCTGAACACATGCTGGAACTTATATATGACTATTCTGTCATTTTACAATAAACCAAGTAAATTTTGAACACACTGAGCTGGGGTTAGAACCAGCAACCTCTGAAACCGTGAAGCGGTGCTCTTACCGCAGAGCCACAGATCACCTGTCTAAGCATGTGCAGGAACTTGTATTTGACTATTCTCACTCTGTCATTTTACAATAAACCAGTTAAATTTCGAATACTCTTTAATAGCTGGGGTTTGAACCAGCAACCCTTGAAACGGTGAGGCAGTGCTCTTACCTTAGAGCCACAGACCTCTTGTTTGAATATATGCTGGAACTTATATTTGGCTATTCACCCTGTCATTTTTTACAATAAACTAGTTAAACTTTTAACACACTGAGCTGGGGTTTGAAGCCATTACATCATTGCAACCATGATTGTGAGTAACGTGTGTTTAACCACTAGTTCCACCACAGCTTTCACATTGAATGCTGGCGTTTGAGCCACTTTGTTGGGTATAATGCAAGACGTGGACATTAATGCAAGCAATAGCAGGGCTTGAACTCAGGACTCTATGAGCTCAACGCAACACTCTGCATCCTGAGCCACTGAAACAGGTGAGTTAAGGGCTGTTTTGGACAGCTTTTATTAAGAGTTTTGGTTTATGTGTTTAATTATTTTTAGGGCAAACAACTATTGTATGTTTGTGTTTCGCTGGATATGAGGTGCCACGTTTCTTTTGATCCTGAAGACTTTGATTAGCTGCTTCAGGTGTTTTAATCAGGGTTGGAGCTAAAATCAGGACAATGGCTCAACTGGAGCAGGATCTTTTTCCTCCTGCTGTTTTCACGTTTTCATGCAGATACACTTATTGTCCACAAGAGGGAGCACATTAACACATTGATCTGATCTGATGCATATAAATGTATAATCAGTGATCAGTGTCTCACACCAACCCATTTTAATTTGATATAATGTGTACTAAAAATGTAATGTTTGATTTTGTTTTAAGTCTTATCTGGATCATTTAACAAAACTACTACATATAAGGTGCTCAGCTAGTGAAGAGCCTGACAAAATATAAATTTGTTGTAAAATATTCTGAATTTAAATGTCGGCCTTTTCACCTAGGATTTTCCATCTCAGGTTTGCAGTTTCAGTTAATAATGCATACACACTTATTGACCACAAGAGGGAGCTGATGATCCGCAGTTTGTCACCTCTGTTTGTCAATCTCTGAAGCAACTTTGAGTCCGTTGGCAGTAATTTTGGAAGGTAAAAACTGAAGTACAAGTTTTCCATCCCCTCCAGCAGGCGGCGTAATCGGGCTTTATGTTTAGTTTGACACCTTCGGATGTTTGACAACATGATGCTTGTGCAGACTTATTAAAGTATAAATTTGAAAAATGACAGCTCAGTTACAGACTTATTTTATCACTTACCAGCACACATTTCAGCCCATAAACAAACAAAACAGACAAACGCTGTGATAAAATACAGGAATGGAAGATGTCACGCTGCTCACCTGTAAGTCTCCTTCTCTTCCATTGTATTTCTCTTGTAAAATCACTGCCACACGTCTAGCGGTAGTTAATTAATGTATTTAAGTCGTTGTTTAAGTGTTTGTTGATGTGTAATTCAGATACAGAGCTTCTCTGCCAGGTAATTTAGTCTTTGTTTACATTTTTCTCTCTTGCTGAACTCCCAGTCACACCTGTACAACGACAAATGACTCGGTTTTTGCATGACATTTGTAATATTTTAATTTACTAATAGTCATTTTATGAAGCGTAATTGTAAGTAATCATAGTTCTGCCTCTGTTGTTGTAGTCTTACTTTAGGAAATAATGTACTAGACTGATGTTTGTTAATAAAGTCAGTTGGTGTGTGAAACGCTGATGTTCCTGCTGCTTAATGGTTTAGTAGAAGAGTGGTTTGCTTCTAATTAAAATCATCATCAGTCCTTGTGCAGAAAAAAAAACTGCCTTTTAGCAATGCTGTTGTTTCTTGTGAAGGAAAGTGTAGTGTTAATTTCAGTTGAACCAACATTTATTAATGTTACATAATTTCTTATGTATAATGTAGTTTAGACTGACTGTAATATGTTGAGTGACTGTATATTTATGTCTTTTTCCTACAGAATAAGGGATGTTTTGACCGTTACACTCAACAAACAGAAGCACAGGGATTGACATTCACTGTACTGATGGACATCTGCCGACGCACAGGTATAATGCTTATAACATTTCAGCGTATGCTGTCATCATTTCCTTTTTGAAGGAGCACTTCTTTGAAAAGCAAATGATGTTTCAAAGAGGTGGGGAAGGGATAGGGTTTAAGTTTTTTGTAATAGCAAATTTCATTTTTTCAGGCAAGAAGTATAACCCCCTGCTGGATGTCATGCTGAAACTCCACCACACCATTCGTTCATATCACTGAGATCTGGCTGGAATTGAACCAGCAACCTCTGAAACCGTGAGGCAGCACTCTAACCTCTGAGCCACAGATCTCTTGTCCAAACATATGCCGGAACTTATATTTCACTCTTCACCATGTCATTTTACAATAAAGCAGTTAAATGTGAAACACACTGAGTTGGGGTTTGAACCAACAACCTCTGAAACCGCAAGCCTGTGCTTTTACCTCCAAACCACAGATGTCTTTGCTGAGTGTGTGCAGGAACTTATATTTCACTCTTCACCATGTCATTTTACAATGAAGCAGTGAAATTTAAAACACACTGACTTGGGGTTTGAACCAGCAACCTTTGAAACTATGAAGCAGCACACTTACCACTGAACCACAGACATCTTGTCTGAGTGTGTGCAGGAACTTATTATTTACCCTGTCCTTTTTACAATAAACTAGTTCAAGTTTGAACACACTAACTTTGGGGTTTGAACCTACGACACCATTGCAATCATGATTTGCGTAACACGTGTTCAACAACCATGGCTTTCACATTATGAGCTGGCATTTGCGCCACTTTGTTGCATATAATGCAATACATGGACTTTTTAATGTAAGCAGTAGCAAGACTTGAACTCAGGACTTCAAGTTCCCAATGCAACACTCTGTAACCTGAGCCACTGAAACAGGCAAGTGCATAGCTGTTTTGAATGTGTTTTATTAATAGCTTTGGTTTATGTGATTTAAAAAAAAAGTCAGAACATGTAAAAACTTGCTTTAGTGAGATTAACAATAAGCATGGATGTCCATAATTACAGTGAATTTCCACATGCTTGTGAGTGGTCCAAACATCCCTTGTTCTGTAGGGGAAATAAACAAACATTACTCTGCATAATATGAATATTAAATGATTAATTCAAAGATTATAAATGTAACAACTACTGATTTGTTTGTTCTAATGAATATCTCAGGGATTTCAGCATGTAAACAAAGACTAAATCACCTGACAGAGGAGCTCTATATCTTAAATACACATAAGCATACACTTACATCATGACAAATATATTAATTAAGCACTGTTAGAGGTGTCCTAGTAATTTTACTCGAAAAATACACTGGAAGCGAAGGAAACTGACAGCTGAGTAGCTTGTTCTTCATCACATCGTTTGTCTGTTTTGTTTCTTTATGGGCTGAAATGTGTGCTGTAAAGTGACAATACTGAGCTGTCATTTGCCGAATTTATACTTAGGTAAATCTACACTTGTGGCGACTGTTACCAAGCGTCATGTCAAACATCCGAAGGTGTCAACCTAAAGCGCGATTACGCCGCCTGGTGGAGCGGATGGAAAACTGTACTTTAGTTGCTTCATAGATTGAAAAAGACGCTTTACATTCTGACATTGAGGAAAAAGTAAAAGTCCCTTTTTTTTGGTTAAAAGTGTACAAGGCTACTGACAAACAGCTGAACATCAGCACCCTCTTGTGGTTTATCTTAAACTACAAACCGGAGCTGGCTAATCGTACATTTAAATTTAGAATATTTTACAACAAATGTATATTTCATCAAGCTCTTGACCAGCAGAGCAACTTGGACTTAGTAGTTTAGTTAAATAAACCAGACAAGCCTTCAAAGTAAATCAAACATTACATTTTTAGTACAAGTTATACCAAAGTAAAGTGGGTCGGTGTGAAAGATTATTCACTGATTATACATTTATATGCATTAGACCAGATCAATGTGTTAATGTGCTCCCTCTTGTGGACAATAAGTGTATCTGGATTAATATGTGAAAACAGCAGGAAGAGGAAAAAGATTGTGTAATCCTGCTCCAGTTGAGCCACTGTCCTGATTTTAGTTCCAACCCTGATATAAAACAGCTGAAGTAGCTAATCAAAGTCTTTAACATGAGCAAATCCTCACCCTTGACACGAAAGCTGTGGTGGCACTAGTGGCAAAACACACCTTACTTGCAGTGATGGTTGCAATAGTGTCATGGGTTCAAGCCCCACTTAGTGTGTTAAAAATTTAACTGGTTTATTGCAAAATGATATGAATAGTGAAATATAAGTTCCTTCACATGTTTAGAAAAGAAATCTGTGGTTCGGATGTAAAAATGCTGCTTTGTGGTTTCAGAGGTTGCTGGTTCAAACCCCAGCTCAATGTGTTTGACATTTAACTGCTTTATTGTAAAAATGACAGAGTGAATAGTCAAATATAAGTTCCAGCATACATTCAAACAACAGATGTGTGGCGCAGAGGTAAGAGCATTGCCTCATGGTTTCAGAGGTTGCTGATTCAAAGCTTAGCTGGTTTATTATAACAATGACAGGAGTGAATAGTGAAATATAAGTTCCTGCACATATTTAGCCAAAAGAGCTGTGGTTGAGAGGTAAGAGTGCTACTTCAGGGCCTTAGAGGTTGTTGGTTCAAACCCCACCTCAGTGTGAGCAAAATTTAACTGGTTTATTGTAAAAATGACAGTGAAATATAAGTTCCTTCACAAGTTCAGACACAAGCATTGTGGCTCAGTTGTAAGAGCTCTGACTCATGGTTTCAGGGGTTGCTGGTTCAAACTGCAACTCAGTGTGTTTGAAATTTAATTGTTTTAGTGTAAAAATGACAGGGTGAATAGTCAAATATAAGTTCCAGCATATGTTCAAACAAGAGATCTGTGGCTCAGAGGTTAGAGCGCTGCCTCACGGTTCAGAGGTTGCTGGTTTGATTCCAGTCAGATCGCTGCGATATGAGTGGGTGTTGTGGGGATGATCCAGGTCCTCCCTGAGCCCCGGCACGACGTCCAGCAGGGTTTATGCTTCTTTATAGAAGGAAAAAGAAACATATTAATAAAAAAAAAGGCACAAAAAAACAAGTCTTACCTGTACATGAGCATATGGCGCCCCCCTGAGTTTCAGCATAAGGTCCAGCAGGGGTTATACTTCTTGCTTGAAAAAAACTGTGCTTGAGTAGATGTCCATCATTACAGTCAATGTGCTTCTGTTGGTTGAGTGTAACAGTTTTAGAAGAAAGACATAAATACACAGACATCAGTTCATACTGTGCATCTAAAACTCAACATATTACAGTCAGTCTAAACTACATTATACGTAAGTAATGATGTAACATTAATACATTTTGGTTCAACTAAAATTAAAACTACACTCTCCTTCACAATAAACAACAGCATTGCTAAAAGACAGGGTTTTTTTTTCTGCACAAGGACTGAATATTTGATGATTTTAATTAGAAGGAAACCACTCTTCTACTAAACCATTAAGCAGCAGGAACATCAGCGCTTCACACACCAACTGACTTTATTAACAAACATCAGTCTAGTACATTATTTCCTAAAGTAAGACTACAACAACAGAGGTAGAACTATGATTACTTATAATTACGCTTCATAAAATGACTATTAGTAAATTAAAATATTACAAATGTAATGCAAAAACCGAATCATTTGTCGTTGTACAAGTGTGACAGGGAGTTCAGCAAGAGAGAAAAATGTAAACAAAGACTAAATTACCTGGCAGAGAAGCTCTGTATCTGAATTGCACATCAACAAACACTTAAACAACGACTTAAATACATTAATTAACTACCGCTAGACGTGTGGCAGTGATTTTACAAGAGAAATACAATGGAAGAGAAGGAGACTTACAGGTGAGCAGCGTGACATCTTCCATTCCTGTATTTTATCACAGCATTTGTCTGTTTTGTTTGTTTATGGGCTGAAATGTGTGCTGGTAAGTGATAAAATAAGTCCGTAACTGAGCTGTCATTTTTCAAATTTATACTTAAATCAGTCTGCACGTGACTGTTATCAAGCATCATGTTGTCAAACATCCGAAGGTGTCAAACTAAACATAAAGCCCGATTACGCCGCCTGCTGGAGCGGATGGAAAACTTGTACTTCAGTTTTTACCTTCCAAAATTACTGCCAACGGACTCAAAGTTGCTTCAGAGATTGACAAACAGAGGTGACAAACTGCGGATCATCAGCTCCCTCTTGTGGTCAATAAGTGTGTATGCATTATTAACTGAAACTGCAAACCTGAGATGGAAAATCCTAGGTGAAAAGGCCGACATTTAAATTCAGAATATTTTACAACAAATTTATATTTTGTCAGGCTCTTCACTAGCTGAGCACCTTATATGTAGTAGTTTCGTTAAATGATCCAGATAAGACTTAAAACAAAATCAAACATTACATTTTTAGTACACATTATATCAAATTAAAATGGGTTGGTGTGAGACACTGATCACTGATTATACATTTATATGCATCAGATCAGATCAATGTGTTAATGTGCTCCCTCTTGTGGACAATAAGTGTATCTGCATGAAAACGTGAAAACAGCAGGAGAAAAAAGATCCTGCTCCAGTTGAGCCATTGTCCTGATTTTAGCTCCAACCCTGATTAAAACACCTGAAGCAGCTAATCAAAGTCTTCAGGATTAAAAGAAACGTGGCACCTCATATCCAGCGAAACACAAACATACAACAGTTGTTTGCCCTAAAATAAATTAAACACATACACCAAATTTCTTAATAAAAGCTGTCCAAAACAACCCTTAACTCACCTGTTTCAGTGGCTCAGGATGCAGAGTGTTGCGTTGAGCTCATGGAGTCCTGAGTTCAAGTCCTGCTATTGCTTGCGTTAAAGTCCATGTCTTGCATTATACCCAACAAAGTGGCTCAAACGCCAGCATTCAACGTGAAAGCCGTGGTGGAACTAGTGGTTAAACACACGTTACTCACAATCATGGTTGCGATGGTGTAATAAGTTTAAACCCCAGCTCAGTGTGTTTAACTAGTTTGTTGTAAAAATGACAGGGTGAATAGCCAAATATAAGTTCCAGCATGTATTCAAACAAGAGGTCTGTGGCTTAAAGGTAAGCGCGCTGCCTCACCGTTTCAGGGGTTGCTGGTTCAAACCCCAGCTATTAAAGAGTATTCAAAATTTAACTGGTTTATTGTAAAATGACTGAGTGAATAGTGAAACATAAGTTCCATCACACATTCAGACAGGTGATCTGTGGCTCAGTGGTAAGAGTGTTACCCCATGGTTTCTGAGGTTGCTGGTTCAAACCCCAGCTCAGTGTGTTGAAAATTTAACTGGTTTATCATAAAAATGGCAGGATGAATGGCCAAATATAAGTTCCTGCACATGCTCAACCAGGTGCTCTGTGGTAAGAGCACTGCTTCATGGTTTCAGAGGTTGCTGGTTCAAACCCCAACTCAATGTGTTCAAAATTTACTTGGTTTCTTGTAAAATGAGAATAGTCAAATATAAGTTCCAGCATGGGTTCAGACAAGAGATCTGTGGCTCAGAGGTTAGAGCACTGCCTCATGGTTTCAGAGGTTGCTGGTTCAATTCCAGCCAGATCTCAGTGATATGACCGAATGGTGTGGTGGAGTTTCAGCACGACATCTAGCAGGGGGTTATACTTCTTGCCTGAAAAAATGAAATTTGCTATTACAAAAAATTTAAACCCTATCCCTTCCCCACCTCTTTGAAACATCATTTGCTTTTCAAAGAAGTGCTCCTTCAAAAAGGAAATGATGATAACCAACACATTTACAAGCCAACAACATATGCTGAAATGTTAAAAGCATTATATCTGTGCATTGGCAGATGTCCATCAGTACAGTGAATGTCAATCCCTGTGCTTCTGTTTGTTGAGTGTAACGGTCAAAACATCCCTTATTCTGTAGGAAAAAGACATAAATATACAGTCACTCAACATATTACAGTGAGTTTAAACTACAGTATACATAAGAAATGATGTAACATTAATAAATGTTGGTTCAACTGAAATTAAAACTACACTTTCCTTCACAATAAACAACAGCATTGCTAAAAGGCAGTTTTTTTTTCTGCACAAGGACTGATGATGATTTTAATTAGAAGCAAACCACTCTTCTACTAAACCATTAAGCAGCAGGAACATCAGCGTTTCACACACCGACTTTATTAACAAACATCAGTCCATTACATTATATCCTACAATAAGACTACAACAACAGAGGCAGAACTATGATTACTTACAATTACGCTTCATAAAATGACTATTAGTTAATTAGAATATTACATAATGAAGAATATTATGTAATGCAAAAACCGAGTCATTTGTTGCTGTAAAGGTGTGACTGGGAGTTCAGCAAGAGAGAAAAATGTAAACAAAGACTAAATTTCCTGGCAGAGAAGCTCTGTATCTGAATTACACATCAACAAACACTTAAACAACGACTTAAATACATTAATTAACTACCGCTAGACGTGTGGCAGTGATTTTACAAGAGAAATACAATGGAAGAGAAGGAGACTTACAGGTGAGCAGCGTGACATCTTCCATTCCTGTATTTTATCACAGCGTTTGTCTGTTTTGTTTGTTTATGGGCTGAAATGTGTGCTGGTAAGTGATAAAATAAGTCCGTAACTGAGCTGTCATTTTTCAAATTTATACTTTAATAAGTCTGCACAAGCATCATGTTGTCAAACATCCGAAGGTGTCAAACTAAACATAAAGCCCGATTACGCCGCCTGCTGGAGCGGATGGAAAACTTGTACTTCAGTTTTTACCTTCCAAAATTACTGCCAACGGACTCAAAGTTGCTTCAGAGATTGACAAACAGAGGTGACAAACTGCGGATCATCAGCTCCCTCTTGTGGTCAATAAGTGTGTATGCATTATTAACTGAAACTGCAAACCTGAGATGGAAAATCCTAGGTGAAAAGGCCGACATTTAAATTCAGAATATTTTACAACAAATTTATATTTTGTCAGGCTCTTCACTAGCTGAGCACCTTATATGTAGTAGTTTCGTTAAATGATCCAGATAAGACTTAAAACAAAATCAAACATTACATTTTTATTACACATTATATCAAAGTAAAATGGGTTGGTGTGAGACACTGATCACTGATTATACATTTATATGCATCAGATCAGATCAATGTGTTAATGTGCTCCCTCTTGTGGACAATAAGTGTATCTGCATGAAAACGTGAAAACAGCAGGAGGAAAAAGAGCCTGCTCCAGTTGAGCCATTGTCCTGATTTTAGCTCCAACCCTGATTAAAACACCTGAAGCAGCTAATCAAAGTCTTCAGGATTAAAAGAAACGTGGCACCTCATATCCAGCGAAACACAAACATACAACAGTTGTTTGCCATAAAATAAATTAAACACATAAACCAAAACTCTTAATAAAAGCTGTCCAAAACAGCCCTTAACTCACCTGTTTCAGTGGCTCAGGATGCAGAGTGTTGCGTTGAGCTCATGGAGTCCTGAGTTCAAGTCCTGCTATTGCTTGCATTAAAGTCCATGTCTTGCATTATACCCAACAAAGTGGCTCAAACGCCAGTATTCAATGTGAAAGCTGTGGTAGAACTAGTGGTTAATCACACATTATTCACAATCATGGTTGCAATGATGTAATGGCTTCAAACCCCAGCTCAGTGTGTTAAAAGTTTAACGTAAAAATGACAGGGTGAATAGCCAAACATAAGTTCCAGCATGTATTCAAACAAGAGGTCTGTGGCTCAAATGTAAGAACACTGCTTCACCGTTTCAAGGGTTGCTGGTTCAAACCCCAGCTATTAAAGAGTATTCAAAATTTAACTGGTTTATTGTAAAATGACAGAGTGAATAGTCAAATACAAGTTCCTGCACGTGCTTAGACAGGTGATTTGTGGCTCTGCAGTAAGAGCACTGCTTCATGGTTTCGGAGGTTACTGGTTCTAACCCCAGCTCAGTGTGTTCAAAATTTACTTGGTTTATTGTAAAATGACAGAATAGTCAAATATAAGTTCCAGCATGTGTTCAGACAAGAGATCTGTGGCTCAGAGGTTAGAGCGCTGCCTCACAGTTCAGAGGTTGCTGGTTCGATTCCAGTCAGATCACTGCGATATGAGTGAGTGTTGTGTGAATGAAGGGGCGGGGACGATCCAGGTACTTCCTGAGCCCCGCCACAATGCCCAGCAGGGGTTATACTACTTTTTACAAGAACAAATAAATGCAAAAAAAAAAAAAAAACGAAAAGAAAATACTTACCTAATACTTACCTAAAGGGCTGCCTACACGTCCCAGAACACTCTGGGACGGAAGAAAAACAATTATTAAAAGAAAACACAACAAAAAATCACAAGTTGTTAAGTCTTACCTGTCCACAAGGGGGTGTCCATCATTACAGTCAAGGTCTGTCCACACGTCCCAGAACTCTGCTTCTGGTAAAACACATCTCTTATTCTGTAGGGGAAACACAAATAAAACACAGATTTAAGAGAATTTAAGAAACATAAGACTTTAATTTTATGTAGCATGTACTACATGGGTTATGCTTCTTTACAGAACAAAATGAAACCTATTAATAAAAAAAAAAAAAAATACTTACCTGTAATAATACTTACCTGTCCATGAGCAGATGTCCATCATTACAGTCAATGTCTGTCCACACGTCCCAGAACTCTGTCAAAACACAACCTTACTCTGTATGGGAAACACAGAAGCAAAGAGATTATGCCATATAATATTTCTAAAACATAAAAATGTAAAACCTCTAGTCTAAATAAGTCTAAATAATAGTTAACAAATCAAAGATAACATACATATGTCATTCTATAAATTTGGTGCAAGTCAAAGGTGGAATTTACAAATTTTGTGTGTATGCAAAATGTATTATATCCAAGGTATATATTTCTAGTAATTGTGCAGTTAACTCTTAGTTTTAGAATATTTGTCCTCTCCCAAAATTTGTCACTACTGAAACACAGTAATATATAATTTAATAAGAAGAGTTATATTGGTCTATTAAGATTTTGCTTACATCTTCCTTATATATATATATATATATATATATATATTATTTTATTAAAAAGTTTTCAGAGGTAATACAGTTACAATTTTTACAATATTTCAAGTGTAATTTATGAGATTTGTTGTATTTTGAATCCACTTTTACTTTGTAAAAGTCAAAAAGTTAAAGATTAATTAGTCTGATTATACACTGAACCAAAAACTCATAACATCTTAGTTGATAATTCTGTATACTTTATTTTTGACAAGACATTGCACATTTCGGTCGTGGAATAACACCCAAAAATATTCCTCCATAATAATCCTCCATCCCTTCCTTACTTATTTAGGTTACCATAATTTGCTTTCTAGGGGGGTAACCCTCCAGGAAGAAAATGATCGTAAGCTATATGTTTAGTACACAATAAACACAAATCTAAGTTCCTGTCCAGTTATCTGTCCCAGAACAGATGTCCAACACTACCGTCAATGTCTGTCCACACGTCCCAGAACTCTGCTTCTCTCCAAACACGTCCCTCCTGTAGAGAAAAGACAACCACTATAGTTGCAACTACTACAGAGACATCAGAGCCAATGGCAAATCCAGTAGATCTGGCTAAGGCTGCTCTTAGCAGGTTCATAAGCGCTGAAAGGTCGCTGACATTGCTCACATCTCTGAAGACATTGAAACAATTTTTCATGAGATGTTATCTTTATTAACTTTATTAAATATTTGAAGTCTAAGAAAGTACATTCTTGCCTAAAAACTCTTCAAACTACATTCCTTGACGCAAAAACAGCAATTTAATAACATTATAGTGGATTTACACATCTGCCATGAATGACACTCACTCTGAGAAATACCACAAATCGTGTGATACAAATAGTAAAAAAGTAAGTTAATCTGAGATGAGTACAATATCCTTTTCAGTTCATAAACCCTCCTCATAATTACCCCTATATATCTTTAGCTTTTTTAGAATCATTCATTAAATCTGCTCAGCGTTTCATCATCATGTTTGTTCCTTCAGCAGGACCATGCAGGTGTGGTTCGGCCGTCACCTCCAGAAAAAAAAAGAAGTGCATGCAAACAAAATCAAAGAGTAGCAGTTGAGACCAAGTGGCTTAAAGCATTAAAGCATATTCATATGCTTAATGGAATATTTGTAAATATTTAATATAGTAGTCAACATTTGCAGTGGATCAAAAAAGTTCATCAAAGTTGCCCTAAGACAAGAACGAGTATTGTTTTGGTTTTAGAGAAACTTTGATGAAGGTTTTTAATGTTTGGAAACCACACAAATTAATAAACAAAAACATACTGTCTCTGATTTTTAATTTGCAGATAATCACATGAGATTTTAATATTTTGACCACTGAACTAGGAAATGTCCCTGGTTTTCATTTCAGAAATCTGGTCACCTTACCTTACAAATCATAGTTTATTGCCAAAAGACTCAAAGTTGCTGCAGAGATCGGGTCATTGTCCATATTACAAAACATGGTTTAACATTTTCATACTGAAGAAAAAGAAAAAGTTAAATGTAAATGTTATTTGGTTAAATGTATGTAAGGCAGGTGACAAACTGCTGATCATCAGCTCCATCTTGTGATCAATAAGTTGATCCACGTTAATTGAAACTACAAACCTGAAATGTTAAATTGTAGGTGAGAGAACCAACAGTTAAATTTAGAATTTTTTTTACAACAAATTCATATTTTGTCACATCTTGACCAGCAGAGCAACTTCAATCTGTTGTTGAACTCATGACAAACTCATAATGTACAAACATAAAAATAAGTAACAGAATGAATTTTATATTGTCTATGGCTGAAGTAGATGTTTAATTGATTTTATTTATTGTTTGTTCACAATTAGACGATGACTTTATGTTGTTATGTTTGCAGAATCAGCATTTATAATAAGCTTGACTGGATGTTCCTCTGTGTCACTGATGAAGAGGATGTGAGTCTCTATCTGGAGCTCTGGAGGGTCATGAGGTCACAGATGGAGGAGTGAAACACTGGCTTCTACACCTACAAAATCAAATATCACATTTTTAGCACAAATTAAACCAAATGGGTTGGTGGGAGAGACTGATCTCTGATTATACATACAAAATAAAGCTTGACTGATTATTCGCATATACAGTGATCAAAGGTTGTATCAAAATGAGAGGTTAATAAGGTAATGAGTTATACAGCAACTAACCATTTAGATGTTATCTAACAGGAGAATTTTATTGATTGATATAACAAGCACATTGCCCTGATCAGCTTGATCACCTCATTCTGAGCTACAGCCTCACATCAGGACCACAGAGAGACACCCAGTACTATGTGTTTGTCATGAGATTTCACAGGTCAAGACGTTGAAATCACCTGATTATTCAGAAATGAGTAATGAGAAATCAGGTGATGTGAGCAAATATCGTGATCTGTTTAATAAGACTGACCACAGAGTATTAATAGAAAATAAACTTTAAAAACTCTGATTCATCTGAACCAGTTGCATTGCAAAATAGTTCAGAGCTTCGAAGTGCTCAAAACGCTGGTCACATCTGCTGGTCAAGACGCTGTAAATACAAGAACACAGTCAAAAAAAAAAAAAAATCAATTGCACATTTCATTAATCAATTGCACATTTTCATGAAAGTGTCTACTATTAAATGTAATCTACAGTTAAAACGAAGACAGTTTAAAGCCGTTAACTATTACTCCCCCTTTTCATAAACACAAAACAAGGGTATTAAAATTCAATAAAAGTGGACCTACAATATAAAATTTATCTCAGTCACATATGGTGCAATACTTCACCAGTCACATGGATTATTGGAACCATTTTAGTTATTTTAAAATGGTGACACCTACACGTAGAAACAAATATTCATGATTCTGCTGTTTAAAATATGGGATTATGTTTGATACACTTTAACTTTACACTTTCATGAAAAACACTACTTGCATGATTTAAAAAAAAAAAACCTTCCTATTTAATGTTTTAGAAAACAATAGTCTGGAAACAAACATTTTTTCCATACTACGTTGTCTTTTTTTCATATCCTGTCCTGGAAACTGAATCAAATTCCATACGTTTACATACTGCGTAGAAAGCCTGCTAGGGCAATTTCACTCACAGAGGCTTTTTGTAGTCTCTTATCCTAAATCTCCTCGGTCCTAACACTTTCATTCATTCCGCTCATTTCATTTCAATGGACTGATCAACAATACCTTATGTTCCTTCCTCTTTCCAGAAAATTTTACTTTTCACTGTCAGTTTCAAAGACTTAATCCATCCTTTTCTTCTTTTCTCATATTTCCATTACTTCAACTAACCACGCCAAACATTTGATGCTCCTTTTCCGGGTAATTTCCGGAAATTACGCGGAGAACGCAACGGTAAAAGTCCTGCTGTGATACAGTTGTTGACCACAAGAGGATGCCGGTGATTACCTGTCATTCACCCAACTTATATTTCATTGTTGTTTGGGGTATAAAACTTTAAAGTAAGCTACACGTCAGTAACCCAACGTGAAGTCAATTTCAGTCTGTTGGTGGTACAATAACAACGACTCGTCTGGTAGAAAGTGTTCATTGTATCATCCGCTCCACTGAGTGGTGTAGGAACGTTTCAAGTTCAAAATGACACCTGTACATCAATGTAAACAAAGTGACAGTTGATGACAGTCGTCAACAACACATTCGTATCGTTTTTCGGTCATAAAAGTACATTTTCTGCAGATGACAGCTAAATGACAGTCACTTAACAGCACAAACAAACGACACACACTGTGATAAAGTGAAGTAATGTAAGTAACTTTACGTATAAAGTGTTTTTCTCTTGTAAAGTCACTATCACACACAGTCCTCGGTTTATTTTTACGTCATTAAGTTTGTATGGATGTATTCTGCTGATGTCAGTTTTCTGGTGTATTTGGGTGATGCTGCTCTTTCTTTTGCTGACACTGTCATTCTCCTGTTTCTAAAAACGTTCATCTTTAAAAAGAAACTCTTAACCTAAAAGTATTAGTTATTTTATAACCAAACATGTACGAATGAAGTCGTATCTTTTATGATGGTTTGTCACAGACTTTGTTTACATTCTGCGCTCCTGCTGAACTTAACTGTCAGAGAAGAACAATCAGTTGATGCGTTACTTTTATAATGTGAATCTAAGGAAGTGATTATTATAAAGCATATAAAGTATAATAATAAGAAATAATGCTTTTATGTGTTGATGCTGTAGTGCCACTGTAGTAATAGTCTATAGGATATGTGTTTGTTAATAGTTGTGTAAAGCTCTGATGTTCCTTCTGCTTTATGGCACATTTAATGTTACTGTCAGTATTATTTTTGTGGGTCTCATTTGCAGTTAATCACGTTTTCCACCTACTTTTATACACTCTTGACATTAATTTATACAGTTTCTATTTATTTTGTAGAATTTGCTTTATTTGCGTTTCTGGAAACCTTCTGTCCTTTTGTAGATTAAGTTAATTGTATTTGTGTAGAGCTTTTCACAATATACATTGTTTTAAAGAAACTTCACTGAGTGATAAGGATAATTAAGTGTCACTGTTTTAAATCTCTGTCTATATTATCTATTTTATTATACATAATTTCATCTTTCATTTTCTGCCTGAGTTCTATTACGGTAATTTGAATTCTGTTAACAAAAAAGGTGTTTTTGTGCTTAAAATGTGTAAACGAAGACTCTTAACTGTGTTGTACAATTGAAAGTTTGTATACAATATGGAGTAATGTCTTTGTGTATTTACATTTCTACAGAATAAGGGATGTTTGGATGGTTACACCACAACAGAAGCATGAGGACAGACTATAATGATGGACATCTGCTCATGCACAGGTAATGCTTATGTCTGTGTTTATATTCAAGGGTCATACAGTCTAATCTGCATTTGAGAAAATGAATTCGGGGTCTGGATAAATATTAGAATTTCTGTTTTATTTGAAAACATAAAACATAAAGCTTACGTGTTGCTGTCAGATCTCGATTATTGAAAATCACATTTTATTTCATACAAAACTCACTTGACTAAATCAAATGAAAAAGTTGTGACTGTGTCTTTATGTTTTCTCAAACAAAGCAAATTTTGGAAGTTCACTGAAAATAATTTTTTTATACATTTTTTCGCATGGATAAAGTATGTTGGAGGTGCACGTTATTTGGAAATATGCTTAAGCAAACTAATTAAAGTGAACAATTTCTTAAGTGAAAACTTAAGGACCAAGAGTCTCATTTATAAAACTCTTCATAGTTTTCATCCTAAAATTGTATGCACAAAAGCCAGATTTTTGCATACACACAAAAGTTTTCCCATTTATAAAACCTTGCATACGCCAGAACCTGCGGAAAAATCCCTTTATAAATCCCAGTCAGTGAAAGATTGTGCGTACATGCATCTCCACCCCATCTCCTTCCAGAAATCAACATATATGGAGCTTGTAATGTCTAGTTTTACTATGCATAACCTCATCTGCATATCATTTCAATGCATATTCCCATCCATGTGACACCACGTTTAAGACCGTCAAAGGCACAAGACATTAAGGAAATATGAGATATGGACTATAAATGTCATTTGTGCCATACACATTCATTTTTATTGCTAAAAATCATCCAGTATTCTTGTTACATTTTAGAATAAATATATCCAAATATCCTTAAAAACAAAACTGTTCAAAATAGTTCTCATATATTTTGATCTATAGAGCTGATTCTTTTCCAGTAGCCATATAATATTTCAATTGTTTTAAACAATAAAAATCAAACTAAATTTATGTAGTTTTGCTGAAAAGGTGAACATCTTTTAGCTATTTTTAGTGGAAACAGACAAGCCTATATTTATTGCAGTGTACTGTCTACGTCACTAACAAATATTTTAAAAAGGAAACTCGCAAATCTTATTTGTTTTCTTGCGGTTGTTTCCTTCAAATACAGTGGTATTTTTCAGCAGGGTCAATCCAAAGTTTGCATGCATGTAACTCACAAAGTATTAAATATATCTTAATGGCCTTTTAGATTCTGAGTCTTAAACTTTTCTTTTGGTATCTTTATTTTATTATTTGGTTCCAGAGATATTGGAATTTCAATATGGCTCCACGA
This sequence comes from Labeo catla, assembly GCA_012976165.1. Lineage (NCBI taxonomy): Eukaryota > Metazoa > Chordata > Actinopteri > Cypriniformes > Cyprinidae > Labeo > Labeo catla. Next base: position 900,150 of record VONZ01000120.1, read on the forward strand.
GTAAATCGTAAAAATTTACACATTTTCAGTGGTCAGAAACCAAATGTGGGTCAGTTTGCAAAAAAAAAAAAAAAAAAAAAATTATTTTAAAGAGGAATGTCTGAAGAACAAATAATGTTGAAACTAGAGATGTTTCCCATTTTTTTCTGTCAAGACAACTGCATTGAACATACCTGTCTGAGTGCCATAAATATTATTTTTCCCAATTTTGTGTGCCTATAACTCAAAAAGTATTAAAGATATTGCAATATGATTTTAGATTCTAGTTGTTTCTTTTGGAATCCCTACATCATTCAGTCCCAGAAATATGGGGACCTCAGTGAAGCTACATGTCAAGATTGTTGAATATTACCCATTTACAGTGGGCAACCACACTTCCCTATGAGGCGTGGGACTTGTTTAAAAGATGTTATAGTACTGCATGTTTAAACTTCAGAGCTTCAGAAGCTGTTAAATTAAACAAAATCCCTTCTAACAAATATACCTGAAACTGATTCCAATATAGAATCTTATGAATAGACAACAGAGAGCAAGGTAATGTGCCTCAACATGACCATTTCAGTGCACTTTTAGCACTCAGACGGGTATGTTCTATACAAATGTTTTGATACAGGGAAACAAGATACAATTCTAATTTCAACATTATTTCTTCTTTAGACATTGTTCTTTAAATAAATTAAGTATCAGCTGTATACAAAGTGACATTTGGTTTTCAACCACTGAAAATGGGTAATATTCAACAATCTGGATATGTAGCCTCATTGAGATCCTAATATCTCTGGGACTTGAAAATTAAGAGTTCAAAAGAAAAAAATTACTAACAATCTAAATCTAAAATCATATTGCAGTATCTTTAAGACTTATTGCATTATAGGCACATGAACATTGGAAAAAGAATATTTATGGCCTTAAAAATAAAGACATAATACAACAAAGATTGCTAAAGTCAACAGACTATACTAACACACCTACCAATCTCTGTGTGAAAAATAACATTATGATGCTGCTATCTTTCTGATGGCATTTTTACCCCCCTGTAATTTGACTCTGAATCTATGTGCGTTGAAATTTGCGCATGCATATTTCTATGGTCATTTTGTGTGTACGCAATGTTTATAAATGAGACCCCTGATGAATGCGTGTTAGAGAGTAGTAAATACTTAATAGACAGTTCAGCTCACGCTCATGTCGAACCTAACCAGTATGGTTTTCTTTCTTTTGTGGTCAATAATCACAAAATGGTCAATGGTTACCAACATTCTTCAGAATATCTTCTTTTGTGTTCCACGTCATACTTGTTTGTAACAGCACGAGGATAAGTAAATGATGACAGAATGTTGGGTTTTGGGTGGAATATCCCTTTTGGTACCTGTCATTGACATATCCATATTTTATTTTACACCCTACAACACATGTTCATTCTGGAAAGATTTTTTTGTCCCCAGAACCTAGTTGAGTGCAGTAGTGTGGAGCACAATATTACTGAAGCAGATACAGTGGTGGCCAAAATTATTGGAACACTAGTATTTTCACCAGCTGAAAAATGGTTTTAAGTCAGTTATTTCTATCTTTTGCTGTAGTGTGTCAGTTGGAAATGTCAGTTTAGATTTCCAAACATTTATTTTGCCATTAATTATAATAATCCAGTGAGATTTTTGTTTGCACAAGAGTCTAACAGCCAGTGCTCCACACAGAGATCTGATCAGTCTGTCTGGAATGACATGAAGAAACAGAACAAAGTGAGACTAACTAAATCCAGAAGAACTGTGGCAACGTCTCCAAGATGCTTCAAGAGACCTACCTGCAAAGCTACAGTACTGTTAAAAGTTTTAGGCGCTTGTGTAAAAATGGTGTAAAAGGATGAGGATGCAGTCAAAAATAATGCCATAAATAGATTTTCTTTATCAATTAACTTATATCAATTAAATTAAATCAACATTTAGTGTTACCATTCTTTGCGTTTAAAGCAGCTTTTGCCCTATGTGCACTTGCACATAATTTTTCAGGTAGCTTTGCAGGTAGATCTTTTGAAGCATCGTGGAGAGGTTGCCACAGTTCTGGATTTAGTGTGGTTTCAGTTTGTTCTGTTTCTTCATGTCGTTTCAGATATACTAGTGAAATGTCTTTATGCCATTCCAAAATGCTAGTGTTTTAGTAATTCTGGCCACCATTGTAGTAATAATGTCCACGTTCAAACGCGCGTCTAACGTGTGCTGCGTGCTTTGATTTGTGATTTCGGTAACTTACAGTGACGGAGTAATGAGCTGTGTGTCATCTGAAAGTTTTGCATCCAGTCTACACCGGACCCGCTGCCATCAGTTTCGTATTTTGCGCGCGACTCAGATGCTCCGTTTTCCAACGAAATGTAAAAGCTGCGGTCGGTTTAAGTTTTGATGTATGAACTCGCGGCTCGATTGGACTTTTATCGTGTCAGAAGCGATAAGACTTTCAGTTCTGTGGACGTCACCATCTTTGATCTTACTTTGATCACTGTTGCTGTGGTTACTGCTGAGGAATACGGGCTTGACTTCCGCTGCACGTTCATACAGACAGTATTCAAGACGCTACTGTAAGCTGCTGTGTGAACCGGACATTTCGAGACTCACACCTGTAAGTAAATGCGGTTGTCAGTCCCAAAAATGGACAGTCTGAACGTAGCCAATATAATTAATCACAACAAAACTGGGAAGTATGTTAGAAAGAGTCAAAATGAATATTGTTGGGTATATATATGTCAATTGACATTTACTAATTTTTAAAATCCATGTTTGTTCCGTCATTATTCATTCATTGCATCTGCATTGAGTATATTTGCATTTTCCTTAATTGACATTTATTTTAATTTTAAAATCAAGTTTTAGATCCAATTTGTTTTTAATTATAATTTTTTTTTTTTTCAAAATGTGTGCAGGATGAGTCCATAATTAAAACGAACACTACTGTGTATGGGGTGCTGGTGACCCAGTGGCCCAGTGGTCAGAACTCAGGGAGAGAGAGGTAAACCTGAAGCAGGAGATGAGGGTTCAAATCCCTTCTCTGCTGCAGATTTGAATGGGCTTTTAAAAAAAAAGTTTTTTTTTTTTTTGTTTTTTAATTTTGATTTTAAAGGTCTTTTTTGTTCTCTGAATTGTGTAGCTTATCTGTTTTACCACCCCAGGTATGTTTTCCAGCTCCCCACACACCAAGGTGAGATTTGAACCCAAGCCTCTACCATAACCTTGTCCACAACCAACACGTGTTTAGCCACTAGCGCCATCATGGCTGTCACATTGAGAGTTGTCATTTTGGGCACTTTGTCGGATTTAATGACAACAATTTAAATTTTATTAAGAATTTTATTAAGTGCTTTGTATTAAATGAAGAAAAACTTGCCTTTTGTGGGGTTTAAACCCATGTCTTAGTTGTACTCTTACCTTAGATGATGTGTGTTTAACCACTGTACCACTGTGGCTTTCGGTAATTATATGTCCATTTAGAGAGGTTTGATTGAATGACAACAATTTACAGTAAGGAACTGTGGGATTTGAACTCAAATAAAAAGCAACACTTTGTCAACTGAGCCATTAAATATGTAGAATGTTTTGGACAAGGTTTTATTTAGAGCTTTGTTTAAAATAATGAAAATCCTTAATAAGCATGGGATTTGAACCCACATTATAACTGCAGCTATATCTTAATCAACACAAGTGAACCACTACACCACTGTAGTTTCCACAGTGAGTGTGGTTATTTAGAAAGCTTCATTCAATTTATTGACTAAAATTGAACAAAGGCAATAGTGGGATTTGAACTCAGGTCTCCTAGATAAAAAATGTAACATTTTATCACTTGAGCTATTGAGTCTGCAGGTTTAGAGAGGGTTTTGGACAAGGTTTTATTGAGAGCTTTGTTTAAAATAATGAAAAACTCTAACAAGCGTGGGACTTGAACCCATATCATAATTGAAACTAGCTTATAACTAACATGTGTTTGACCACTATACCACTGGGGTATCTACAGCAAGTTAGGCCATTTAGTAAGCTTTGTTCAATTTAATGACTAAAATTTAAAATAAGCAAGACTGGGATTTGAACTCCGGTCTCTTAAATAAAAATGCATAGTTTTAACACTTGAGCCATTGAGTCAGACTTGCTCTTGAGATGTTTGGACAGATTTTGTTAAAAGCTGTTTTATATGCTGAAAATATTAGGAATTATGGGATTTAAACCAAGATTTTACATATAGCCAGTTTGTAATATTGGCTTCAGCCTTTTTAAGGATTATTAATAGTTTCAGCCCTGCCGCTGCATCGAGTTAATTAAAAAAAATAATAAAGCGGGATTTGAAATTAGGACTTCAAGATCAAAGCACAAAGCGCTATCACCTGAACCACTGAGTCTGACAAGCTGCTTGAGTGTTTTGGACAGGTTTTGTTAAGAGCTCTGTTTTAAATGTTGAAAATATTAGTAATTATGGGATTTGAACCAAGATTTTATATGCAACTCAGGATTCTCAAGACTAAAATGCAATGCTCTATCATCTGAGCCACTGAGTCTAACAGACAGGCTCAGTGTTTTGAACTCACGTCTCAATCACAACCTTATTTTACTCTGCAAATAATGTGTTAAACCACTATAGTGGTTTTTATATCACGCAAGACCATTTAGGGAACTTTGTTTGATTTAATGACAGCCTAACCTTAGCCGTAGAGGGAGTTAAACTCATGACTCTGGGGCTAAAACACAACTGTTCATCATCTGAGCCACTGAGCCCAATAACATGACTTACTGTTTTTGGAATGATTTTCTTAAGATCTGTGTAGTCTTACAGACCAGCAAGCAATTAGATGGATTTTATGATGTTTGCAAGATTTTACTGGGGCATAAATCACTTAATTCACATTATCTGTGTTTATTTGTATGACTGAACTTTTTGTTTAATCTGCATACTAGAAAATTCAGGATGATTTCAAAAACACCTAGTGCTTCTACTCAAAACTGAATCTGCGTCAGTCTGTGCAAAAATCTTGTCCCACATAGACTGCTGTAGCAAGAACAGAAAAAAGAACCATTTATTGAATCACAGTGTGTGTTCATGATATTGTGCTTGTGCTGCATCAGTGTACAAACAATCACAAAAATGGTAATTATGAACTTTATTAATTCTTTGTCAAACACAAATAATAGCACATAATATAACTTGTAAATAACATAATTCAATATTAATTGTATCATTTTGTATATTTAAAAAAAATAAATAAATAAAAAAGAAGTCCAACAAACCAGCCTGAATGTTACCAGGTGTTTTTGATCAGTGTTGGAGCTAAACTATAAAAAATGGCTCACCAGGAACATGACTTTTACTGCTGTTTTCACATATTAATGCAGATACAATTATTGTCCACAAGGGGAAGCACATTATGCATTATCCATATTAGAAAAAAGGCATTTAAGATTCTCATACTGTTGAATGTGTGTAAGGCAGGTGACAAACTGCTGATTAGCTCCCTCTTGTGGACAATAAGTGTTTCTGCATTAATACGTGAAAACAGCAGGAGGAGGAAAATGATTGTGCAATCCTGCTTCAGTTGAGTCACTGTCCTGATTTTAGCTCCAACCCTGATATAAAACAGCTGAAGCAGCTAATCAAAGTTTTCAGGATTAAGAGAACTGTCAGGCTGATGTGTTGGACTCATTTGTTTTGCAAGTGGCAATTCATATATTTACCTCATAAACATACCCCTTAACACCACAAATTCAGTGGCTCAGGATATAAAGTGTTGAGTTTCAATCATGGAGTCTTGAGTTAAAATCGTACCATTACTTAATTTGGATAAAACAGAAAAAGCAACAGGTTGTTGCAAACTTTGTGGCTCATACAATAGTTGTTTGTATTCAGGTTTAAATCCCACAGTTGTTGAAACCTTTCTAGCTATTTTATTCTATTTCCATCCAGAACAGTACAAAATACATCACCATGCAGTGGTGCACAAGATAAAGTTTTGTCTGGGAACTATGGAGTCCTGAGTTGTGTCAGGTGGCCTAAAATACTTTCAAAATGACTTTTTTTTTATTCACATAAATGGAAGCTCTCAATAAAACCAGTCCAAAACAACCCTTAACTCATCTGTTTCAGTGGCTCAGGTTGCAGAGTGTTGGGTTGGGAAATTGGAGTCCTGAGTTCAAGCCTGGTGATAGCTTACATTAAAGTCTATGTATTGTATTATTTCCAACAAGGCAGCTCAAACCCCAGTACTCAATGTGAAAACCACTGTGGCACTAGAGTCTAAACACCCATTACTCACGGTCAAGGTGCTGTGGGTTCGAATCCTGACTTGGAGAGTTCATAGTCTTACTGGTTTATTGTAAAAATGACAGTGAAATATAAGTTCCTTCACAAACTCAAACAAAGGAGCTGTGGCTCAGTGTTAAAAGCACTAGCTAAAAGTTTTAGCGGTTGCTGGTTCAAACCCCAGCTTAGTGTGTTCAAAATTTAACTAGTTTATGGTAAAAATGACAGTGAAATATAAGTTGCTTCACACAGTCAGTCTGTGGCTCAGTTGCAAGAGCTCTGACTCATGGTCTCAGAGATTGCTGGTTCAAACCCCAGCTCAATGTGTTCAAAATTTATTTGGTTTATTGTAAAATGACAGAATAGTCAAAAATAAGTTCCAGCAAAATTTCAGACAAGAGATCTGTGGCTCAGAGGTTAGAGCGCTGCCTCACGGTTCAGAGGTTGCTGGTTCTAACCTCAGCTCAATGTGTTCAAAATTTACTTGGTTTATTGTAAAATGACAGAATAGTCAAATATAAGTTCCAGAATGTGTTCAGACAAGAGATCTGTGGCTCAGAGGTTAGAGCGCTGCCTCACGGTTCAGAGGTTGCTGGTTCGATTCCAGTCAGATCACTGCGATATGAGTGAGTGTTGTGTGAATGAAGGGGTGGGGAGGATCCAGACCCTTCCTGAGCCCCGGCACGATGTCCAGCAGGGGTTATACTACTTTTTACAAGAACAAATACCGTATTAGTAAAAAAAAAAAAAGAAAAAAGAAAAAAAAGAAGAAGAAAAAAAAAGAAAAGAAGAAAATACTTACCTAATACTTACCTAAAGGACTGCCTACACGTCCCAGAACACTCTGGGACGGAAAAAAAAAACAATTATTAAAAGAAAACACTACAAAAAAAATCACAAGTTGTTAAGTCTTACCTGTCCACAAGGGGGTGTCCATCATTACAGTCAAAGTCTGTCCACACGTCCCAGAACTCTGCTTCTGGTAAAACAAATCCCTTATTCTGTAGGGGAAACCCAAATAAAACACAAATTTTAGAGAATTTAAGAAACATAAGACTTTATTTTTATGTAGCATGTACTATATGGGTTATGCTTCTTCATAGAAATGGATTAATAAAAAAAAAGAAAATGAAAGAAAACATACTTACCTGTAATAATACTTACCTGTCCATGAGCAGATGTCCATCATTACAGTCAATGTTTGTCCACACGTCCCAGAACTCTGCTTTTGTTAAAACACATCTCTTGTTCTGTATGGGAAACACAGAAGCAAAGACATTACGCCATATAGTATATCTAAAATATCAGAATTTAAAAGTTAATCTCAATCATAGTTAATAAATCAAAGATAACATATATGGGTTATTCTACAGAATTGGTGCAAAGTCTTGCATACGTTTTGTACGTATGCAAATTGCATTATATCCAAGGTACACATTTCTAGTAATTGTGTAGTTAATTGTCATGTATTTTTTATAAAGTTTTGGAATATTTGTGTTCTCCCCGAATTTGTCACTTACAAAACACAGTCATATATAATTTAATAAGACATATAATTTATTAAGATTATGTTATATTGGCCTATTACGATTTTGCTTGCGTCCTCCTTGTAAATATATATTTTTTTCTATTTTATTAAAAAGGTTTTAGAGGTAAATCAATAAGAGTTACATTTTTAACAATATTTCAAGTGTGATTTATGAGATGTATTCTGAATCCACTTTTTCTTTGTAAAAGGGGAATAGTTGATCATACTGATTTCAAAGTTAAGGATTAATTAGTATGAATATTCATTTAACCAAAAACTATCATAACATCTTAGTTGATAATTCAGTACTTTATTTTTGACAAAACATCCTACATTTCAGTTGTGATTGTTTTGGTAGTGACCACATCACATTACAGAATTTTAACCCACATACTAAAATACTGTACTAAAATGTAGTGTATTTCCCCCAAATAAAAGATTATGTTTTCCCTTATTTGTTGGTCGTGACTGTTACGGTAGTGACAATTTTATGGGATAGCTGTATTAAAAATCAGCTCGCCGTCCCTTCCCCACATATTTAGGTTACAATCATTTGCTTTCTAGAGGAGTAACCCTCCACAAAGAAAATGATGGTAACCTACATATTTAGTACACAACAAAACACAAACATAAGTTGTCTCATCTCTCCACGAGCAGATGTCCATCATTACAGTCAATGTCTGTCCACACGTCCCAGAACGCTGCTTCTGTCCAAACACGTCTCTCCTGTAGAGAAAAGACAACCACTATAGTTGCAATTCCAAAAAAATCTGGCTGAGGTAAGGCCGTTGACAGCTGTTGCTCACATCTCCGAAGACTTTGAAGAAATATTTCAGGAAATGTCATCTTTATTAACAAAACGGAATATTTGAAGTCTAAACAAGTACATTGCCTTAAAACTCTTTCAAATATCACTAGAATACAATCCTATTACAAATTAATCCAATTATAATATCATGATATAAATTCACATGTATGTTTGGCTACACTAGTTTTGCAGATTTAAGTTTGATATAAGGTATAGTGCTTTGTGAAATGAGATAAATAAATAGGCATGCTACACAGTGGAGGTCCATGTGCAAATGTTCAAATATGTAAATTAATAATGATCAAACCAATGACTGATTTGAGCAATTAGATTTTTTTAAAAGGTATAAATGTTGCCGCTATACACATACATTATTTCCCCCATATTCTTATTTAATGATGCATTATAATCTCTCCATCAACACGATCAGCATATAGGGGGTTTGCAGTTACCCAGATGCGCGGCCATACTGGTGATACTCAGATGTAAAAAACAGCATGGATTGTGCGGTTAATGTACTACTGAATACGTTGTTCTGCCAATTTATGCTGTCTAAAGGAAGGCTGTGCCTGCCCCAAAGGTGCCAAAACCGAAGATCCCTGAGCAACTGAGGCAGAACCTGCTGCAGCAGAAGCCTTAAACCTCTTCTGTTCAAGGAGCACCCACGACCAACAAAACAAAAACAAAAAGAACATCTATTAGGTGTTTAAGTGCAAAGCACTGAATATTAGTTTAATGAAGGGATGCCAAAATGTTTGCAAACATCATCATGATTATTATGACATTAATACATGGAAACCACAGCAATTAAAAAACAAAAACGTACATAAATATACTGTCCTCTGCTTTTAATTTGTAGATAATCACAAGTGAGATTTCACTGATATTTTGACCACTGAACTAGGAAATGTCCCCAGTTTTCATTTCAGAAATCTGGTCACTTTACCTTATAAGTCAAAGTTTATTGCCAACAGTTGCTGAAGAGATAGAGACATTGTCCATATTACAAAACACTCAAACACAGTTTAACATTCTCATACTGAATAAAAAGCTTTTTGTTTGGTTGAATGTGTGTAAGACAGGTGACGAACTGCTGATCATCAGCTCCATCTTGTGGTCAGTAAGTTTATCTGCATTATTAACTGAAACTACAAACCTGAAATGTTAAATTGTAGGTGAGAGGACTGGCATTTAAATTTAGAATATTTTACAGCAAATTCATATTTTGTCACATCTTGACCAGCAGAGCAACTTTAACCTGTTGCTGAACTCATGGCAAATTCATAATGTAAAAACATAAAAATAAGGAACCAAATTAATTTTATAGTGTCTACGGCTGAAGATGATGTTTATTTTATTTTATTTATTGTTTGTTCACAATTAGACGATGACTTTATGTTGTTATGTTTGCAGAATCAGCATTTAAAATAAAGCTTGACTGGGTGTTCCTCTGTGTCACTGATGAAGAGGATGTGAGTCTCTATCTGGAGCTCTGGAGGGTCATGAGGTCACAGATGGAGGAGAGAAACATTGGCTTCTACACCTACAAAATCAAACATCACATTTTAGTACAAATTAAACCAAATGGGTTGGTGGGAAAGACTGATCACTTATAAACTAAATAAAGCTTGACTGATTATTTGGATATACGATGATCAAAATGTTTATCAAAATGAGAGGTTAATAAGGTAATGACTTATACAGCAAATAACCATTTAACTGTTGTCTAATGGTAGCATTTTATTGATTGTTATAACAGGCACATTGCCCTGATCAGCTCTTAATCAACGCATTCTGAGCTACAGCCTCACATCAGGACCACAGAGAGACACCCAGTACTGTGTGTTTGTCATGAGATTTCACAAGTCAAGATGCTGAAATCACTAGATCATTCAGAAATGAGAAATGAGTGAGAACTTTCAAAACTCTGATTCATCTGAACCAATTACTTTGCAAAATGGTTAATCGTTTCGAAGTGCTCAAAGTGCTGGTGACATCTGCTGGTCAAGACGCTGTAAATACAAGAACAAAATAATAAAATAAAAGTATAACGACACCTTTCATGAATCATTTGCATGTTTTCATGAAAGTGTCATTTAAATGATACTAGGACATTTTAAAACAATTAAGTATCACCCTGCCTTTCATAAACGCAATGCTAGGTAATTAAAATCCATTAAAAGTGAACCAACATTATCAAATTTACCCGATTTAAAAGTAACTTTAAAAAAAAAAAAAAAAAAGTTTACTCAAAAAGATAATTTAAAAATCTCTGTCCAGTGACAGTCATGCATTTTCGTATTTATTCCCGCATTTCAAATAACGCTTTTAAATGTTTGTCAAAGTTTGCAGTGTACTATTAATAAACTATCTGGGTAAAGGAACGCAAGCTAATAGTACTGGTACTAAGAGTACTACTACAAACGGAGTGAACGAAGAAAAATGTGACTTGTTTCTTTAAATTACTTATAAGACATACAAATTTGTTTGTAAAAAGTACCTTTCATAAAAACGCAGAATGACTAAAATCCAACAAGTACAGTTCAGTGGTGACACCTACAAGTAAATAAAAATACTCATAATTCTGCTCAGTTGAAAATATGTGATTATGTTTGATACGGTTTTACTTTACAATTTCATGAAAACACTGGCTGCATGGCAAAAAAAAAAAAAAAAAAAATTCTTATTTATATTTTATAAAACAGAATAGTGTGGAAACACAAATATTTTTCACAGGCTGTTTTTTTCCTGTATGCACTCCTGGAAATTACTGAAATCAAATTCCATACGTTTACACAGTGCGTAGGAACCCAGTTAAAGTTTGGGCGATTTCACTTACAGACCATTTTTTGTTATCTGTTACTCTAAAATCTCCGTCCCGCGGTCTTAACACTTTCAATCATTCTTATCGTTTGCTTAGTTTCAACAATACCTTATGTTCCTCCTCCTTGCCAGGAAATTTCACTTTGCACTGTCAGTTTCAAAGACTTAAACCATACTTTTCTTCTTTTCTAACTATTTCCATTACCTCCATTAACCACGCCAAACAATTACTACTCCATTTCCGGAATCTACACCACTTGTTTCCGGAGAACGCCACAGTAACAGTCCTGCTGCGATACAGTTGTTGGCCACAAGAGGAAGCCGGTGATTACCTGTCATTCATCTGTCTTACATTTATTGTAACAAATATGGATTTTTGTTTGGAGTATCAGACATTAAAGTAAGCTACACGTTTAGGAATTGAGTCAGTAACCAAACTATAGTCGTTTTAATCTTAAAGTGTTCATTGTGTCATCCGCTCCACTGAGCGGCGTAGGGAGGTTTCACGTTCAAAATGACACCTGTACATCAATGTAAACAACGTGACAGCTGATGACAGTCACCACAAAACATTCGTACCACCATAAAAGTACAGTTTCTGCAGATGACAGCTGAATGAATCACTTAACAGCACAAACAACCGACACACACTGTGATAAAGTGAAGGAATCGACTGACACGTGACTCACCTGTAAGTAACTTTACGAATAAAGTGCTTTGCTCGTGTAAAGTCACTATCACACATTATATTGCGGTCTCCTTTTATTAATTGATGTATTATTCTGCTGATTTGTCAAAGCGGAGCTTCAACGTGTTTGCTATTTGCTATGAGTATTTGGGTGATGCTGCTCTTTCTTTGGCTGACACTGTCATTCTCTGTTTAAAAGTTTCTAAAAAACTACAAACTTTAAAAAACTCTAACCCTAAAAGTATTAGTTATTGTATAACCAAACATGTATGAAGGCAGTCAAATCTTTTATGAAGGTTTGTCACAGACTATGTTTACATTCTGTGCTCCAGACATTTATAAGACATTTACAATTAGCTGTTGCTTTACTTTTATAATGTGAATCTAAGGAGAATCCTATAACATATATTAAGTAGAATAATAAGCAATGGTGCTTTTCTCTCACTGGTGTTGTTTGAAGCTCTGATGTTCCTTCTGCTTTATGGCATATTTAATGTTACTATCAGTATTATTTTTGTGGGTTTCATTTGCAGTTAAACACTTTTCCCACCTACTTTTACCTACTGTTGACACAAATTTAAACCATTCAGGTTTATTTTGTAAAATTTGCTTGATGTTTCTTGAAGCCTTCTGTCATTTTGTAGATCAAGTAAGTTTTATTTGTGTAGAGCTTTTCACAATACACATTGTTTTAAGGAAACTTTTTTTTGCTGGGTGATAGGATAGTTAAAACATCATTACGCTCCCCCAGTATCACTGTTTTTAAACCTCTGTCTATATAATCTGTTTTATTATCCATAATTTCAACAAATTCATTTTCTGCATCTGAGTTCTACTAAAACAGCTCAGTTATTTGAATTCCGTTAATTGTTTTTGTGCTTAAAATGTGTAAATGAAGATTCTTAACTGTGTTGTACAAATAAAAGTTTGTTTACAATATGGATTAATGTCTTTGTTTCTTTACATTTCTACAGAATAAGAGATGTTTGGACCATTACACTGCAACAGAAACATGTGGACAGACATTCACTATAATGATGGACATCTGCTCATGCACAGGTAAGGTTTATTTCTGAATTTATATTCCAGGGTTATGCCTATATAATTGCATTTGAGAGAATAAGTTCAGGGTCTGTCCTAAAATTAAGATTTTTGTTTTATTTGAGGTAAAACATAAGGCTTATGCGTTGCTGTCAGATCTTGATTATTAAAAAAAAACATTTTATTTTATGCAAAACTGACTTCACTAAATCAAATGAAAATGTGACTGTGTATTTGTAATGTTATCTCAATCAAAGCAAATTTTGGAAGTCCACTGAAAACTTATTTGGAAACGTTTTTTTGAAACATGTTTGAGCAAACGAATGAAAGTAGAAAAATTTTAAGTGAAAACTTAAGGACCAGGATAAATGTGTGTTAGAGGGTAGAAAATACTTAATGGACAGTTCAGCTCATGCTCATGTCGTATCTAACCAGTATAGCAGAATTTTTCTCCATACAAGTCAATAATCACAAAATGGTCTTCGCAGTTCTTCAGAATTTTAGTTTTTGGGTGGAATATCCCTTTTGCATTTCCATTTTTTATTTTACACCCTACAACATACACTACTCGCAAAAAGTTAAGGATATTCAACTTTCAGGAGAAATTTTAAAATGTACCTCAAATGGAGTGGCCTGCACTTTCTCCAGACCTGAATCCCATAGAAAACCTATGGGATCAGCTGAGTCGTTGTGAAGAGGGTCGTAACCCTGCACCCTAGAACCTTAATGACCTGAAGGCAGCCCTTCAAAAAGAGTGCAATGCCATGCCTCAGCAGATGACTTGTGAACAGCATGAAATGTTGTTTTTAAGCTGTAACTCATGCTCAAGGACGCATGACAAGTTGCCCTACTTTCATGATATAATATGATAAAATTAACTTTTTTTTCACCTAGGGCTGCAGAAGTAATCGAATTTCTAACCGTGATTACAATTACAGATGCTACAATTATGTAATCGTTCAAAGGCGCAATTACCAAAAAAAAAAAAAAATCCCCACATTATTTTGCTTGCTTAAGATGTGTGTTTGTGTGTGCGAGAGTGTATGTTTTTCCTACAGGTTCCTACAGATTAAAACAACTTCATTGTTTTAATTTGTAAGTTTTTTACTTTCTGATCTCATCATCATCCAGTCTGTCTGGAATGACATGAAGAAACAGAACAAACCGAGACTAAATTCAGAAGAACTGTGGAAACATCACTCAGATGACATCACTAGTCCAATAGCCACAGCCAGGTTTACTCATTAAAAAGATTTATTAGAATCTTACACACATGCAATACAGATAATGTAGAGTCGTGCATTAATTTGAGTGATAACAGCTATTATGGGAGTGGCTTTATGGAGCACATGAGAGGCAGATAACGTGAGATCTTGACCCTTAAGAAAATTTAATTAATGCTGTCATGTAACAAATTAGATAAAATAAAATGAATTGCTAATTATTACATTGAAATATTAGAAATCGTAAATATAAATCATTTAGAATCATGTAAAAAAAATAAACAAAATAAAAACAGTGCACATTTCATTGATCTGTTATAACATTTATGTAGTTTTGTTTGCCTTCTGTTTCCTTATAAAAGTCCAGAAATTTGTCAAGTTTTTCTTGCCGCCAGCCAATCGCTGCATTGCTGATCATGGTTTCGAGTATCGATGCAAAGCCCCTTTTAAACCAACAGATAACTCAATCCAGCCATACTAATCATCAACAACAGGTGCGTTAGAAGAACCGAATTAGCCAGGTCATGATTAGCGCGATGATATCATCTTGGATGTCTCATTTGATCTCGGATGTAATAAGAGACGAAAAACAGGCCCTTGTACTCCACTTGTGATCTGACTGTCAAAAATGCATGTTAATACCAGGTGTAAACAGGGCCTCTGTGTGGAGCACTGGCTGTTGTCAGACTCCTGGCAAACGAAAATGTCACTGGATTATTACAATTAATGGCAAAATGAATGTTTGGAAATGTAAACTTATATTTCCTATTGACACACTACAGCGAAAGATAGAAATAACTGACTTAAAACCATTTTAGCTGCTGAAACTATACTAGTGTACTAATCATTTTGGCCACCAATGTAGTTTTGTGGCTTGTAATAATGGCAGAATACAATTGTCAGTCCTGTGTTTGAGTTCGTAGTACGGTTAAGCTCACACATAGTACGATTATTTACAGGCGTGACAAATGCATTCTATAACCGAACTCACACCCGTAAATTTTCAGGACTCACAACCGCATTTTCGGTAAACACACGCTGTGTGAAAGAAACAGGAATATAGAATTAGTTGTTTGTCACGTCATACAGTTCGAGAGAACGCGCGTCTAACGTGTGCTGCGTGCTTTAATTTGTGATTTCGGTAACTTACACTGACGGAGAAATGAGCAGTGTGTCATCTGAAAGTTTTACATCCAGTCTCCACCGGAGCCGCTCCCGTTAGTTTTGTGTTTTGCGCGCGACTCAAATGCTGCGCTTTTAAACCAAATAGAAAAGCTCTTGTCGGTTAATGATGGTTTAATGTATTGGCTCGACTGGACTCTTGTCGTGTCAGAAAACGATAAGACTTTCAGCTCTATGGACGTCGCCATCTTTGATCTTTCTTTGGTTACTAGTGAGGAATACGGGCTTGACTTCCGCTGCACGTTCATACAGACAGTATTCAAGACGCTACTGTAAGCTGCTGAATGGGAATGTTAATTGACAGTTACTATTTATTTATTTTATTTTTTTTTACAATTCTGGTTTGTTCCTTCATTTATTCATTCATTCAGATCTATTTGCATTTTCTTTAAATTGACATTCATCATTTATTTAAAAATGTTAAAGATTTTCGTTTTTTCCCCTACTTGACCTAAATTGAGATTTATTAGTTTTGAAATCATATTTTAGATTCTGATTTTTTAAAAATTATTAATTCAAATTATAATTGTCTTTCTCTTCTTTCAAATTATTATTATTATTAAGCTTAAATTGACATTTATTGTTTTCTTTCTTTTTTGTTTTTTTCCTCCCTAATTAAAAAAAAAGAAATTTTTTTTTAAAGCTTCATTTTTCTCTCCACCTTTATTAGGTCCACCACTCTTCCATTCCATTTCTCATCTGTTTTACCACCCCCTGTATGTTTGCATGGCTGCATAGCCAGTTTGTTTCAAGTCCGTGTGGTTATGTAACCACTTTGTTTCACTGCCTCAAAGCTCTCACCATGAGCTTCAGGTATCTGCCTTTGCCACTTTGTTTGATGTACCACCCCAGGTACTTTATTGCTGTTACAACAGTGCTTCTTTCTTTGGTGTGTTTTCTACACACCCAGGTGGGATTTGAACCCAAGCCTCTATCGTAACCTTGTCTGCAACCAACGTGTGTTTAGCCACTAGCGCCATCATGGCTATCACACTGAGTGCCGTCATTTGGGGCACTTTGTAGGATTTAATGGCAACAATTTAACATAAGCAATAGTGCGATTTGACCTTAGGCCTAAGTGCTTTGCGTTATCAACTGAGCCACTGAAGCTGAAAGGTGTTTTGGGTGGAGTTTTATTAAGTGCTTTGTATTAAATAAAAAAAATAATTATTTAGGGGGTTCTGAAACCACATGTCAGTCGCAGCTTTACTGCAATGATATGTGTTTAACCACTGCACCACTGTAGCATTTACAAATCATATGTCCATTTAGCATTGATTTAATGACAACTATTTAAAGAAAGCAATTGTAGGATTTGAACTAAGGTTTCCCAGATAAAAAAAAAGCAACATTTAATCTCCTGAGCCATTAAATCTGTGGTTCTGCAGAGTGTTTTGGACAAGGTTTTATTGAGAGCTTTGTTTAAAACATGAAAAACCTAACAAATGTGGGATTTGAACCCACAGCATAATTGAAACTAGCTCTTAAACAACATGTGTTTAACCACTAAACCACTGTGGTTTCCACAATGTGCAAGGTTATTTAGAAAGCTTCATTCAATTTATTGATTAAAATTTATTTATAAGCAACAGTGAGATTTGAACTCAGGTCTCCAAGATTAAAACACAACACTTTATTAACTGAGCTACTGAGTCTGTAGAGCTAACAGATGTTTTTGGCAGAGTTTTATTAAGTGCTTTCTATTACATAAAGAAAAACTTACCTTTTATGGGGTTTGAACTTATGTCTTAATTGTAGCCTTACCTTAAATGGTGTGTGTTTAACCACTGTACCATTGTAGCTTTGACTGATTGTAAGTCTATATAGAGAACTTTGATTTAATGACAACAAGTTAAAGAAAGCAATTGTAGGATTTGAACTCACGTCTCCCAAATAAAAAAAAGCAAAACTTTAGCAACTGAGCCATTAAACCTGTAGACCGGCAGAGTGTTTTGGACAAGGTTTTATTGAAAGCTTTCTTTAAAATAAAGAAAATCCTTAACAAGCATGGGATTTGAACCCACATTTATAACACAATCGCAACTATATCTCAAACCACATGTTTTAACCACTACACCACCATGGTTTCCACGTGGAAACATGGTTATTTAGAAAGCTTCATTCAGTTTATTGATTAAAATTTATCATAAGCAATAGTGGGATTTGAATTTAGGTTTCCTAGATAGAAATGTAATGCTTTATCACCTGAGCTATTGAGCCTGCAGGGTTAGAGGAGCATTTTGTGCAAAACACAAAGAAAAACACCCTTTAACGCCACAAATTCAGTGGCTCATGATATAAAGTGTTGTGTTTCAATCATGGAGTCTTAAGTTTAAATCCTACTATTACTTAATTTGGATAAAACAGAATGTGAAAAGCCAATGTGAAAGGCCATGGTGGCACTAGAGTCTAAACACACGTTACTCACAATCATGGTTGCGATGGTGTCATGGTTTCATACCATGTTTTAGTGGTTTATTGTAAAAATGACAGTGAAATATAAGTTCCTTCACAAACTCAAAAAAAAAAGAGTGGTGGCTCAGTGGTAAGAGCATTAGCTAGTGGTTTCAGAAGTTGCTAGTTCAAACCTTGACTTAGTGTGTTCATAGTTTAACTTCTTTATTGTAAAATTGAAAATGAAATATAAGTTCCTTCACAAGCTCAAATCCAAGAGCTGTGGCTCATTTGTAAGAGCATTGATTCACGGATTCAGAGGTGGCTGGCTCAAACCGCAATTTGGTATCTTCAAAATTTAACTGGTTTATTCTAAAACTGACAGGGTGATTAGTCAAAGTTCATGCCCATGTTTGAGTAAGAAATCAGTGGTTCAGTGGTAAGAGCACTATCTCACAGTTTCAGAGATTGCTGGTTCTAACCCCAGCTCAATGTGTTCAAAATTTACTTGGCTTATTGTAAAATGACAAAATAGTCAAATATAAGTTCCAGCATCTTTTCAGACAAGAGATCTGTGGCTCAGAGGTTAGAGCGCTGCCTCACAGTTTCAGAGATTGCTAGTTCTAACCTCAGCTCAATGTGTTCAAAATTTACTTGGCTTATTGTAAAATGACAGAATAGTTAAATATAAGTTCCAGCATATTTTTAAACAAGAGATCTGTGGCTCAGAGGTTAGAGCTGCCTCACGGTTCAGAGGTTGCTGGTTCGATTCCAGTCAGATCACTGCGATATGAGTGAGTGTTGTGTGAATGAAGGGCTGGAGATCCAGATCCTTCCTGAGCCCGCACGATGCCCAGGGTTATACTACTTTTACAAGAACAAATAACGTATTAGTAAAAAAGAAAAGAAAAGAAAATACTTACCTAATACTTACCTAAAGGTCTGCCTACACGTCCCAGAACACTCTGGGACGGAAAAAAACAATTATTAAAAGAAAACACAACAAAAAATCACAAGTTGTTAAGTCTTACCTGTCCACAAGGGGGTGTCCTTCATTACAGTCAAAGTCCCTTATTCTGTAGGGGAAACACAAATGAAACACAGATTTTAGAGAATTTAAGAAATATAAGACTTCAATTTTATGTAGCATGTACTATATGGGTTATGCTTCATTATAGAAGAAAATGAAACATTTTAATATTAAAAAAAACATACTTACCTGTAATAATACTTACCTGTCCATGAGCAGATGTCCATCATTACAGTCAATGTCTGTCCACACGTCCCAGAACTCTGCTTCTGTTAAAACACATCTCTTGTTCTGTATGGGAAACACAGAAGCAAAGACATAACGTCATATAGTATATCTAAAACATCAGAATTATTAACATCTCAAATATTATCATTATATCCAGGGTACACATTTCTAGTAATTGTGCAGTTAATTGTCATATTGTTTTTTCAGAAAGTTTTGGAATATTTGTCTTCTCCCCAAATTTGTCACTACTGAAATACAGTAACATATAATTTAATAAGACTTAATTAGATATATAATTTATTAAAATTAGGTTATATTTGCCTATTAAGAGTTTACTCACATCCTCCTTGTAAATATATATTTTTTCTATTTTATTAAAAAGGTTTTAGAGGTAAATCAATAAGTTACAATTTTAACAATATTTCAAGTGTGATTGATGTGATTTGTTGTATTCTGAATCCACTTTTTCTTTTTTGCAAAGGCTGAAGATACCTGAGCCGCTGAGGGTAGGAGCTGCTGCAGCTATTAACTATGTATGCATGTGTGCATTTACTTATGAATGAACGAATGAATGACTGCACATCTACTAACACTGAATTTTCTGTTGATTGCAAAGTTATAGTGTAGAGGACACGTCATGAATCCATAAGACGTCATTGTACTATGTTGCATTAAAAAAAGACACTGTGTCAGAACTCAGAACTTCCTCCGCAGTTCAGAAAGAACATTTAGTAGGGGTTCAAGCGTGAAGCGCTGAAATCTACTGTAATTGTAGGGATTTGTATTATTTTTCTGTCCTAAAACTGATTGTGCAGAACAAACCTTCGGGTCTAGAGACTTGGCCAGATGGTAGAGGTTAGTTTGGGGAGAAATTGCAATCAGTTATATTCTCTGGAGACTGAGTATCAATAATTATCAAGAAGTTAAAATTTCACCGTCCAAACTGATGCCAAAATGTTTGCAAACATCATTGCAATTACGACATTAATACATGGAAACCACATCAATTAAAAAACAAAAACCTACATAAATATACTGTCCTCTGCTTTTAATTTGTAGATAATTACAAGTGAGATTTCACTGATATTTTGACCACTGAACTAGTAAATGTCCCCGGTTTTCATTTCAGAAATCTGGTCACCTTACCTTACAAGTCATAGTTTATTGCCAACAGACCTCGATGTTGCTTTAGAGATTTGGTCATTGTCCATATTACAAAACACATGGACTAACTTTCTCATACTGAATAAAAAAGCAAAAGTCCCTTTTTATTTGGTTGAATGTGTGTAAGTCAGTCAAACTGCTGATCATCAGCTCCATCTTGTGGTCAATAAGTTTATCTGCATTATTAACTGAAACTACAAACCTGAAATGTTAAATTGTAGGTGAGAGGACTGACATTTAAATTTAGAATATTTTACAACAAATTCATATTTTGTCACATCTTGACCAGCAGAGCAACTTTAACCTGTTGCTGAACTCAAGGCAAACTCATGATGTAAAAACATTAAAATAAGGAACAAAATTAATTTTATTGTCTATAACTGAAGTAGATGTTCATTTCATTTTATTTATTGTTCGTTCACAATTAGACGATGACTTGGTGTTGTTATGTTTGCAGAATCAGCATTTAAAATAAAGCTTGACTGGATGTTCCTCTGTGTCACTGGTGAGGAGGATGTGAGTCTCTATCTGGAGCTCTGGAGGGTCATGAGGTCACAGATGGAGGAGTGAAACACTGGCTTCTACACCTACAAAATCAAACATCACATTTTAGTACAAATTAAACCAAATGGGTTGGTGGGAAAGACTGATCACTTATAAACTAAATAAAGCTTGACTGATTATTTGGATATACGATGATCAAAATGTTTATCAAAATGAGAGGTTAATAAGGTAATGACTTGTACAGCAAATAACCATTTAACTGTTGTCTAATGGTAGCATTATTATTTATTGATTGTTATAACAGGCACATTGCCCTGATCAGCTCTTAATCAACGCATTCTGAGCTACAGCCTCACATCAGGACCACAGAGAGACACCCAGTACTATGTGTTTGTCATGAGATTTCACAGGTCAAGATGCTGAAATCACCTGATCATTCAGAAATGAGTAATGAGTGATAACTTTCAAAACTCAGATTCACTTGAACCAATTACTTTGCAAAATGGTTCATCGTTTCGAAGTGCTCAAAGCGCTGGTGACATCTGCTGGTCAAGACGCTGTAAATACAAGAACACAGTCAAAAAAAAAGGTAACTTAAAGTTTACTTTAAAATAATTACAAAAAAAAAAAAAAAATCTCTGCCCTGTGAGAGTCATGCATTTTCGTATTCATTCCCGCATTTCAAATCCCACTTTTAAATATGTTTGTCAAAGTTTGCAGTGTACTAGTAATAAACTATCTAGGTAAAGGAACACAAGCTAATTGTACTGGTACTGAGCGTATCTACTACAAACAGAGTGAATAAAGAAAAATGTGAATGTTTCTTTAAATTACTTATAAGACATACAAATTTTTGTTTTTTCCCCAATTACAAAAAGTACTTTTAATTAAAACGCAGAATGATCAATCAGGGATGGAGTGAGACTAAAATCCAGCAAGTACAGGCCAATGGTGACATTCAGTAAATAAATAAAAATACTAATTCTACTCAGATGAAAATATGTGATTACGTTTGATACGATTTCACGAAAACACTCTGGTTGCATGGAAAAAAATCATTTAGAAATTCTTATTTTATATTTAAAAAAACAGAATAGTGTGGAAACAAACATTTTTCCACAGCCTGTTTTCTTTTATCTATATCCAGTGCTGAAAATTACTGAAATCAAATTCCATACGTTTACACACTGCGTAGGAACCTAGCTAATGGGCAATTTCACTTGTTACCTCTTATCCTAAAATCTCCATCCTGCGGTCTTTCAGTCATTCCTATCGTTTGCTTAGTTTCAATGGGCTGATCAACAATACCTTATGTTCCTTCTTCTTGCCAGGAAATTTCACTTTGCACTGTCAGTTTCAAAGACTTAAACCATACTTTTCTTCCTTTCTAACTATTTCCATTACCTCCATTAACCACGCCAAACAATTGCTACTCCATTTCCGGAATCTACACCACTTGTTTCCGGAGAACGGAGTCCTGCTGCGATACAGTTGTTGACCGCTAGAGGAAGCCGGCGATTACTTGTCATTCACCTGTCTTACATTTATTGTAAAAAAAAATATGGATTTTTGTTTGGAGTATCAGACATTAAAGTAAGTTACACGTTTAGGAATTGAGTCAGTAACCAAACTATAGTCGTTTTAATCTTAAAGTGTTCATTGAGCGGCGTAGGGAGGTTTCACGTTCAAAATGACACCTGTACATCAATGTAAACAACGTGACAGCTGATGACAGTCACCACAAAACATTCGTACCGTTTTACGGTCATAAAAGTACAGTTTCTGCAGATGACAGCTGAATGAATCACTTAACAGCACAAACAACCGACACACACTGTGATAAAGTGAAGGAATCGACTGACACGTGACTCACCTGTAAGTAACTTTACAAATAAAATGCTTTGCTCTTGTAAAGTCACTATCACACATTATATTGCGGTCTTCTTTTATTAATTGATGTATTATAATGCTGATTTGTCAAAGTGGGGCTTCAATGTGTTTGCTGGAGTATTTGGGTGATGCTGCTCTTTCTTTTGCTGACACTGTCATTCTCTGTTTGAAAGTTTCTAAAAAACTACAAACTTTTAAAAAAATCAAATCCTAAAGGTATTAGTTATTTTATAACCAAACATGTATGAAGGCAGTCGTATCTTTTATGATGGTTTGTCACAGACTATGTTTTCATTCTGTGCTCCTGCTGAACTTCATTGTCAGACATTTACAAGAACAATTAGTTGCTGCTTTACTTTTATAATGTTAATCTAAGGAGAATCCTATAAGGCATATTAAGTAGAATAATAAGCAATGGTGCTTTTCTCTGCTGATGCTGTAGTGTCACTGGTGTTATTTGAAGCTCTGACGTTCTTTCTGCTTTATGGTACGTTTAATGTTACTGTTAATATTATTTTTGTGGGTTTCATTTGCAGTTAAACACGTTTTCCACCTACTTTTACCTACTGTTGACACAAATTTAAACAGTTCAGGTTTATTTTGTAAAATTTGCTTGATGTTTCTTGAAGCCTTCTGTCATTTTGTAGATCAAGTAAGTTTTATTTGTGTGGAGCTTTTCACAATACACATTGTTTTAAGGAAACTTTTTTTTTGCTGGGTGATAGGATAGTTAAAAACATCATTACGCTCCCCCAGCATCACTGTTTTTAAACCTCTGTCTATATAATCTGTTTTATTATCCATAATTTCATCAATTTCATTTTCTGCATCTGAGTTCTACTAAAACAGCTCAGATATTTCAAATCTATTAATAAAAAAGTGTTTTTGTGCTTAAAATGTGTAAATGTAAATGAAGATTCTTAAATGTACAAATGAAAATTTGTTTACAAAATGTGGAGTAATGTCTTTGTTTATTTACATTTCTACAGAATAAGAGATGTTTGGACCGTTACACCGCAACAGAAGCATGTGGACAGACATTCACTGTAATGATGGACATCTGCTCATGCACAGGTAAGGCTTATTTCTGAGTTTATATTCCAGGGTTATGCCTATATCATCTGCATTTGAGAGAATAAGTTCAGGGTCTGGCTTAAAATTAAGATTTTTGTTTAACACAAACATAAGGTTTGTGTGTTGCTGTCAGATCTTGATTATTGAAAATCACATTTTATTTCATTCCAAACTCAATTGACCTAATCAAATGAAAAAGTTGTGACTGTATATTTGTAATGTTTTCTCAAGCAAAGCCAATTTTGGAAGTTCCCTAAAAACTTATTTGGAAACATGAGCAAACTAATGAATGTGAAAATTTCTTAAGTGAAAACTTAATGACAAGATAAATGTGTGTTATAGAGTAGAAAATACTTAATGGACAGTTCAGCTCACGCTCACGTCGTATCTAACCAGTACTGTGGAATTTTTTTCCATACAAGTCAATAATCACAAAATGGTGAATGGTTACCAACATTCTTCAGAATATCTTCTTTTGTGTTCCACGTCATACTTGTTTGTAACAACATGAGAGTGAGTAAATGATGACAGAATTTATGTTTTTGGGTGGAATCTCCCTTTTGGTACCTGTCATTGGCATATCCAATTTTTATTGTACACCCTACAACATACACTACTCACAAAAAGTTAGGAATATTCAAATTTCTGAAAATTATGTAAAATGTACAAAGTTCATTCTACAGTGATATCATATCACGAAAGTAAGGCATTTAAGTAGAAGCATGCAATGCATGCAGTGCAATAGATTTTCTATTTGATTCAGGTATGGAGGAAGTGCAGGTCACTCCATCTGAGGTACCCCAGCCTCCAGCAGCCGTTCCCTGATGATGCGATGTTGATGAGCTGGGGCAATGCTGTGCATGAAGATGAAATCAGGCCTGTGTTGCTCATGCAGAGGCACATTCAGGTAGTATTGGCATGTCACAGTACCATTCACAAGGTGTAGGACAGTTCTGTAATGACAGTAATAGCCAGGGAGGCTTGCATGGGCCAGGGAACATCTGCAGTGGACAAGGAGCCAGTGCTGTTCTCTGATGAAAGTTGATTCACATTGAGCAGAAATGATGGCCACCAATGCTGTTGGAGACTACAAGGAGAAAGCTATGCATCAGCCACGGTTGTCACAAGATGAGCCTTTGGAGGTGGTGGTGTTGCAGTCTGGCCAGGTGTGTCTAGTCAATACAGAGCTGTGACAGGTACTGTGACAAGCCAGTACTACCTGAATAATCTAGTCATTGTGCCTCTGCATGAACAACATAGGTCTGATTTCATCTTCATAGTTGAACAGCATAAGTCAATGTTTTCAAGCTGTAACTGATGCTCAGGACGCATGACAAGTTACTGAGACATTGTCATTTTTAGTTGTGGTATACCCAACCATTGTTGTTAGCTTATTTTGTAGTAAATTGTTTGAGATGAATAAATTACAATTGCATGCTTCTACTTAAATGCCCTTGTTTCATGATATAATCAGAAATTCACCAGCTAAAAATGGGTTTAAGTAAATTATTTCTATCTTTTGCTGTAGTGAAGAAACAGAACAAACTGAGACTGACTAAATCCAGAAGAACTGTGACAACGTCTCCAAGATGATTCAAGAGACCTACCTGCAAGGCAACAGTACTGTTAAAAATTTTAGGCACTTATGTAAAAATGCTGTAAAATGAGGATGCTGTCAAAAAAATAATGTCATAAATAGATTTTCTTTGTTAATTAATGTCTATTAACTCAAGTAAATCAACATTTGTTGTGACCATCCTTTGCCAGCTTTTGCCCTAGGTGCACTTGCACATAATTTTTCAGGTAGCTTTGCAGGTAGGTCTCTTGAATCATCTTGGACACGTTGCCACAGCTCTTCTGGATTTAGTCTGCCTCAGTTTGTTCTGTTTCTTCATGTCATTCCAAACAGACTGCACTTGTGATTCAAAGTTGGTTGATCGAATCACAAGTGGACAATGGAGACACATACCCGTTTACACCTGGCGTTTTAAGCCGTCTCTCTTAACCCTGTGGTGCTGATTACGTCAAGAGGAGGGTGAATGGGTGGATCCCTCTGTCAACATCAAAACACCTGTGGGAGGGCTAAAGTTATTGCACACCAATATTTATATTCAGCTCAAACAAATTTCACACATTCGCAAAATTAGACAAAAGAGAAAAAGGCAGGGAGCAGCCACTTTTGTTTCAGCAATGGTAGCTTCAAGACCCCATCAAACACTGTGGATTTGCATTAGAAGTCAGGAGTGTTGGAAAAACATTGTGCTCAGTACGTTCAATGATCATCAGTGGCTCGAACATTTTTGTATGCGACGGCACACATTTAATGTTCATTGTGATAAATTGTGGCCACTGTTTATTTTGAACTGTCAATATTAGGTCAGTAGGCAGAGAGAAGGCAGTCTTTAGCAGCTGTTGGACAACATTAAACCACATGTGCATATAGACCACGAAACCAATCCAGTCTAATCCGTTTTCAATCACCTGTGGATGTGGTCGAAAGTGGACAAGCTCAAAACGTTTTACACTTGTAATTGGATCGAGAAAATGCATGTTAATACCAAGTGTAAACAGGGCCTCTGTGTGGAGCACTGGCTTGTTGTCAGACTCTTGTGCAAACAAAAATCTCATTATGGATTATTACGATTAATGGCAAAATGAATGTTTGGAAATGTAAACTGATATTTCCTACTGACACACTACAGCAAAAGATAGAAATAACTGACTTAAAACCATTTTTAGCTGCTAAAAATAATAGTATGCTAATAATTTTGACCACCAATGTAGTTTTGTGGCTTGCAATAATGACCACGTTCACGCAGCAGCAGAATACAGTTTTCTGTCCTGTATTTAAGTCCTTAATACGGTTACGTTCACACATAGTAAGGTTATTTACGGGCGTGACAACCGCATTTTATAACCGAACTCATACCGTGAATTTTCAGGAGTCAAGACCGCATTTTCGGTAAACACGCGCTGTGTGAAAGAAACAGGGATGAAAACTAGTTGTTTGTCACGTCATACAGTTCGAGAGAACGCGCGTCTAACGTGTGCTGCGTGCTTTATTTGTGATTTCGGTAACTTACACTGACGGAGAAATTAGCAGTGTGTCATCTGAAAGTTTTACATCCAGTCTCCACCGGAGCCGCTCCCGTTAGTTTTGTGTTTTGCACGCTACTCACGCTTTTCAACTAAATATAAAAGCTGCTGTCGGTTAATGAAGGTTTGATGTATTGGCTCGATTGGACTCTTGTCGTGTCAAAAAGCGATAAGACTTTCAGTTCTATGGACGTCGCCATCTTTGATCTTACTTTGATCACTGTTGCTGTGGTTACTGGTGAGGAATACGGGCTTGATTTCCGCTGCACGTTCATACAGACAGTATTCAAGACGCTACTGTAAGCTGCTGTGTGAACCGGACATGAACGGGAATATTAATTGACAGTTACTAATTTTTACAATTCTGGTTTGTTCGTTCATTTATTCATTCATTCAGGTGCATTTGCATTTTCTTTAAATTGACATTTAGCATTCATTTAAAAATCTGAAGAAAATCTTTAGAAATTGATATTTATTAATTTTAAATTTATTTCAAATCATGATTTCCTTTCTCTTTTTTTCAAATTATTATTGCTTTTTTTTTTTTTTTCCAAAATGTGGGCATTTGCATTATTTTTAAATTCACAGTTACCGCTCCAGGTATGTCAACCAGTCTGTCCATGTTTTTCTGAGCGGTGTAGCTCATCTGTTTTACCACCCCACATATGTTTGCTAGTTAGTCCGTGTTTCATGTGGCTATGTAGCCGGTTTGTTTTACTGCCCCAGAGTGCTCAACATGAGCCTCAGATATGCCTTTACCACCATGTTTGGTGTACTGCCCCAGGTACTTTCTTGTTGCCACAGCTGTCTTTCTTTAGTGTGCTCCCCGCACTCCAAGGTGGGATTTGAACCCAAGCGTCTACCGTAAGCTTATCCGCAACCAACGTGTGTTTAGCCACTAGCGCCATCATGGCTGTCACATTGAGAGTTGTCATTTGGGGCACTTTGTAAGATTTAATGACAATTTTACATAAGCAATAGTGGGATTTGAACTCAGGTCTCCAAGATTAAAGTGTTTTGCTTTATCAACTGAGATACTGAGTCTGTGCAGTTGAATTGTGTCTTGGGTGGAGTTTTATTAAGTGCTTTGTATTAAATGAAGAAAAACTTTTTTCAGTGGGTTTTGAACCCACGTGTCAGTCGCATGCTTACCGCTGTGATGTGTGTTTAACCACTGTACCACTGTGGGTTGCGCGACAATCATTTTAGAGAGCATTATTAATGACTACAATTTTACATAAGCGATAGTGGGATTTGAACAGGTCTCCAGAATAAAAAAAAAATTGATCAACTTGATCACTTGATCAACTGAGCCACTGGTATTAAAAGGAATTTTGGACAGTTTTTCATTAAGTGCTTTGTATTAAATGAAGAAAAGCTTTCCTGTTGTGGGGTTTGAACCCATGTTTCAGTTGTAGTATTACCATAAATGGCACTTATTGAACCACTACACCACTGTGATATTTACAAGTCATATGTCCATTTAGCATTGATTTAATGACAACTATTTAAAGAAGCAATTGTAGAATTTGAACTCAGTTCTCACAGATGAAAAATCAACACTTTATCTCCCGAGCCATTAAACCCATGGTTCTGCAGAGTGTTTTGGCATGGGATTTGAACCCCTATCATAATTGCAGCTATATCTCAAACAACATGTTTTAACCACCACACCACTGTGGTTTCCACAATAAGCATTGTTATTTAGAAAGCTTCGTTCAATTCAATGATTAAAATTTATCATAAGCAGCAGTGGGATTTGAACTCAGGTCTCCAAGATTAAAATGTAACATTTTATCAACTGAGCCACTGAGTTTGTGGAGCTAAAAGCTGTTTTTGGCTGAATTTTATTAAGTGCTTTGTATTAAATGAAGAAAAATGTACCTTTTTTGGGGGTTTGAACCCATGTCTCAATTGTAGCTTTACCATTAGCTTAAATGATGTGTGTTTAATCACTGTACCACTGTCACTTTGACCAGATATTTTTCCATATAGAGAGCTTTGATTTAATGACAAGATAAAGCACACAATTGTAGGATTTGAACTCAAGTCTCCCAAATAAAAAAGCAACACTTTACCAACTGAGCCATTAAACCCACAGGCGTGTAGAGTGTTTTGGACAAGGTTTTATTGAGAGCTTTCTTTAAAATAACAAAAATCATTAACAAGCATGGGATTTGAACCCACATTATAATTGCAACTACCACTCAAGCAACACGTCAACCACTACACCACTGTGATTTCCACAGTGAGTGTGATTATTTAGAAAGTGTCATTCAATTTATTGACTAAAATTTAACATAAGCAATAGTGGGATTTAAACTCAGGTCTCCTAGATAAAACTGTAACACTTTATCATCTGAGCTATTGAGTCAGCAGGTCTGAAGAGTGTTTTGGACAAGATTTTATGGAGAGCTTTGTTTAAAATTATGACAAAGCTTTAACTCGTGTGGGATTTCAACCTATATTGTAATTGAAACTATCTCTTAAACAACATGTGTTTAACCACTACACCACTGTGGTTTCCACTTAAACGAGGTCATTTAGAAAGCTTTGTTTAATTTAATGACTAAAATTTTACATAAGCAAGAGTGGGATTTGAACTTGGACAGATTTTATATACAGCCAGTTTATGATGTTGACTTCAGTCTTTTTAAGGATTATTAACAGTTTCAGCCCAACTGCTGCAGTTCCTATATTTACAGAAGCTCTCCATAAAACCAGTCTGAAACAAAACTTAACTCATCTATTTCAGTGGCTCAGAATGCAGAGTGTTGCGTTAGGAACATAGAGCACTGAGTTCAAGCTTTGCGATAGCTTACATTAAAATTTATGTATTGCATTATATCCAACAAAGTGGCTCAAACCCCAGTCCTCAATGTGAAAGCCATGGTGGCACTAGAGTCTAAACACACGCTACTCGCAATCATGGTTGCAATGGTGTTGTGGGTTAAAACCGTTTTACTGGTTTATTCTAAAAATGACAGTGAAATATAAGTTCCTTCACAAGTGTGGATACAAGAGCTGTGGCTCAGTGGTAAGCACACTGCCTCACAGTTTCAGAGATTGCTGGTTCTAACCTCAGCTCAACGTGTTCAAAATTTACTTGGTTTATCGTACAATGACAGAATAGTCAAATATAAGTTCCGGCATCTTTTCAGGCAAGAGATCTGTGGTTCAGAGGTAAGCGTGCTGCCTCATAGTTTCAGAGATTGCTGGTTCTAACCTCAGCTCAATGTGTTCAAAATTTACTTGGTTTATTGTAAAATGACAGAATAGTCAAATATAAGTTCCAGCATGTTTTCAGACAAGAGATCTGTGGCTCAGAGGTTAGAGCGCTGCCTCACGGTTCAGAGGTTGCTGGTTCGATTCCAGTCAGATCACTGCGATATGAGTGAGTGTTGTGTGAATGAAGGGGTGGGGAGGATCCAGACCCTTCCTGAGCCCCGGCACGATGTCCAGCAGGGGTTATACTACTTTTTACAAGAACAAATACCGTATTAGTAAAAAAAAAAAAAGAAAAAAGAAAAAAAAGAAGAAGAAAAAAAAAGAAAAGAAGAAAATACTTACCTAATACTTACCTAAAGGACTGCCTACACGTCCCAGAACACTCTGGGACGGAAAAAAAAAACAATTATTAAAAGAAAACACTACAAAAAAAATCACAAGTTGTTAAGTCTTACCTGTCCACAAGGGGGTGTCCATCATTTTAGTCAAAGTCTGTCCACACGTCCCAGAACTCTGCTTCTGGTAAAACACATCCCTTATTCTGTAGGGGAAACACAAATAAAACACAGATTTGAGAGAATTTAAGAAATATTTTATGTAGCATGTACTATATGAGTTATGCTTCTTTATAGAAGAAATTTATTAATAAAAAAAAAGGAAAAACAAAAACAAAAAGAAAGAAAACATACTTACCCGTAATAATACTTACCTGTCCATGAGCAGATGTCCATCATTACAGTCAATGTCTGTCCACACGTCCCAGAACTCTGCTTCTGTTAAAACACATCTCTTGTTCTGTATGGGAAACACAGAAAAAAAGACATTACGTCATATAGTATATCTAAAACATCAGAATTTAAAAGTTAATCTCAATCATAGTTAATAAATCAAAGACAACATATATGGGTTATTCTACAGAATTGGTGCAAAGTCAGAGTTTGTGCAAAGTCAGAGTTGGAAACATCTTGCATACGTTTTTTACGTATGCAAATTGCATTATATCCAAGGTACACATTTCTAGTACAGTTGTGCAGTTAATTGTCATGTATTTTCAGAAAGTTTTGGAATATTTGTCTTCTCCCCAAATTTGTCACTAACGAAACACAGTAATATATAATTGCTCGCATCCTCCTTGTAAATATATATATTTTTATTTTATTAAAAATGTTTTTAGAGGTAAATCAATAAGTTACAATTTTAACAATATTTCAAGTGTGATTGATGAGATTTGCTTCATTCTGAATCCACTTTTTCTTAGAAAAAGTTGATCATAATGATTTTAAAGTTAAGGATTAATTAGTCTGAATATTAATTTTACCAAAAACTATCATAACATCTTAGTTGATAATTCAGTACTTTATTTTTGACAAAACATCCCACATTTCAGTTGTGATTGTAATGTTTTGGTAGTGACCACATCACATTACAGAATTTCAACCCACATACTAAAATACTAAAAATCTGCATAATTGTACTAAAATGTAGTGTATTTCCCCCAAATAAAAGATTATGTTTTCCCTTATGTGTTGGTCGTGACTGTTACAGTAGTGACAATTTTATGGGATAACACCCCCCAAAAAATGAGCTGTATAAAAAAATCAGCTCTGCTGTCCCTTCCCCACATATTTAGGTTACAATCATTTGCTTTCTAGAGGGGTAGAGAAAGAAAATTATAGTAACCTACATATTTAGTACACAAGAAAACACAAACATTACTTTTCTTATCTCTCCATGAGCAGATGTCCATCATTACAGTCAATGTCTGTCCACACGTCCCAGAACGCTGCTTCTGTCCAAACACGTCCCTCCTGTGGAGAAAAGACAACCACTATAGTCGCAAATCCAGAAGATCTGGCCGAGGTAAGACTGCTCTCATGAGCGCTGAAAGGCCGCTGACGGCTCTTGCTCACGTCTCCGAAGACATCGAAGTAATTTTTCAGGAAATATAATCTTTATTAACAAACTGAATATCTGAAGTCTAAACGAGTACATTGCCTAAAATCTCTTTTGATATTACTAGAATACAACCCTCCACCTTTCAGATTCAAGGACCGAAAAGAACTGTTGTATAAATTATAATATCATGATGTAAATTCACACGTAGCATTTAAAATACACATTTAAAATACACATATTTTCTTTTAATTTTTAATTTTGTTTAAACAAAATAGAAGTCCAATGCCAATAAGAAATAATCATATTGGCAATTTTTTTTATATTTTTCATTTAACTTTTACCTGTATATTTGTTATACTACTTATTAAAAGAGAAACTGGTTCCTTATTTTGTTTCTACACTTGGTCTGTTTGTTTGGCTACACTAGTTTTAAGTGTGATACATAAGGTATAGTGCTCTGTAAAATGAGATAAACAGGCATGCTACACAGTGGAGGTCCTTAAACCTTAAACCTTTTCTGTTCAAGAAGCACCTGTGACCAACAAGACCCCAGAGAGGCAAAGGCTGAAGATACCTGAGCCACTGAGGCAGGAGCTGCTGTAGCTATAAACTATGTATGTATGTATGTATATATGTGTGCATTTACTTACGAATGAACGAATGAATGACTGCACATCTACTAACACTGAATTTTCTGTTGATTGCAAAATTATAGTGTAGAGGAGACATGTCATGAACCCAATTTTTTTTTTTTACACGTCATTGTACAATATAGCACTAAAAAAAGATAGTTTCAGAACTCAAAACTTCCTCCGCAGTTCAAAAAGAACATGAAAAGCACTGAAACCTATTGTAATTGTAAGGATTTGTATTATTATTTTTCTGCCATAAAACTGATTGTGCAGACTAAACCGTCCGGCCTAAAAACTTGGCCAGATGGTAGAGCTTAGGTTGGGGAGAAAATGGCAAAGACTCACCCCAGTCAGCCATTAGTTGGCGCTACAGCGATCACTCAAGTGTCTTATATCATTGGAATCCTTGGCTCAAAGCAAACAAAATGGCCATCTCTGATTTCAGTTATATTCTCTGGAGACTGAATATCAATAATTATCAAGAAGTTGAACTTTCACCATCACAAAGGAATGCCAAAATGTTTGCAAACATCATCGTAATTATTATGACATTAATACATGGAAACCACATCAATTAAAAAAACAAAAACATACATAAATATATAGTGTCCTCTGCTTTTAATTTGTATATAATCACAAGTGAGATTTCAATGATATTTTGACCACTGAACTAGGAAATGTCCCCGGTTTTCATTTCAGAAATCTGGTCACCTTACCTTACAAGTCATAGTTTATTGCCAACAGACCTTGGGTCATTGTCCATATCATAAAACACTAAGTTTAACATTCGCATACTGAATAAAAAGCAGAAGTCCCTTTTTGTTTGGTTGAACATGTGTAAGACAGGTGACAAACTACTAAACATCAGCTCCATCTTGTGGTCAATAAGTTTATCTGCATTATTAACTGAAACTACAAACCCGAAATGTTAAATTGTAGGTGAGAGGACTGACATTTAAATTTAGAATATTTTACAACAAATTCATATTTTGTCACATCTTGACCAGCAGAGTAACTGTATCCTGTTGCTGAACTCATGACAAACTCATAATGTAAAAACATAAAAATAAGGAACCAAATTAATTTTATAGTGTCTATGGCTAAAGATGATGTTCATTTGATTTTCTTTATTGTTTGTTCACAATTAGACGATGACTTTATGTTGTTATGTTTGCAGAATCAGCATTTATAATAAAGCTTGACTGGATGTTCCTCTGTGTCACTGATGAAGAGGATGTGAGTCTCTATCTGGAGCTCTGGAGGGTCATGAGGTCACAGATGGAGGAGTGAAACACTGGCTTCTACACCTACAAAATCAAATATCACATTTTTAGCACATATTAAACCAAATGGGTTGGTGGGAAAAACTGACCACTTATTATAAACTAAATAAAGCTTGACTGATTATTATAATTATCATCAAAATGAGAAGTTAATAAGGTAGTAATGAGTTATACAGCAATTAACCATTTAAATGTTGTCTAATGGTAGCATTTTATTGATTGATTGATTGATTTTATTGATTTGAGCTACAGCCTCAGGTCAGGACCACAGAGAGACACCCAGTACTATGTGTTTGTCATGAGATTTCACAGGTCAAGATGCTGAAATCACTTGATCATTCAGAAATGAGTAATGAGTGATAACTTTCAAAATTCAGATTCACTTGAACCAATTACTTTGCAAAATGGTTCACTGTTTCGAAGCGCTCAAAGCGCTGGTGACATCTGCTGGTCAAGACGCTGTAAATACAAGAACAGTCAAAAAAAAAGTAACTTAAAGTTTACTTAAAAATAATAATAATAAATAAAAAAATCTCTGTCCAGTGACAGTCATGCATTTTCGTATTCATTCCCGCATTTCAAATCCCGCTTTTAAATATGTTTGTCAAAGTTTGCAGTGTACCGTCAATAAACTATCTAGGTAAAGGAACGCAAGCTAATTGTACTGGTACTAGGAGTACTACTACAAACAGAGTGAATGAAGAAAAATGTGAATGCTTCTTTAAATTACTTATAAGACATACAAATTTGTTTTGTTTTTTCCCCAATTACAAAAAATACTTTTCATAAAAACGCAGAATGATCAATCAGGGATGGAGTGAGACTAAAATCCAACAAGTACAGGTCAATGGTGACAAAGGAAATAAATAAAAACACTTATAATTCTGCTCAGTTGAAAATATGTGATTATGTTTGACGACGCTTTCACTTTACAATTTCATGAAAACACTCTGGTTGCATGGGGGAAAAAAAATCATTTAGAAATTCTTATTTTATATTTTAGAAAACAGAATAGTGTGGAAACAAACATTTTTTCCACAGCCTGTTTTCTTTTATCTATATCAAGTCCTAGAAAAGACTAAAATCAAATGACACATGTTTACACACTGCGTAGGAACCCAGCTAACTTTAGGGCGATTTCACTTACAGAGCATTTTTATTATCTACTATCCTAAAATCTCCGTCCCGCGGTCTTAACACTTTCAATCATTCTTATCGTTTGCTTAGTTTCAACAATACCTTACGTTCCTCCTTCTTGCCAGGAAATTTTACTTTGCGCTGTCAGTTTCAAAGACTTAAACCATACTTTTCTTCTTTTCTAACTATTTCCATTACCTCCATTAACCACGCCAAACAATTACTACTCCATTTCCGGAATCTACACCACTTGTTTCCGGAGAACGGAGAACGGAGTCCTGCTGCGATACAGTTGTTGACCACAAGAGGAAGCCGGTGATTATCTGTCATTCGCCTGTCTTACGTTTATTGTAACAAATATGGATTTTTGTTTGGAGTGTGAGACATTAAAGTAAGTTACACGTTTAGGAATTGAGTCAGTAACCAAACTATAGTCGTTTTAATCTTAAAGTGTTCATTGTATCATCCGCTCCACTGAGCGGTGTAGGGAGGTTTCACGTTCAAAATGACACCTGTACATCAATGTAAACAACGTGACAGCTGATGACAGTCACCACAAAACATTCGTACCGTTTTACGGTCATAAAAGTACGGTTTCTGCAGATGACAGCTGAATGAATCACTTAACAGCACAAACAACCGACACACTCTGTGATAAAGTGAAGGAATCGACTGACACGTGACTCACCTGTAAGTAACTTTACGCATAAAATGCTTTGCTCTTGTAAAGTAACTATCGCACATTATATTGCGGTCTTCTTTTTTTAATTGATGAATTATTCTGCTGATTTGTCAAAGCGGGGCTTCAATGTGTTTGCTGGAGTATTTGGGTGATGCTGCTTTTTCGTTGGCTGACACTGTCATTCTCTGTTTAAAAGTTTCTAAAAAACTACAAACTTTAAAAAACTCTAACCCTAAAAGTATTAGTTATTTTATAACCAAACATTTATGAAGGCAGATCATTTATGATGGTTTATCACAGACTATGTTTACATTCTGTGCTCCTGCTGAACTTCATTGTCAGACATTTACAAGAACAATTAGTTGCTGCTTTACTTTTATAATGTGAATCTAAGGAGAATCTTATAAGGCATATTAAGTAGAATAACAAGCAATGGTGCTTTTCTCTGCTGATGCTGTAGTGTCACTGGTGTTATTTGAAGCTCTGATGTTCTTTCTGCTTTATGGCACATTTAATGTTACTGTCAGTATTATTTTTGTGGGTTTTATTTGCAGTTAAACACTTTTTCCTCCTACTTCTACCTACTGTTGACATTATTTTCTACAGTTCAGGTTATTTTGTAAAATTACACATTGTTTTAAGGAAACTTTTTTGCTGGGTGATAGGATAGTTAAAAACACATCATTACACTCCCCCAGTATCACTGTTTTTAAACCTCTGTCTATATAATCTATTTTATTATCCATAATTTCATCAATATCATTTTCTGCATCTGAGGTCTACTAAAAAAGCTCAGCTATTTGAACTCTGTTAAAAAAAAAAGTGTTTTGTGCTTAAAATGTGTAAATGAAGATTCTTAACTGTACAATTGAAAATTTGTTTACAATATGGATTAATGTCTTTGTTCATTTACATTTCTACAGAATAAGAGATGTTTGGACTGTTACACTGCAACAGAAGCATGTGGACAGACATTCACTGTAATGATGGACATCTGCTCATGCACAGGTAAGGCTTATTTCTGAGTTTATATTCCAGGGTTATGCCTATATCATCTGCATGTGAGAGAATAAGTTCAGGGTCTGGCTTACAATTAAGATTTTTGTTTTATTTGAGGTAAAACATAAGGCTTATGTGTTGCTGTCAGATCTTGATTATTAAAAAGTCCACTAAAAACTTATTTGGAAACATGTTTGAGCAAACTGATGAAAGTGAAAATTTCTTAAGTGAAAACTTAAGGATCAGATGAATGTGTGTTAGAGGGTAGAAAATACTTAATGGACAGTTCAGCTCACGCTCATGTCGTACCTAACCAGTAATTCAATAATCATGAAATGATGAATGGTTACCAGCATTATTCAGAATATCTTCTTTTGTGTTCCACATCATACTTGTTTGTAACAACATGAGAGTGAGTAAATGATGACAGAATTTTGTTTTTTTGGTGGAATCTCCCTTTTGGTACCTGTCATATCCAATTTTTATTGTACACCCTACAACATACACTACTCACAAAAAGTTAGGGATATTCAACTTCCGGGTGAAATTCATGGAAAATGTAAAAAGTTCATGCTACAGTGATATTATATCATGAAAGTAGGGCATTTAAGTAGAAGCATGCAATGGTAATTTCTTCATCTCAAACACTTTATTGAAACAAAAATGAACACAAACATGACCAGCATATTGTCTGCTGAAGCATGGAATTCCACTCTTTTTGAAGGGCTGCCTTTCAAGAAGAGTGGAGTGCCATGCCTCAGCAGACAATAAGTTGACTTGTGAACAGCATAAAACGTTGTTTTCAAACTGTAATTGATGCTCAAGGACGCATTACAAGTTATTGAAACATTAACATTTTTTGTTGTGGTATACCCAACCAGTGTTGTTAGCTTTTGTTTCAGTAAATTGTTTTACATGAAGAAATTCCCATTGCATGCTTCTACTTAAATGCCCTACTTTTATGATATAATATGATTTACTGAACTTTTTACATTTTCTAGAAGTTTCACCCGAAAGTCGAATATCCCTAACTTTTTGTGAGTAGTTTATATTCATAGTAGAAAGATTTTTTGTCCCAAGAACCTAGTTGAGTGCGGTAGTGTGGAGAACAGTATTACTGAAGCAGATACAGTAGTGGCCAGAATTATTAGAACACTAGTGTTTTCACCAGCTAAAAATGGTTTTAAGTCAATTATTTCTATACTTTGCTGTGGTGTGTCAGTGTCAAGGACATACATTTGCAAACATTCGTTTTGCCATTAATTGTAATAATCCAGTCAGTGGGAGTTTTGTTTGCACAAGAAGTCACAAGAAGAATGACATGAAGAAACAGAACAAACTGAGACAGACTAAATCCAGAAGAACTGGCAGCATCTTTAGGATGCTTCAAGAGACCTTCTTGCAAAGTTACAGTACTGTTAAAAGTTTTATCCACTTGTAAAAATGCTGTAAAATAAGGATGCTGTCAAAAATAATGTCATAAATAGGTTTTCTTAACAATTAACGTCTATTAATTAAATTAAATCAACGTTTGGTGTGACCATCCTTTGCGTTTAAAGAAGTTTTTCCCCTAGGGGCACTTGCCCATAATTTTTCAGGTAGCTTTGTAGGTAGATCTCTTGAAACATCTTGGAGATGTTGCAACAGTTCTTCTGGATTGAGTCTGTCTTAGTTTGTTCTGTTTCTTCATGTCATTCCAGACAGACTGGATGATGATGAGATCAGATCTCTGGCCCTGTTTACATTTGGTATTAAGATGCATTTTGGTTGATCAAATTACAAGTGGACAGTGGAAAGGCAGAGAGCAGCCACTTTTGTTTCAGCAATGATAGCCTCAAGACCCCATCAAACACAGTGAATTCGCATTAGAAGTCAGGAGTGGTGAAAAAAACATTGTGCTCGGTACGTTCAATGATCATCAGTGGCTCGAACATTTTTGTATGCGACGGCACACATTTAATGTTCATTGTGATAAATTGTGGCCACTGTTTATTTTGAACTGTCAATATTAGGTCAGTAGGCAGAGAGAAGGCAGTCTTTAGCAGCTGTTGGACAACATTAAACCACATGTGCGTATACACCACGAAACCAATCCGATCTAATCTATTTTCAACCACCTGTGGATGTGGTCAAAAGTGGACAAGCTCAAAACGTTTTACACCCCGTTTACACCTGTACGTAGCATTGTACACTTGTGATCGGATCAACAAAAAATGCATGTTAATACCAAGTGTAAACAGGGCCTCTGTGTGGAGCACTGGCTGTTGTCAGACTCTTG
Organism: Labeo catla; assembly: GCA_012976165.1. Lineage (NCBI taxonomy): Eukaryota > Metazoa > Chordata > Actinopteri > Cypriniformes > Cyprinidae > Labeo > Labeo catla. The sequence continues at coordinate 939,228 of VONZ01000120.1, forward strand.
TGCAAACAAAAATCTCATTATGGATTATTACAATTAATGGCAAAATGAATGTTTGGAAATGTAAACTGATATTTTCTACTGACACACTACAGCAAAAGATAGAAATAACTGACTTAAAACCATTTTTAGCTGCTGAAAATAATAGTGTGCTAATAATTTTGGCCATCAATGTAGTTTTGTGGCTTGCAATAATGACCACGTTCACGCAGCAGCAGAATACAGTTTTCTGTCCTGTATTTAAGTCCTTAATACGGTTACGTTCACACATAGTAAGGTTATGTACGGGCGTGACAACCGCATTTTATAACCGAACTCATACCGTGAATTTTCAGGAGTCAAGACCGCATTTTCGGTAAACACGCGCTGTGTGAAAGAAACAGGGATGAAAACTAGTTGTTTGTCACGTCATACAGTTCGAGAGAACGCGCGTCTAACGTGTGCTGCGTGCTTTATTTGTGATTTCGGTAACTTACACTGACGGAGAAATTAGCAGTGTGTCATCTGAAAGTTTTACATCCAGTCTCCACCGGAGCCGCTCCCGTTAGTTTTGTGTCTTGCGCGCGACTTACGCTTTTCAACTAAATATAAAAGCTGCTGTCGGTTAATGAAGGTTTGATGTATTGGCTCGATTGGACTCTTGTCGTGTCAAAAAGCGATAAGACTTTCCGTTCTATGGACGTCGCCATCTTTGATCTTACTTTGATCACTGTTGCTGTGGTTACTGGTGACTTCCGCTGCACGTTCATACAGACAGTATTCAACACGCTACTGTAAGCTGCTGTGTGAACGGGAATTTTAACTGATTGATTGATTTTTATAGTTCTGGTTTGTTCGTTCATTTATTCATTTATTCAGGTGTATTTGCATTTTCTTTAAATTGACATTTAGCATTTATTTAAAAATCTGATTTTAGAAATTGATATTTATTTTAAAATTGAAATTGATTTTTTTAATTATTTCAAATCATGATTTTCTTTCTTTTTTTCAAATTATTACTGTTTTTTTTTCTTTTCAAAATGCATGCATTTGTGTTATTCTTAAATTGACATTTATTATTTTGATTTTAAAGCTTTTATTTTTCTCTCCACCTCTCTTCCATCCCACCTCTCTGTCAGAGCCTTTGTCTCTCTGTTACCGATCCAGGTATGTCAACCAGTCTGTCCATCTTTTTCTGAGCTGTGTAGCTCATCTGTTTTACCACCCCATGTATGTTTGCTAGTTAGTCCGTGTTTTATGTGGCTACATAGCCAGTTTATTTTACTGCCCCAGAGTGCTCAACATGAGCCTCAGATATGCCTTTGCTACCATGTTTGGTGTATCGCCCCAGGTACTTTGCTGTTGCCACAGCTGTCTTTCTTTCTTTAGTGTGCTCCCCGCACTCCAAGGTGGGATTTGAACCCAAACCTTTACCGTAACCTTGTCCGTAACCAACGTGTGTTTAGCCACTAGCGCCATCATGGCTGTCACATTGAGAGTTGTCATTTGGGGCACTTTGTAAGATTTAATGACAATTTAACATAAGCAATAGTGGGATTTGAACTCAGGTCTCCAAGATTAAAGTGCTTTGCTTTATCAACCGAGCCACTGAGTCTGTGCGCTTGAACAGTGTCTTTGGTGGGGTTTTATTAAGTGCTTTGTATTAAATGAAGAAAAACTTTTTTCAGTCGGTTTTGAACCCATGTGTCAGTCGTAGCTTTATCACAGTGATCTGTGTTTAACCACTGCACCACTGTGGCTTGCACAACAATCATTTTAGAGAGTATTAATGACTACAATTTTAACGTAAGCGATAGTGGGATTTGAACCAAACTTAAAAAAAAAAAACACTTGATCAACTGAGCCACTGGTATTAAAAGGCATTTTGGACAGTTTTTCATTAAGTGCTTTGTATTAAATGAAGAAAAGCTTTCCTGTTGTGGGGTTTGAACCCATGTTTCAGTTGTAGTATTACCATAAAAGGCACTTAACCACTACACCACTGTGATATTTACAAGTCATATGTTCATTCAGCATTGATTTAATTACAACTATTTAAAGAAAGCAATTGCAGGATTTGAACTCAGTTCTCACAGAAGCAAAATCAACACTTTATCTCCTGAGCCATTAAATCTGTGGTTCTGTTTTGGACAAGGTTTTATTGAGACCTTTGTTTAAAATAATGAAAAACCTAAACAAACATGGGATTTGAACCCACGTCATAATTGCATCTATGCCTCAAACAACATGTTTTAACCACTCCACCACTATGGTTTCCACAGTAAGCATTGTTATTTAGAAAGCTTCATTCAATTCAATGATTAAAATTTATCATAAGCAGCAGTGGGATTTGAACTCAGGTCTCCAAGATTAAAACACAACATTTTATCAACTGAGCCACTGAATTTGTGAAGTGAAAAAGTGTTTTTGGCTGAATTTTATTAAGTGCTTTGTATTAAATGAGGAAAAAATATGTACCTTTTGTGGGGTTTGAACCCATGTCTCAATTGTAGCCTTACTCTTAGTTTAAATGATGTGTGTTTAACCACTGTACCACTGTCACTTTGACTAGCTGTTTTTCCACATGGAGAGCTTTGATTTAATGACAACAAGATAAAGCACACAACTGTAGGATTTGAACTCAGGTCTCCCAAATAAAAAAGCAACACTTTACCAACTGAGCCATTAAACCCACAGGTGTGTAGAGTGTTTTGGACAAGGTTTTATTGAGAGCTTTCTTTAAAATAAAGAAAATCATTAACAAGCATGGGATTTGAATCCACATTATAATTGCAACTACCACACAATCAACACGTTAACCATTACACCACTGTGGTTTCCACAATGAGCATGGTTATTTAGAAAGTGTCATTCAATTTATTGACTAAAATTTAACATAAAAAGGTAACGCTTTCTCATCTGAGCTATTGAGTCAGCAGGTCTGAAGAGTGTTTTGGACAAGATTTTATGGAGAGCTTTGTTTAAAATTATGAAAAAACTTTAACTAGTGTGGGATTTGAACCTTTATTGTAATTGAAACTATCTCTTAAACAACATGTGTTTAACCACTACACCACTGTGGTTTCCACTTAAATGAGGTCATTTAGAAAGCTTTGTTCAATTTAATGACTAAAATTTTACATAAGCAAGAGTGGGATTTGAACTTGGACAGATTTTATATACAGCCAGTTTATGATGTTGACTTCAGTCTTTTTAAGGATTATTAACAGTTTCAGCCCAACTGCTGCAATTCATATATTTACAGAAGCTCTCCATAAAACCAGTCCAAAACAACCCTTACTTCACCTGTCTCAGTGGCTCAGGATGCAGAGTGTTGCATTGGGAATATGGAGCACTGCGTTTAAGCCTTGCGATAGCTTACATTAAAATTTATGTATTACATGATATCCAACAAAGTGGCTCAAACCCCAGTCCTCAATGTGAAAGCCATGGTGGCACTAGAGTCTAAACACACGCTACTCGCAATCATGGTTGTGATGGTGTCGTGGGTTCAAATCCTGTTTTACTGGTTTATTCTAAAAATGACAGTAAAATATAAGTTCCTTCACAAATTTGGATACAAGAGCTGGGGCTCAGTGGTAAGAGCACTGCCTCACAGTTTCAGAGATTGCTGGTTCTAACCTCAGCTCAGTGTGTTCAAAATTTACTTGGTTTATTGTAAAATGACAGAATAGTCAAATATAAGTTCCAGCATCTTTTCAGACAAGAGATCTGTGGCTCTGCAGTAAGAGCACTGCTTCATGGTTTCAGAGGTTGCTGGTTCTAACCCCAGCTCAATGTGTTCAAAATTTACTTGGTTTATTGTACAACACAGAATAGTCAAATATAAGTTCCAGCATGTGTTCAGACAAGAGATCTGTGGCTCAGAGGTTAGAGCACTGCCTCACGGTTCAGAGGTTGCTGGTTCGATTCCAGTCAGATCACTGCGATATGAGTGAGTGTTGTGTGAATGAAGGGGCGGGAGGATCCAGACCCTTCCTGAGCCCCGGCACGATGTCCAGCAGGGGTTATACTACTTTTACAAGAACAAATACCGTATTAGCAAAAAAAAAAAAAAGGAAAGAAAAGAAAATACTTACCTAATACTTACCTAAAGGACTGCCTACACGTCCCAGAACACTCTGGGACGGAAAAAAACCAATTATTACAAGAAAACACAACAAAAAATCACAAGTTGTTAAGTCTTACCTGTCCACAAGGGGGTGTCCTTCATTACAGTCAAAGTCTGTCCACACGTCCCAGAACTCTGCTTCTGGTAAAACACATCCCTTATTCTGTAGGGGAAACACAAATAAAACACAGATTTTAGAGAATTTAAGAAATATTTTATGTAGCATGTACTATATGAGTTATGCTTCTTTATAGAAGAAAAAGAAATGTATTAATAAAAAAAAAAGAAAAAGAAATAGAAAGAAAACATACTTACCCGTAATAATACTTACCTGTCCATGAGCAGATGTCCATCATTACAGTCAATGTTTGTCCACACGTCCCAGAACTCTGCTTCTGTTAAAACACATCTCTTGTTCTGTATGGGAAACACAGAAGCAAAAGCATTACATCATATAGTATATCTAAAACATCAGAATTTAAAAGTTAATCTCCATCATAGTTAATAAATCAAAGATAACATATATGGGTTATTCTACAGAATTGGTGCAAAGTCAGAGTTGGAAACATCTTGCATACGTTTTGTACGTATGCAAATTGCATTATATCCAAGGTACACATTTCTAGTACAGTTGTGCAGTTAATTGTCATGTATTTTCAGAAAGTTTTGGAATATTTGTCTTCTCCCCAAATTTGTCACTAACGAAACACAGTAATATATAATTGCTTGCATCCTCCTTGTACATATATATTTTTTTATTTTATTAAAAAGTTTTTAGATGTAAATCAATAAGTTACAATTTTAACAATATTTAAAGTGTGATTGATGAGATGTTTTATTCTGAATCCACTTTTTCTTGGAAAAAGTTGATCATACTTATTTTAAAGTTAAGGATTAAATAGTCTGAATATTCATTTAACCAAAAACTATCATAACATCTTAGTTGATAATTCAGTACTTTATTTTTGACAAAACATCCCACATTTTAGTTGTGATTGTAATGTTTTGGTAGTGACCACATCACATTACAGAATTTTAACCCACATACTAAAATACTAAATATCTGCATAATTGTACTAAAATGTAGTGTATTTCCCCCAAATAAAAGATTATGTTTTCACTTATGTGTTGGTCGTGACTGTTACGGTAGTGACAATTTTATGCGATAACACCCTCAAAAAATGAGCTGTATAAAAAATCAGCTCTGCTGTCCCTTCCCCACATATTTAGGTTACAATCATTTGCTTTCTAGAGGGGTAGAGAAAGAAAATGATAGTAACCTACATATTTAGTACACAAGAAAACACAAACATTACTTTTCTTATCTCTCCACGAGCAGATGTCCATCATTACAGTCAATGTCTCTCCACACGTCCCAGAACGCTGCTTCTGTCCAAACAAGTCCCTCCTGTGGAGAAAAGACAACCACTATAGTCGCAAATCCAGAAGATCTGGCCGAGGTAAGACTGACCTCATGAGCACTGAAAGGCCACTGACGGCTGTTGCTCACGTCTCCGAAGACATCGAAGTAATTTTTCAGGAAATATAATCTTTATTAACAAACCGAATATCTGAAGTCTAAACAAGTACACTGCCTAAAAACTCTTTCGATATCACTAGAATACAACCCTCCACCTTTCAGATTCAAGGACCAAAAAGAACTGTTTTATAAATTATACTATCATGATGTAAATTCACACGTAGTATTTGAAATACACATTTAAAATGCACATTTTCTTTGTTTATTGTTCTTTTGTTTTTATTTAATTTTTACCCGTATATTTTTTATATTACTCATTAAAAGACATAAAACAGACATAAAAACAGTCGGCCATTAGTTGGTGCTACAGCGATCACTCAAGTGTCTTATATCATTGGAATCCTTGGCTCAAAGCAAACAAAATGGCCATCTCTGATTTCAGTTATATTCTCTGGAGACTGAATATCAATAATTATCAAGAAGTTGAACTTTCACCATCACAAAGGAATGCCAAAATGTTTGCAAACATCATCGTAATTATTATGACATTAATACATGGAAACCACATCAATTAAAAAAACAAAAACATACATAAATATATAGTGTCCTCTGCTTTTAATTTGTATATAATCACAAGTGAGATTTCAATGATATTTTGACCACTGAACTAGGAAATGTCCCCGGTTTTCATTTCAGAAATCTGGTCACCTTACCTTACAAGTCATAGTTTATTGCCAACAGACCTTGGGTCATTGTCCATATCATAAAACACTAAGTTTAACATTCGCATACTGAATAAAAAGCAGAAGTCCCTTTTTGTTTGGTTGAACATGTGTAAGACAGGTGACAAACTACTAAACATCAGCTCCATCTTGTGGTCAATAAGTTTATCTGCATTATTAACTGAAACTACAAACCCGAAATGTTAAATTGTAGGTGAGAGGACTGACATTTAAATTTAGAATATTTTACAACAAATTCATATTTTGTCACATCTTGACCAGCAGAGTAACTGTATCCTGTTGCTGAACTCATGACAAACTCATAATGTAAAAACATAAAAATAAGGAACCAAATTAATTTTATAGTGTCTATGGCTAAAGTAGATGTTCATTTGATTTTCTTTATTGTTTGTTCACAATTAGACGATGACTTTATGTTGTTATGTTTGCAGAATCAGCATTTATAATAAAGCTTGACTGGATGTTCCTCTGTGTCACTGATGAAGAGGATGTGAGTCTCTATCTGGAGCTCTGGAGGGTCATGAGGTCACAGATGGAGGAGTGAAACACTGGCTTCTACACCTACAAAATCAAACATCACATTTTAGTACAAATTAAACTAAATGGGTTGGTGGGAAAGACTGATCACTTATTGTAAACTAAATAAAGCTTGACTGATTATTTGGATATACGATGATCAAAATGTTTATCAAAATGAGAAGTTAATAAGGTAATAATGAGTTATAAATATTTATTTAAATATTGTCTAATGGTAGCATTTTATTGATTGTTATACCAGGCACATTGCCCTGATCAGCTTGATCACCTCATTCTGAGCTACAGCCTCACATCAGGACCACAGAGAGACACCCAGTACTATGTGTTTGTCATGAGATTTCACAGGTCAAGATGCTGAAATCACCTGATCATTCAGAAATGAGTAATGAGTGATAACTTTCAAAACTCAGATTCACTTGAACCAGTTACTTTGCAAAATGGTTCATCGTTTCGAAGCGCTCAAAGCGCTGGTGACATCTGCTGGTCAAGACGCTGTAAATACAAGAACACAAATACAGGAAAAAAAAAAAAGTTAAAGTATAATTTGCATGTTTTCATGAAAGTGTCATATAAATGTAACTAGGATATTTTAAAATAGTTAACTATCACTCTGCCTTTATAAACGCAATGCAAGGTAATTAAAATCCATTAAAAGTGAACCTACATTATCAAATGTACCCAATTTAAAAGTAACTTAAAAAAAAAAAAGTTTATTTTAAACAATAATTTAAAAATTTCTGTCCAGTGACGTTCATGCATTTTCGTATTCCTTCCCGCATTTCAAATCCCGTTTTTAAATATGTTTGTCAAAGTTTGCAGTGTACTAGTAATAATCTAGGTAAACGAACGCAAGCTAATTGTACTGATACTAAGAGTACTACTACAAACGGAGTGAATGAAGAAAAATGTGAATGTTTCTTTAAACTACTTTAAACATACAAATTTGTTTGTTTGTTTGTTTGGTTTTTTCCCAATTATAAAAAGTACTTTTCATAAAAACGCAGAATGATCAATCAGGGATGGAGTGAGACTAAAATCCAACAAGTACAGGCCAATGGTGACATTAAGTAAATAAATAAAAATACTCATAATTCTGCTGAGTTGAAAATATGTGATTATGTTTGATACTGTTTCACTTTACAATTTCATGAAAACACTCTGGTTGCATGGAAAAAAAATCATTTAGAAATTCTTATTTTATATTTTAGAAAACAGAATAGTATGGAAACAAACATTTTTTTCCACAGCCTGTTTTCTTTTATCTATATCCAGTCCTGAAATCACTGAAATCAAATTTCATACGTTTACACACTGCGTAGGAACCCAGCTAACTTTAGGGCGATTTCACTTACAGAACATTTTTATTATCTATTATCCTAAAATCTCCGTCCCGAGGTCTTAACACTTTCAATCATTCTTATCGTTTGCTTAGTTTCAACAATACCTTATGTTCCTCCTTCTTGCCAGGAAATTTCGCTTTGCACTGTCAGTTTCAAAGACTTAAACCATACCTTTCTTCCTTTCTAACTATTTCCATTACCTCCATTAACCACGCCAAACAATTGCTACTCCATTTCCGGAATCTACACCACTTGTTTCCGGAGAACGGAGTCCTGCTGCGATACAGTTGTTGACCACTAGAGGAAGCCGGCGATTACTTGTCATTCACCTGTCTTACATTTATTGTAAAAAAATATGGATTTTTGTTTGGAGTATCAGACATTAAAGTAAGTTACACGTTTAGGAATTGAGTCAGTAACCAAACTATAGTCGTTTTAATCTTAAAGTGTTCATTGTGTCATCCGCTCCACTGAGCGGCGTAGGGAGGTTTCACGTTCAAAATGACACCTGTACATCAATGTAAACAACGTGACAGCTGATGACAGTCACCACAAAACATTCGTACCACCATAAAAGTACAGTTTCTGCAGATGACAGCTGAATGAATCACTTAACAGCACAAACAACCGACAACCACTGTGATAAAGTGAAGGAATCGACTGCCACGTGACTCACCTGTAAGTAACTTTACAAATAAAATGCTTTGCTCTTGTAAAGTCTTGGAGTATTTGGGTGATGCTGCTCTTTCTTTGGCTGACACTGTCATTCTCTGTTTAAAAGTTTCTAAAAAACTACAAACTTTAAAAAAATCAAATCCTAAAGGTATTAGTTATTTTATTACCAAACATTTATGAAGGCAGATCTTTTATGATGGTTTGTCACAGACTATGTTTTCATTCTGTGCTCCTGCTGAACTTCATTGTCAGACATTTACAAGAACAATTAGTTTTTCCTTTACTTTTATAATGTGAATCTAAGGAGAATCCTGTAAGGCATATTAAGTAGAATAATAAGCAATGGTGCTTTTCTCTGCTGATGCTGTAGTGTCACTGGTGTTATTTGAAGCTCTGATGTTCTTTCTGCTTTATGGCACATTTAATTTTAATATCAGTATTATTTTTGTGGGTTTCATTTGCAGTTAAACACTTTTTCCTCCTACTTCTACCTACTGTTGACATTAATTTCTACAGTTAAGGTTATTTTGTAAAATTACTCATTGTTTTAAGGAAACTTTTTTGCTGGGTAATAGGATAGTTAAAAACACATCATTACACTCCCCCAGTATCATTGCTTTTAAACCTCTGTCTATATAATCTATTTTATTATCCATAATTTCATCAATATCATTTTCTTCATCTGAGCTCTACTGAATAAGCTCAGCTATTTGAACTGTGTTAAAAAAAAAAAAAAAAAGTGTTCTTGTGCTTACAATGTGTAAATGAAGATTCTTAACTGTACAAATGAAAGTTTGTTTACAATATGGAGTAATGTCTTTGTTTATTTACATTTCTACAGAATAAGAGATGTTTGGACTGTTACACTGCAACAGAAGCATGTGGACAGACATTCACTGTAATGATGGACATCTGCTCATGCACAGGTAAGGTTTATTTCTGAGTTTATATTCCAGGGTTGTCTGCATTTGAGAGAATAAGTTCAGGGTCTGTCTTAAAATTAAGATTTTTGTTTTATTTGACGTAAAACATAAGGTTTATGGTGTTGCTGTCAGATCTTGATTATTAAAAAGTCCACTAAAAACTTATTTGGAAACATGTTTGAGCAAACTGATGAAAGTGAAAATTTCTTAAGTGAAAACTTAAGGATCAGATGAATGCGTGTTAGAGGGTAGAAAATACTTAATGGACAGTTCAGCTCACGCTCATGTCGTACCTAACCAGTAATTCAATAATCATGAAATGATGAATGGTTACCAGCATTATTCAGAATATCTTCATTTGTGTTCCACATCATACTTGTTCGTAACAACATGAGAGTGAGTAAATGATGACAGAATTTTGTTTTTTTGGTGGAATCTCCCTTTTTTGTACCTGTCATTGGCATATCTGTTTCTACTCACAAAAAGTTAGGGATATTCAACTTTCGGGTGAAATCTATGGAAAATGTAAAAAGTTCATGCTACAGTGATATTATATCATGAAAGTATGCAAGGGAATTTCTTCATCTCAAACAATTTATTGAAACAAAAATGAACACAAACATGACCAGCATATTGTCTGCTGAAGCATGGAATTCCACTCTTTTTCAAGAGCAGCCCTTCAAGAAGAGTGGAGTGCCATGCCTCAGCAGACAACAAGTTGACTTGTGAACAGCACAAAATGCCATTTTCAAACTGTAATTGATGCTCAAGGATGCATGACAAGTTATTGAAACATTGACATTTTTTGTTGTGGTATACCCAACCAGTGTTGTTAGCTTTTGTTTCAATAAATTGTTTTACATGAAGAAATTCCTATTGCATGCTTCTACTTAAATGCCCTACTTTTATGATATAATATGATTTACTGAACTTTTTACATTTTCTAGAAATTTCACCCGAAAGTCGAATATCCCTAACTTTTTGTGAGTAGTTTATATTCATAGTAGAAAGATTTTTTGTCCCAAGAACCTAGTTGAGTGCGGTAGTGTGGAGAACAGTATTACTGAAGCAGATACAGTAGTGGCCAAAATTATTGGAACACTAGTGTTTTCACCAGCTAAAAAATGGTTTTGAGTCAGTTATTTCTATCTTTTGCTGTGGTGTGTCAGTGTCAAGGACATACATTTCCAAACATTCATTTAGCCATCAATTGTAATAATCCAGTCAGTGGGAGTTTTGTTTGCACAAGAAGTCACAAGAAGAATGACATGAAGAAACAGAACAAACTGAGACAGACTAAATCCAGAAGAACCGGCAGCATCTTTAGGATGCTTCAAGAGACCTTCTTGCAAAGTTACAGTACTGTTAAATTAGTTTTAGCCACTTGTGCAAAAATACTGTAAAATAAGGATACTGTCAAAAATAATGTCATAAATAGGTTTTCTTAACAATTAACGTCTATTAACTAAATTAAATCAACGTTTGGTGTGACCGTCCTTTGCGTTTAAAGCAGCTTTTACCCTAGGTGCACTTGCGCATAATTTTTCAGGCAGGTTTGCAGGTAGGTCTCTTGAAGCATCTTGGAGACGTAGCCACAGTTCTTCTGGATTTAGTCTGTCTTAGTTTGTTCTGTTTCTTCATGTCATCCCAGACAGACTGGATGACGATGAGATCAGATCTCTGGCCCTGTTTACATTTGGTATTAAGATGCGTTTTGGTTGATCAAATTACAAATGGATAATGGAGACACATACCCGTTTACACCTGCCGTTTTAATCTGTCTCTTCTGTCCACTTTCAACCACTTCTGACCAGATTACCCCCGTGATGCTGATTACGTCAAGAAAAGGGTGAATGGATGGATTCCTTTGTCAACTTCAAAACACATGCGGGAGGGCTAAAGTTATTGCACACCAATATTAATATTAAGCTCAGACAAATTTCACACATTCGCAAAATTAGACAAAAGAGAAAAAGGCAGAGAGCAGCCACTTTTGTTTCAGCAATGATAGCCTCAAGACCCCATCAAACACAGTGAATTCGCATTAGAAGTCAGGAGTGTTGGAAAAACATTGTGCTCAGTACATTCAATGATCATCAGTGGCTCGAACATTTTTGTATGCGACGGCACACATTTAATGTTCATTGTGATAAATTGCGGCCACTGTTTATTTTGAACCACTCATTATTAGGTCAGTAGGCAGAGAGAAGGCAGTCTTTAGCAGCTGTTTGACAACATTCAACCACATGCGCGTATACACCACGAAACCAATCCGATCTAATCCGTTTTCGACCACCTGTGGATGTGGTCGAAAGTGGACAAGCTCAAAATAATTTACACCCCGTTTACACCTGTATTCAGCACTGTACGCTTGATGATCGGATCAACAAAAACGCATGTTAATACCAAGTGTAAACAGGGCCTCTGTGTGGAGCACTGGCTGTTGTCAGACTCTTGTGCAAACAAAAATCTCACTGGATTATTACAATTAATGGCAAAATGAATGTTTGGAAATGTAAACTGATATTTTCTACTGACACACTACAGCAAAAGATAGAAATAACTGACTTAAAACCATTTTTAGCTGCTGAAAATAATAGTGTGCTAATAATTTTGGCCACCAATGTAGTTTTGTGGCTTGCGTCCTTAATACGTTACGTTCACACATAGTACGGTTATTTACGGGCGTGACAACCGCATTTTATAACCGAACTCACTCACTAAATTTTCAGGACTCACGACCGCATTTTCGTTAACGTTAAACACGCGCTGTGTGAAAAAAAAACGGGGATGAAAACTAGTTGTTTGTCACGTCATACAGTGCGAAAGAGCCGCTCTGCCTCACAAACGCGCGTCTAACGTGTGCTGCGTGCTTTATTTGTGATTTCGGTAACTTACACTGACGGAGAAATGAGCTGTGTGTCATCTGAAAGTTTTACATCCAGTCTCCACCGGAGCCGCTCCCGTCAGTTTTGTGTTTTGCGCGCGACTTAAATGCTCCACTTTTTAACCAAATATAAAAGCTACTGTCGGTTAATGAAGGTTTGATGTTTTGGCTCGATTGGACTCTTGTCGTGTCAGAAAGCGATTCAAAGACTTTAAGTTCTATGGACGTCGCCATCTTTGATCACTGTTGCTGTGGTTACTGCTGAAAAATACGGGCTTGATTTCCGCTGCACGTTCATACAGACAGTATTCAAGACGCTACTGTAAGCTGCTGTGTGAACGGGAATTTTAATTGATATTTACAATTTTTTTAAATTCTGGTTTGTTTCTTTTAGATCAGATTTTAGTCCCCCCCCCCAAAATGAATGTTTTTTTTCTTTTAAAGGTTTTTTTCTTCTCTCCACCTCTCTTAGGTCCTTGCTTCTTCCATCCCTCCTCTCAGTCAGAGCCTTCATTTCTCATCTCTGTTACCACCCCAGGTACGTCCACCAGTCAAGTCCACGTTTCTCTGAGCTGTGTAGCTCATCTGTTTTATTGCCCCAGGTATTTTTGCTAGTTACTCCGTGTTTTATATGGCTGGGTAGCCAGTTTGTTTTACTGCCCTAGGGTGCTCACCATGAGCCTCAATTATCTGCTTTTGCCATCATGTTTGGTGTAGTGCCCCAAAGTTGTCTTTCTTTCTTTGGTGAGTTCCTTGTACACCAAGGTGGGATTTGAACCCAAGCCTTCTACCATAATCTTGTCCGCAACCAACGTGTGTTTAGCCACTAGCGCCATCGTGGCTGTCACACTGAGGATTGTCATTTGGGGCACTTTGTAGGATTTAATGACAACAATTTAACATAAGCAATAGTGTGGTTTGAACTCAGTTCTGTTAATTAAAAATGCATTGATTTACCACCTGAACCACTGAGTCTGTGGGAACGTGGGGTGTTTTGGACAAGAGCTTTGTGTAAAATAATGAAAAACCTTAACAAGTGTGGGATTTGAACCCACGTCATAATTGTACCTATAGTTTAAACAACATGGTTGACCACTACACCACTGTGGTTTTTCTACTGAGTGTAGTTATTTAGAAAGCTTCATTCAATTTAATGACTAAAATTTAACAAAAGCAAGAGTGGGATTTGAACTCAGGTGGCTTAGTTGAAAACCTATTGCTTTACGACCTGAGCTGTTGAGCCTGTGGAAGTGTAGCATGTTTTGGACAAGGTTTTATTGAGAGCTTTATTTAAAATAATGAAAATCTTGAACAAGCGTGGGATTTGAACCCACATCCTGTTTGTAACTATCTCTTAAGCAGCATGTGTTTAACCACTACACCACTGTGGTTTCCATGGTTAATGAGGTCATTTACAAAACTTAGTTAATTTTAATGACTAAAATTTAACATAAGCTAGAAAGGGATTTGAACTCGTGTCTCTTAGTTAAAAATGCGTTTCTCTACCACCTGTGTCATTGGGTTGGATTGGCTGTAAGGTGTTTGGACAGTTTTTGTTAAGAGCTCTGTTTTATATGATGAAAATATTAGGAATTATTGGATTTGAACCAAGATTTTATATACAGCCAGTTTGTAAGTGTTGGTTTCACTCTTTTTAAGGATTATTAACAGTTTCATTCCAACTGCTGCATTAAATTAATTTAAAAACAAAGAGGGATTTGATCTTAGGACACCAATGTCAAAGTCCAAAGCTCTATTACCTGAGCCACTGAGTCTGACAAGTTGCTTGAGTGTTTTAGACAGGTTTTGTTAAGAGAGCTGTTTTTGTGATGTCAGCTTTATCTTTTAAGGTTTATTTACTGCTGTAGCTCAGTTAAAGCATTAATTACAAAATCGAGAGTGGGATTTGAACCCACATCATAATTGTAACCTTCCTCCAAAGTACCTATGTTTAACATTTAGAAGGCGTTGTTCAATTTAATGATTAAATGTTATCATAAGCAATTGTGGGATTTGAACTCAGGTCTCCAAGATTAAAATGCAACACTTTACCAACTGAGCCACAGAGTCTGTGGAACTGATAGTTGTTTTGGGCAGAGTTTTATTGAGTGCTTTGTATTATATACAGATAAACTTTGCATTTGTGGGTTTTGGATCCACATCTCAATCACAAGCACTGTGGGTTTAACCACCGCGGGTTTAACCACCGCACCGGCTTTCACAACAGAGAAGTCTATTTAGAGAGCCTCATTTGATCTGATGACAACAATTTAAAGTAAGGAAGTGTGGGATTTGAACTCTGGTCTCCCAGACAAAAATATGTGACTTTATCTCCTGAGCCACTGAGTCTGTTGGGTACATGATTATGTTGGACAAGGTTTTATTGACAGCTTTGTTTAAAATAATGAAAAGCCTTAACAAGTGTGGGATTTGAACCCACATTATAATTGTAACTATAGCTTAAACAGCATGTGTTTAACCACTACACCACTGTGGTTTCCTCAGTGAGTGTGGCCGTTTAGAAAGCTGATGACTAAAATTTAACATAAGGATTTGACCTGGTAACACCCAGCCCAAGAGCACAGTGCTTAATTTACTGAGCCTGTAGAGCTGAATGTTGTTTTTTAAGGGTTTTATTTATAGCTTTGTCTAACATATGATAAACAAGCCTAGTAATTGTGGGATTTGAACTCAGGTCTCTAGATTAAAATCCATTGCGCTACCAACGGAGCCACTGAGTCTGACATATTTATGAAGTGTTTTGAATGGGTTTTGTTAAGATTTTGAAAATTTTAGGACCATTTGAACCAAGATTTTTTAAGGTTTATTTACTGTTTTACCTCATTTGCTATATTAAATTGATTAAAGGTGAGAGCAGGATTTGAACTCTAGATTTCTAGATGAAAGCACAAAGGTCTATCGCCTGAGCCAGTGAGTCTGACAAATTATTTGATTGTTTTGGACCGGTTTTTAGGTGTTGGGGACCCATGTCTTAATCACAACCGTATTTTAATCTACAAATAATTGTTGTTAAACGACCATAGTCGTTTTGTATGATTTAATGAGAATTTAACTTTAGTCGTAGAGGGAGTTGAACTCGGGACTCTGGGACTAAAACACAACGGTTTATCACCAGGGCTACTGAGCTGACCAACATCATGATGTTTTAAAATGATTTTGTTAAGACCTCTGTTTTATATGATGAAAAATGTTGTGGGATTTGAACCTAAATACTAGTAAACATTAGATCAGATTTTATAATGTTTGCAAGTTTTTTTTGTTTTTACTGGAACATGAATCATTTAATTTACTGCACATTATCTGTGTTCATTTGTATACTAGAAATTTTAATATGAATTTAAAAACACCTAGTGCTTCTGCTTAAGATTGAATGTGCATCAGAAAAACAGACAAAAGAAACTTTTATTAAACTAGTGTGTGTTCATGACATTGTGCTCAAGTGTATCAAATGTACAAACAATCACAAAAATGGTAATTAGGAACTTTAATCATTCTTTATTAAAATAAAAAAATAGCACATAACAATTTCAAATGAACTGTATTAGTCTGTATATTTAAAAAAAGCCAAACAAACCATTCTGGAAGTTTCTAGCAGTCCTGAAGATCTTGATAATGGCTTTCAGGTGTTTTTAATCAGGATTGGAGCTAAACTCTGGAAACTGGCTCACCAGGAAAAGGATTAGACACTCATAAATTAAAATATTTTTTTATGTATTAATGCAAATACAGTTATTGTCCACAAGGGGGGCACACTGACACATTGATCTAGTTTAATGCATGTGCCTGTCTGTAAAAAGTTACCATTAGACATCACTTAAATGAAGAGCAGTTTCATTAGTGTATATATTTTAGATTTTAGTTATTAAAAATGAATACAAATAACCAAACTGTCATCAAACTTAATTAAAAATAAATAAATAAACATCTTTCCCCAGAGGACATGCTGTGTTTTATGCGAGTTTGTCATTTCATTAAACACTTAAAACACTTGTGACCACAAGAGGGAGCTGCTGTATGTTATCATATAGATATTTAATTAAAAAATGGTATGGAAATATTAACATATGTGTGACGTTTGGCACTAAAATATAAAGTGAAACTGAAGTGCGTTCACAAGCCGTTTCATCACGTAAAATTTTGGTTTGACTGTCCATTTTGGATAGTTACAATTGTACTTTAACAACACATAATTAAAATTTGACTAGTCATAGTAGTAATTAATAGGGATGTCACAATACTCTATAATATCGAACCGTTCGGTACGACGTCCACGGTTCAATATGCGCTTGTGAATTGCGGTTTTTCGGTTTTGCATTTAAATAACTTCTTTGTTTTATTTATCTCGGAATTTGCTGTGTGTGTGCCCGCGATTTCACGTGCTGAGATGAGGAAACGATTCCCCGCTTGTATTTGAAAAAGCAACACACACAGAGCATCTTACGTTCTAAAAAGTTATAAAAAAAAACATTATAACTTGTTTTTAATTCACAACATCAGTCGAGTGTTTGAAATAACTTCCTTGTGTGATCTGATGTGGATTCTTATCACAGAATGAGGCAGACAATACATTCTATACTCATATTCTATGTATGTCGATTAGCAATGGCTTATGAAAATTTCCGAGATGGCTTGAAGAACCCAGATAAACCATATATTATTGCAGACAGCTGTTTATTGTCCTTACATTTCGACATTCAAAACGTTTAACGTTATATCTTAATTTATATCTTAGTTTTTAAGCTTCTATCCATATTAGAGAAGCTGGAACGGAACGTGATCAGTGATACTTCTTTGGCATATGTGTTTTTTTGCACGAGGGCGCACTCTGGCGTCCAGTATGAATGAAACCCATTCTATTTTGCGTAAAAATCGAAAAAATAATACCTCTCGAAAGAAAAATTAAGCAGACATATACTAAACCACGCTTTTTCTAGTGTAAAGAGGTTTAGTATTTTGTTAATTTGTTCCCAAAAAAGCCACACTGAAGTGGCAATATATCAGAACCGAACCGAACCGAAAACCGTGGTTAAAAACCGAGGTACGTATTGAACCGTGGGCTAACTGTATTGTTGCATCCCTAGTAGTTAAAGATATCTGCAATTATAATTGGACTAGTAAGAAATCTGATTAGAGATATCTCCAAATACTTTATGGCTAGTTAAAACTCCATTTAAGATATCTGTAATTACGTCATAGATATCTTCAGTAGACGCATAACATATACACAAAGGTAATTAGAGATATCTCTAATTCAGTTTTGACTAGTCACAATTATATTTGAAGATATCTGAATTTTACCAGATATCTACATATCTAATAATGTATTTTTGGATATCCTGATGATGAATTAAAGATATCTTAAATTGGATTACACCTAGTCAAATACCAGTTAGAGATATCTCGTTTAATTATCACTAGTAAAATTGTAATTTGAGATATCTCTAATTATACAAAATAATTATAGATATCTTTAACTACAGTTCCTACCAGTCAAAGCTCATTTGTAGATATCAGAAAATATTTTCCAATGGAAGTCAATAGAAGAATATGACTAGTAATAGCATTGTAGATATCTTAATCCCAATTATGACAAGTCAAAGTTGCTAAATAGATATCTGGAATTAGAATGCAGATGACAGCATTATAATATCACTTAACAACACATATTCCAGCTCATATGCAAACAAAACAGATGCGCACTGTGATAAAGTGCAGGGATCGATTGTCACGTGACTTATCTGTAAGTTTATTTAATTTAATTATTTACTGCTATTTAAAAATGTTGTCTTTCCCCTACAGAATTAAGGATGTGTTTGGACATTCACACTCTGACTGCACATTGACTGCAATGATGGACATCTGCTTATGCACAGGTAATGCTTATAACTTTTTAATGTGTGTTGGCTACCATCTTTTTTATATATTTATTTTTTAAAACTTTTCAAATGCTAGTCTACTTTAGATTTATATTATAAACAAATTGTGTGTGTATACATATGTATATATACATGCATATCTCGTTTGGCTTCTTTAGAATTACAATAGTTTTTAGCTTGTTTTTGGTCATTTTTGGACCTACAAACTGTCTTGCATTTGCAAAATCTTGCATTTATGTGCTGAACATGAAGGAAAACATGGCCCTCGGGTTACGCTAAATATCAATTTTTATTCTTAAAAACCATACACGATACTCGACAAGTTTAAAATGTAAGTTAAATCACGATATCCATTTACATTGCGCAAGATAAACAGACATGTTCTTTTATTTCCAAACTTTAAGATTTAAAAAAAAAAAACAAAAAAAAAAAAACAAAAAACCTTAAAACAGATGGATAAACATTCATTCCCATTATAGGAAGACGCTATAGAAAAAAAGTTATGGATTCTTTTATTATATCTGCTCTAAATTGCAAACTTAAGCAGTTTTTTATTTAATAAACATGAAAAATGAAATAACTTATTCAAAAAAGAAAAAAAAAAGTGCAGTTGCAATGACTGAAGAAATGCAAATCCCTTTCTCCTGTTTGTCTTCCTTTCTTCTCCTTTATTACACCCTTAATGGAGTGGAGAGAAGCAACAGTCTGAACTGGAACCCTGCTGCCAAAAAAAAAATCTACTTCTAAACATTACAAAAAACACAAAGCATGTTAGTATTTTGACCATAAGTTTCATGCTAGAAGCCACCCTGAGTATTATATTACTTGGAGAACCAATCACGACCCTTGTTTAAAGAATGCCCCGCCCCCCCCATGAATATAATTTATGTAAAATCCCTGTAGGTCTGGTTCAGCAGGTTGAGATGTCGTCATTTCCGCATAAAAATACAATTTATTTATATGGTCTGTATCAAAATGTTCCTTGGGAATCTGAAATAAAGTACCCTGTGCTGTGATACCAGTGTTACACGCATGTCGCCTTGAAAATTCTTCATGTTGATTCCTTTCCAGTATTTCAGGTCTTAAATATATTCTACAAACAATTGCAGCAAGGACAGCACTCTTTATGGAATATGAAGGAAAATATAAAGTACAAACTTTCATTTTTCTTATGATCAACAAACAAAACACTTGAGGAAATCTTTAAAGAATCCAAAAAAAAAAAAAATTGAAAACAAAGTTACTCATTTTCCTTTTTATTATTTTTCCTTTTAACCGAGACAGCAATTTACTACCTAAAAGACAATCTTAAGTTAAAATGCTTTACTTTTTAATCATTGCATCCTTTTCAATTCAATTTTCTAGTTTATGTTTTTTTCAGCCTGAGTAAACAAACTTATGATACATTGGCAGGAACTTAATGTCTTGATGTCAATGAACTGACTGTGGACCATTTCAAATAGTTAAATAACAGATGCGTTCATTCTTCAAAGGCGGACCTGGTGTGGCCTTCACTTCAAAAAAATTTAAATCACACCATGAAAAGCGTGAAGACTCCAGCTCCAGCCAGATACTCCTTAACTTCCAAACGAGAACGAGACACGAAAAGTCTCGGAACTAAAAAATAAACCCAACGATGAATTAAGGGGTGAAGTAGTAAGTATGAGAGGAGATTTACGGACAGAGATCCTCGTCTACGGCTTCCTCCCCTCACCCGTCCAATGAAAAAAACCTCCCATGGACCTCAATACCTCTGCTCACACTGCTATACAAGCCTTAGTGTTATCTATTTGGCTTGAAGGTTTCTATACATCTACAAATATATAACAAATAAAACTTGCAGGCAAAAATAGTTCGGTTTCCAATAGAAACACCCTTTTTTCCTGAAAATACAGCAGTATCTGAAATATTTCTCTTATTTGTCCCCATTTCTCTGCATCAGGAAGCTCTTCCACCAACGAACAGAAGAAAAAAAGTATCTACAAACTTTGTAAACAGACCTGTGTCTTCCAAAAAAATTAAAAAAACAAAAAAAAACAAAACATAAATAATAATAATAATAATAATAATAATTCAAAATATTAACAGCCAAATGATGCAGAAATCAGTGTTTGAATAAGCAAAGGGCAAAAAAGAACAAATGTACAACACCATCCAGATAAAGAGAAGCAAAAGCCTATGAGCTAAACTCCCGAGAGCTCCTTGGCTCCGCCCCTCTCATCCAATGAGTTCTCCAGGCATCAGTCTCTGTGGAGACAAACAGGTGTTGTGTTTCGTACCGAGGGGCGGAGATAATCAAAGGGACGTCTCTAGGCTGTGCATGGGGCTCCCGGGAGCTGAGGGTGTGGCTGGCTTGCTAGGATCCAGGAAGAGGTGGATGCCGCTGTCAACGGCGTTATTGTTCTGATTGGGCGAGGGTGGGGGAGGAGGCGTGGGTGTGGCGTTTCTCTTAGTGGGGGCGTCGTCCTCCGCGTCCGTGTCGTCGATGAGCGGGATGTGGGGTTCCGAGTCCTCTATCCGGAACTCCGGATGGGTCATGAAGTTGTGGATGGAGGTGCGGGACTCTGGCTTCTCCAGGCCCTCATAGGGCGACAGCGAGCTGCGGAATGCATTCACCACTCGGATCTGCGGGAGAACGGGACGGAAAGTCAGCGTCGCCACTCTTGAGAAATCCAACAGCCACATGTACACAACAGGCACACCAGAAACATTCCTACTTTATTATTATTTTTTTTAGGTACATGTTAAACCAAACGCCAAATGGGCTGGTTTTAATTGATGAGTGGGTGAGGTTAGCGCACCAAAACCGTCTGAGAGAGAGTGTGTGAGCGTGTCAGATGTCGTGCAACTGAGTGGACGAACTCTTGAAAACCTGATGCTTGTGTTACGGTGAGCTTATCCTCTTTTCTCAAGAAACTGGAAAGAACTTGGGCGTCTTCTCAGTTGTGAAAAATCACAGAAAGCCAATTTTCAAAATGCAAATGAGAAAGAGAGAGAGACAGGAAAAGAGAGAGGCCAAGGTAACCCCAGAGGACACAGCTCAACACATGAGGTTAATATTTTCGGGCATGCTCATATTGGAAGGGGAGGGATCGATCACTGATTATGTTGTGAAGTCGAGACGCAAAACTTGAAAGCAGCCAAGCAAGTTGAAGCTTTAAACCAGCACAAGTAAATTCACAAACGGTCTAGAGACTGGACCCATGCAGAGCAGCGCTACCTTGTGGTTCAACAGAGGTAAACCTTTGAGTATAGCCCATGACACATTTCAGAGAATCTAAGAGGGAATATGCGGCAGTCAGTGTTGGAGCATTTCGTACCCTGTCCGTTAGCAAGACTACAACAAGAACACAGAATACAAAAAGTGCCCTGAACAGAGAAAAAGGGGGTTGTGGACAGCCAGGACCTGATGAAAGATGGAAATATTGATGTGGTTAGAATCAAGCTAAAAGACAAACGACATGATTCCCCATTGGCTTTTCATCCAGTCGCAGATCTTCCCTGTAAAATAACGTTACATCAATAAGGACAGACAGAGAGAAAGAGGATGATAAATCTGGCACTGAGTATGAGACAGTGTCGCAGAATGGGTGAACGAGCAAAAACTGACGCCACAGGAAAGGTGACGAACTACTAAGAGGAGAGGAAGTTCACTTCTGTCTGATCCTACAGATACTTACCAAAACGCTGCCTTTAAACATGACAACAGAGCAATTTTCTGCAATCGGTCTGGTTATCAGTGACCATGGGCGTATACTCAAAACATTTACTCGCTAGGAGCCTGGCGAGCACGCGCAGGGCTGCAGACACACCGGACGGGATTAGACAACGACTCTTCGTCGGTGAGAACCCAGCCAAAGCGTCAAACACAGACACAGATACCTCAACCTTAACACTTAAGATACACAGCCGTTAACATTGAGAAGCAATGTGGAAGATGTTTCATTTCGTTTGGAACAAGAGAGCGAGAGAAAAAGAGAGAAGGAAGGACATTAGGAGAAGAATGAAGACCGTTAGGCGAGAGGAGGAAATGTTAATTGTCATGCACTAAGAAACACGCACTCACACCCGACAGTGGCAGAAGCGGTGTTGAAGGCAGTAGCAGGAGATAAGGCTACATGTGTAGGGCTAGAAACATTGGTTACATCGTGCTGTTGGCTGGTGCTGGAGGGCTGGCGCCTGACGGCCGCCTGAAAGGAAATTCCGCTCTGGAACGCACTCACAACATCCATCTGGAAGGAATCAGAGAGTGTGATAGGCCCAGAGAACGCACAGGAGAGAGAAAGACAGAGAGTGAGAAGTAGAAGTGAGAAGAGGAGGGATAGAGGAAGAAGGGCACCCATATAAAAGAAGACAGGGACAGAGCAGCTGAGAGAGAGAGAGAGAGAGAAAAAAAAGGCACTGAATTAAAAGAACCTGACCTGACATTTGCCTTTAGCATTGATCGGCTTATTGCACTGACAAACTGCATTAATAAACCCTCTTCCACCAGTATAAGGTCACCATAAGTGGCCGATCGATTGAAGGGAGTACTAACTCAAACCATAATCATGGGGAGATCAAAACTGATTAAGCAAGGCGGGCGATTGGGTTGTTCCTGAGCTCGGACTGCAGAGCAGTGTGGTTTTCAAGAGGTTACCTGAGTCTGAATGCGATTCAGGCCTCTGAACCAGAGGATCTGCCCCCTGCGGAGCTCGCGCTCAGCGTGATCGATTTCATCCAGGTCCTCGAGCTCCTCCAACTCCTCGTCTGGGATTTCTTCCTTCTGCGTTCCATGACCGGCAGTCTTCAGGAACTTCAGCCGACTCGTCGGAATCGAGGAGATAATCTGAACGAGGGCGTAGATATAAATCAAATGGCCAGAAGATAAAAAACTAAATGCTCTCAGTCTAGCAATTCGGTTTAGTGCCTATAGGGGGCACTGCTTTGTTACTATTGAGAAACTCAGATTGGTGTATTGAAAGCAAGTTACTGGCTACAAGTAGTTTTTTTGCTCACCTGTCCCCACAGAAGACATCCAAAGCCTAAGAAGATGCACCATAGCCACTGCTCAATGCTCAGCCCCACACAGCTAAATGGCTTTCCTCCAAATTGCACTATGATGATCTAAGTGGGAAAAAATGTAAATAATTTTTTGAGTGACATGCTTAGATCACATTCTGCTCAGCGATTTGTGTCCCTGGACCACAAAACCAGTCGTAAGTAGCACGGGTATATTTGTAGCAATAGCTTTTTTTAATGGCAAAAATCATTAGGATATCAAGTAAAGATCATGTTCCATGAAGATATTTTGTAAATTTCCTACTGTAAATATCTCAAAACTTAATTTATGATTAAGTTATTAAGGTATGCATTGCTAAGAACTTCATTTGAACAACTTGAAAGCTGATTTTCCTCTGTATTTTAATTTTTTGTCCACCCTCAAGGTTTCCAGATTTTTTAAATAGTTGTATCTCAGCCAAATATTCTCCTATCTAAACAATTTATTAAGCTTTCAGATGATATATAAATCTCGGTTTCCAAAAAATGTACCCTTATGACTGGTTTTGTGGTCCGGGGTCACATTTGTAGGATTTGCTGCATACCTGAATAACAAAAGTCCCAAAGACAATTGTACAAAAGATCATGTTGTTGAAAATGCCTTCAAAAACATTTCGTTCTCCGTGGATCTTTCGTGCGTTGATTTCGTTGAACAGCTGCATCATGACAAAAGTGTTGAAGACGATGGTGTAATGCTCAGAAGGAGGAGCGTGAAGAGGGGCGTTACGTCCACTGTCGATGTCGAACATCTTTTCACCTGAGAAATGAGCAGAAAGTACAGCATTGTAGACTCTTTTGAAGGACACATCCTGTATTTTGTAATAATGCCACAAAGGGCTATGACTGCAGGTACTATAGAAAGAGCTCAGTTGACTAATTCTTTCAGCAAAAGTGCAAAGTTTTCTTATTATGCACATTATTTAACTTGTTAAATTTCCATGGATGTTTGGTTTTTGCTGTTATTATGTGCATGGCTCAATCACACGTGCTGTTAGTTCTTACCAGCAAAAAGTAGAGTGAAGATGATAGTGAGCTGGTAGACCGCATGACCCAGTATGTTCTTCATCATTGTCCGGGAGATGAGGGGTTTATTACGGCCGTAAGGCTTCCTCAGCAGAAGAGATTCAGTGGGGGGTTCAGTGGCCAAGGCCAAAGAGGCAAATGTGTCCATAATCAGATTTACCCATAACATCTGTACAGCTTTCAAAGGAGAGTCCTGGGAGAGTGAGAGAGAACAGGAGGTGACCGTTCTGACCTCATTCACTGCTGCCACCTTCATAACATTCAAAAACACCCTCTCAGCTGTGCATTAGTACTGAATCCTTTGCTCAGTTTTTTGCACAGATTTTGGGTAAAATATCTGAAATTCTGCAATGAATTTAATGGGTTAGTTCACACAAAAATAGAAATTCTGTCATTAATTACTCACCCTCATGTCCTTCCATACCCGTAAGATTTTCATTTATTTATGGCACAAATGTGTGACTCTGGCCACAAAACCAGTCATAAGGGTATTTTTTATTGAGATTTATATATTTGAAAGCCAAATAAATAAGCTTTCCATTGATGTGTGGTTTGTTAGGATAGGACAATATTTGGCCGAGATACAACTATTTGAAAATCTGGAATCTGAGGGTGCAAAAAGAATCACCTTTAAAGTTGTCCAAATGAAGTTCTTAGCAATGCATATTACTAATAAAAAAAATTACATTTTGATAATATGTATATTTACAGTGGGAGACTTACAAAATACCTTCACAGAACATAATCTTCACTTAATATCTTAATGATTTTTTTGCATAAAAGAAAAATCAATCATTTTGATCCATAAAATGTATTTTTGGCTATTGTTACAAATATACCCATGCTACTTAAGACTGGTTTTCTGGTCCAGGGTCACATGTTTTTTGACAAAATCCAGGAGCTTTCTGACCCTGCATAGACAGCAATGCAACTAACATGTTTAAGGCCCAGGAAAGTAGTAAGGATATCGTCAAAATAGTCCATGTGACATCAGTGGTTCAACCAGTGGTAAACAAGGCATTGTGGTACTCTCATGAACATGCATCGAAGACTGACACGGAAGAGAAAAAAATTGTTGAATAAAGTCATCATTTTACTTTTTTGGAGCACAAATGTATTCTCGTAGCTTTATAGCATTAGGGTTAAGCCACTGGTGTCATGTGGACTAATTTAACAATGTCCTTACTTCCTTTCCGGGTCATCAGTTGCATTGATTTCTATGGTGGGTCAGAAATCTGCCGGATTTTATAAAAAAATATCTCAATTCGTATTTTAAAGATGAACAAACATCTTACGAGTTTGGAACGACATGAGGGTAATTAACGACAGAATTTTTATTTTTGGGTGAACATACCCTTTACAAATGAGAATACCAAAATCAGATTAGACTGTAATTAATAAACAAGAACTTCGGAATGACAGGTGCTGAAATTCTCATGGAATTTGATTCTGAGTGGGTCTGCTCTTGAGCAATTTCCAGGGACAATTACACACGAAACAAGCAGAACACCTGAGGCTCGAGGCCATATCCAGCCTTGGCTACTGACAGCAATGCAAAGCGCAAATGTAATCCCTCCCATTCATTATGCAATAATACAGAACCTCAACTGCAATCAGCCCGACTATCATTCCATTTAACAGAGGAGAGCTGGCTCATTTCGGCCTGGTGCTTTGCCGGTGGACAGCAATGCCAGACCCCATGCCGACTGCCTTGCAGTCTTCCTGCCTCAGACTAACAATTTCCAATCACTTCACACAGGATGGGTAGCAATCAGCTGCTTCCATCAACCACCACGGTGCATCTGTTAACACGCAATCCTTTGCGTAAAGCTGCGCTATTTAGCTTAAGCTCTTTTATACTGATACCTGTGTGATGCAAGCTCCAGTGAAGGCCACGATCACAGCCACCACATTGACGGTGAGCTGGAACTGGAGAAATTTTGAAATGCTGTCGTACACATTCCGCCCCCACATGACGGCCTTGACGATGCTGCTGAAATTGTCATCAGTGAGAATGATATCGGAGGCTTCTTTAGCCACGTCTGTGCCGGCGATGCCCTGAGAATACAAAGCCCATTCAAAATGAATCTAGCGCACAGAATCCTTGGAGGATTCATTTTTTCTGTAGCCACGTCAGGCAGACCCACATACCATGGCAAACCCAACATCGGCCTTTTTTAAGGCAGGGCCATCATTGGTGCCGTCTCCCGTTACCGCCACAACCTGCCTCTGCTCCACAACGGTGCTGTCAATTATACCTAAAAGAGAAAAGACATGCGTCAAGACGAGCAGGATGACATTGCAGAGCAAAATTATACTTTTAAACAGAATTTCTGAGCACCTTTGACTAGCGTATGCTTGTCTGTCGGCGAAGACCTCGCCAGCACCCGGAGTTTAGGCCATATTTTGTCAATCCGCTCTTGTTCGATCTAAAACAAAAAGGATTATGTTATGAGCTTGTGAGCTTCTGTTTATCCGAGTCTTGCTACTAATGAATTGTGCCTCTCACCTCTCCCTTTTCATTACGGATCCGGCGGTTGAACTCCTTGCCCTCCAAGCAGAGAAAGTCATCTCCTGGCTGCAGGATGCCACATTTACTTGCAATAGCGCGGGCAGTGTTAAGATTGTCCCCGGTGACCATGCGCACCGTGATTCCAGCACGCTGGCACTTTCTAATGGCATCAGGGACCTGAGCAGGAAAGATTTATTAAGTTTGCATTTTACAAAGAAATTCCTCTTCAAAACTTGTTTAGATAGCCAAGGCTTTACCTCTGGTCGAACTGGGTCTTCAATGCCCACGACACACAGACAGGTGAGCCTGGTCAGGATATCGCTCTCGTTATCCCAGTCTGGTTCACCTTCAGAGGCAGGGAAGTCCCTGTAAGCCAGGCAGATGGTCCTCAAGCCCTCGGAGGCCATCGGTTCAATCACTCTCTTCACCATGTCGTCTCTGTCCCTGGGCCGAAAAACCTTTGCCTCGCCCGTCGCTGTCAGGATTTTATAACACCTGGGTGAGGAGAGAGCAGGCAAGATATTGCAGATACCCAACAGCACAGCAACTGAGCCATCCAAGTAATTTCTCCGGGGAAATCTATCAGTAACACAGCCTTGGGGCTTTGGAGCCGGAGGTGAAGCATTTGATCTATCAATCAAGTTTGCTGACACACCTCTCTCACATGCTTCTCGCTAGAATACTACAGTGTTTTACTTCAACTATAAGATGCTACGACGTGAATTTGTGTTGGGCATTTATGATTGAGGATGGCATACTTCTTCAGCAGAATCTCGGAGGCTCCTTTGCTGAACATCCGGAAGCTTCCGTCAGCATTCTTTAGCACGGTGCTCATGGATTTCCTGACGGAGTTGAAGGTGTAGACCTTGTAAAGCTTCTCTTCAGGGATTTCGTTGCGAATTGCTTGATACTCTCTTTTCAAGTCCAAGGCAAAGCCCAGCAAGGCACATTCAGTTTTGTTGCCCACCTGACGATTCAGGCCTCCCTCCTTCTCAGGGGACTGAAAAAGAAGATAAATAAGTTTTAAAAACCAAATGCATTAAAATACCAAGAAATTGTTGAATGAAGCTTTTTTGGTTTGCTTTGTGCACAAACATATTCTTGTAGCTCCATAAAGTTAAAGGTTGAACCACTGATGTTACATGGACTATCTTAACGATGTCCTTACTACCTTTCTGGGCCTTGAATTTGTCAGTTGTGTTGCCGTCTATGCAGGGTCAGAAAGCTCTAAGGTTTCATCAAAAATATCTTAATTTGTGTTCCGAAGATTAACAAAGGTCTTGCGGGTTTGGAACGGCATGAGTAATTAATGACAGAATTTTCATTATTGGGTGAACTGTCCCTTTAAAGGTGCTATTTTATATACTGTTATAGTATTTTTTGAACATTTTGAATTAACCTTGATTTTTATATTTTCAGTTTTCATATTAGTTCAAGTTATTATACAAATAGTTTTATGTAGTTTAGACGTTTAAAGCCAAAAAATATTTTTATTAGGTTTAGTTTACAATAAATAACACTGGTGAGATTTACCTCAATACATTACTGACTTACAGTGCATAAGACAATGTGTAGTTAAAATTTTTTAAATGTTCTTTTAATTTAATGAAATTAATTTTCTTTAATAAAAAACAAAACAAAAAAATGACCAGTCAAAAGTTTTTGAACAGAAAGATTTTTAATATTTTTTTAAACATTTTATTTTTTCTTTTAAAAAGTCTCTTAGTCTCTTCTGCTCACCAAGCCTGCATTTATTTCATCCAGAGTACAACAAAAACAGTCAAATTTACTATTTAAAATAACTGTTTTCTATATACATATATATTTTAAAATCTAATTTATTCATATGATTAAAAAGCTGAATTTTTAGCATCATTACTCCATTCACATGATCCTTCAGAAAGCATTCTAATATTCTAAATTGCTGCTCAAAAAACATTATTATTATGTTGAAAACAGCTAAGTAACTTTTTCAGGTTTCTTTGATAAATAGAAAGTTCAGAAGAACAGCATTTATCTGAAACAGAAATCCTTTGTAACATTATAAATGTCTTTATCATCACTTTTGATCAATTTAAAGCATCCTTGCTAAATAAAAGTAGCTTTTTTTTCTTTTGAATGATATACTGTATGATTTATCTTGAACAGCAAATCAGCATATTCAAATGATTTCTGAAGGATCATGTGACACTGAAGACTGGAGTAATGGTGCTGAAAATTTAGCTTTGAGCACAGGAATAAATTACATTTTAAAATATATTCAAAAAGAAACCAGTTATTTTAAATAGTAAAAATATTTCACAATATTACTGCTTTTGCAGTATTTTGGATCAAATAAACGTAGTCTTTGTGAGCAGAAGAGACTTTTGACTGGTAGTGTATATGGGTATTATGCTTGCCTAGAGACTCACCATGATTTTGGTGGTGTAAGCACAGTTCACACTGATGCCCAGTATAAGCAGGTCCATGATGTTGGAAGGAATGACATCGGGCTCAGGGACTTTCTTGTAGTGCTTATCAGCGATAAAAACCTGAACGACTGTCATCCGGTTCATAGTCAGAGTCCCTGTTTTATCCGAACAGATGGCTGTGGCATTGCCCATGGTTTCGCAGGCATCAAGATGCCTCACCAAATTATTGTCTTTCATCATTTTCTGAAAAACAGCAGCAAAGTAAAACAATAAAAAAAACTGAGATGGAATTTATCACCATAAACAGACAGATAAACAATAAACAGAAAAAAAGTCCACTAATCCACAATTAAATGGCAGAAATCCAGAGAAGTAATATTACTATGTATTGTCTAACAAAGTCTGGACAGAGGGTTAATGTCACAAGATGGTCAGTACAGACCACGAACATTTATACAGAAGATGCAGAGTCATACTTTGACAGAGTAAGCCAGCGAGATGGTTACAGCCAGCGGAAGACCCTCAGGAACAGCCACCACCAGCACGGTCACACCGATGATAAAGAACTTAACAAAGAACTGGATGTAAATGGGAGTGCACTCTTTTTCCCAAGGAAGTCCCTGGATCCAAAAAGTGTCCATCACGAAAAGCACCACCAAAATGATCACCGTGATAGCTGACATCACCAGACCTGCACAGGAACAAACACACCTCTAAACCCATGCTACATAGGCCAAGCAAAAACCATTACCACTGCGAAACCACAAATGCAGTTTTCTGTATTATGTTGACATATTTCCTATTCAAACCAGAAGTTAGGCAAGACATCCTTTTTGAAATAGCTAACAGACTTCAGTGATGTCACAGCCGTGAACTACTGCACACTTTAAACGCATCTACCTCCTAAAGTATCTTTTTTTATTTTTAAGAGAACCGTGCTTACCTGCTTTTCCGATTTGGACCGCTAATTTGGTCAGTTTCCCTTGCAAAACTGATTTCTCTTTCTTTGGCAAGTTGGCTTTTCTCTTCTCCTCACCATCAGCCCCTTCATCACTGTTTAGAGGCTGCATCTCCATTGCAGCACCATCCTGGGCTTTAGCTACAAACAGAAACACAGAAAACTAAATATGCATTCATATTATCTGGTGCTGGTGACTATGATTTTCTCCACACCCGGAGCACAGGAAGCATTTTCTAATTAAATTGTGGTTCCCTCTATGTG
The DNA here is from genome assembly GCA_012976165.1 of Labeo catla. Lineage (NCBI taxonomy): Eukaryota > Metazoa > Chordata > Actinopteri > Cypriniformes > Cyprinidae > Labeo > Labeo catla. Next base: position 970,026 of record VONZ01000120.1, read on the forward strand.
ACAAATATAATTAAGTGAGCAGATGCATTAATTATAATAGTGATCATAAATGAATGGTAATTTTATTACAGTTTGAGAAAACACAGCTCAAGATCATCCACACATTTAGGAGCCACACGCAAGCCAATGTGACCAAGTATCCTAGCATCGCCACACTCGGATGTCCAGTCCGTCACTTATCGTTATCGGTTATAAAAGACGAAATGCACACACTTATCCGTCGCTCTGCGTGCTCAAAGTACAGCCTGCCAGTGAGGTGACATCACACAACAAAGAACTCAGCATGCGTGCAATCATACAGACAAGCACGCAGTGGGGCATCTCCGTCTATCGCTGCTGTAGTATGACGCAGTCGGCCTGTGTGCAGGATTTAACCGGTGTGTGATGTGAGGTAATGCGACTGCGTTTAAATTAGCGGGGGGTAAAGGCCGACGCGGGACTGCTATTCTACTGTGCCGTGTTGCTGCGCTCTACTCGCAGAGCCGTAATGCTAGTCTGCTGGATTACAGCTCACTTCTGGCAGGGCGATCTGTAGCCGGGGCTTCAGTAAACACACTTTTTGAGTAAACGCTACAGAGTTGGTTTCATTTTAATATGCCAATTTGTCACTTTTGATCAAATTAAAGGATTAGTTCACTTCCAGAATACAAATTTCCTGATAATTTACAAGATGTTTGTCTTTCTTTCTTCAGTCGAAAAGAAATTAAGGTTTTTGAGGAAAACATTCTATGATTTTCCTCTGTATTGGTGTTCAATGGAGGTCAGAGGGTTGAAGGTCCAAACTGCAGTTTCAATACAGCTTCAAAGGGCTCTCTACTAGGGATGTAACAATATTAAAATCTTACGATACAATAATATCGTGATATGAAGTGCACAAAACGATATTTATTGTAATAATAACAAATGAAGAGTTGGAAAAAATTGACAATTTTACCATTTTAAAGTTTATTATTTGATCTAATGCACTGTGAGAGTTGAAAATTAAGAGCTTCAACCTATGTTCTTAACTAAGAAAACTTAAGTCAGAATTAAAGTGAATTAACTTGAATCTGAACTCAACCCTCTTTTTATGTATACTGTCTTAATCTAGATTGGTGTTTTAGGAAGCCAAACAAATTAGAATATAATGATAACAACAATGACAGTAATAGCCATATATTGTAAAACAATTGCATTGCAAAATAAGCGAAAATGAATCTCTCATAAGTACATAATTTTTTTTACATTTGGACTGCAGTAACATTACCCATTTAAACCGCTAGCTGTCAGCAATTCATACTGCACTTTTAAGCTTTTATTTTGACGGAAACAACAGTAGAGCTTTTATTTTGAAGGAAAACTCCAGCTACAGTGAAAGCAAGCTTACAAAAACGTCTCACTACAAATCTAGTGAAATGCTGTAATCATCTGCTGCGAAAATAAAGCATAACTGGTGGCCGTCGCGTTCCCAAATGCGCGCTAAACAAGTTCACTGTGAACTGGGGCGCAGAAAACACCGGATCACGAGCTGATCGGCCTCTACAACGTGTGTGCTTCGCTTTGAAACGCGCAACGAAACAGACGATGAAGGGTTTAAGCCATGTTGTGCTTTCGGTTTTAGTTCATTAGACAAATACAGTTTCAAAGCATAATGGCTTAAAACACAACTTTAAAGACCTTTTATGTTAGAATAAGTAGATTAAATATATATTTTAAAAACTACACTTTTTTTCGGAAGACGTATCGTTTCATATCGTCATGTAACCACGATAATATCAAGACAGTTGTGCTATCACGATATTGAAAATATCATAACATCCCTAGGCTCTACATGTTCCCAGCTGAGAAATAAGGGTCTTATCTATTAAACAATCGACCATTTTCTAAAAACAATAAAAATGTACATACTTTTTTTTTTTTAACCACAGTTGCTCATCTTTCACTAGCTCGACTTCACACATTGTAAGTCACGTTGGAAAGGTAGGCAGAAGTGTTTACAATGCCAATGTGCAAAGAAAGTCAAACACCCTTTACAAAAAAAAGGTAAAACAAGTTTTTCACCCTACCCTTCCTTTTTGACCGAAATTAGCAGTCGAAGTACTAACCATGCATGACCTTTCCAATGTGTATACATAATGCACAAGATCAAGTTAAGCATTTGTGGTTAAAAAGTATATACATTTTAATTTTTGTTTTAGAAAATGACAGATCGTTTCACTAGAAAAGACCCTTATTCCTCAGCTGGGATCGTGTAGAGGCCTTGGAAGCTGCATTAAAACTGCAATTTGGACCTTCAACCCACTGATCCCTATTAAAGTCCACTATATGGAGAAAATCTCGGAATGATTTCCTCAAAAACCTTAATTTCTTTTCGACTGAAGAAAGAAAGACATGAACATGTTGGATGACATGGGGGTGATTATCCAAAATTTTTTTATTCTGGAAGTGAACTAATCCTTATAATTAATGCAAATTATACATTTCTTTCAAATCTCGAAAACTTTCAAATGGTAGCGTCATAATCCAAAAACTGGCTAACTTCTCGACACTTCACACACGCACACTTCTCTGCACCTCACACTAGTATGGATAAGCTTTAATAAAGATCCAATAGCACTAATGGGTTAAGGCGACGTTTTTAATGCAGGCTGCAGCATGTAAGCGGGTGGCCTTCTAAGCCAATATGGTGTTCATTATGTCATTAAGTCAATAGGGTTACTCACCTTTCTTTCTGTTCTCCACAGAGCCATCCTGCTTTTTATCTGTCAAAAGAGAGAGACAGAGAAGCCACATAACAAACACTTACTAATTTATTCATTATTCGCCATTATGCAAGCGACGGTTCTGCAGCGCACATTTAAACATATTTCCAATTATGCAAATCTTCTCTTTGATTTAGCAGAATGAGAAAAGGCCCTAGAATATTTACGAACAGATGTGTGCCACGACCTCATGAGGTTTTTTAAATCCACAGCCGTGGCTAGACCACAAACACACAAAATTGCAATGAGGTGCACAGTCGCTGAACAGCAACTTGGGGCCCAACCTCTGCAAGTACTGAAATATTCATGTATCTGCAGGCACTCATTTGGAGACCCAACACGTGAGCCACGGGCTGCAGAAATGCATTAAACTGCAGTTAGTTAATGGAGCGCGCAAGAAATCGTTACATTTTTCTATGAGTCATTGCTTCAGACATTTTATACCAGACAGAAAAATACTGCTAAATTAAAAAAAAAGAAAGAACAACAACTCTCTTTTTTTGAGTTTGACAAAAGCACACTTTCATGAATGCTGGAACACACACACATATGCCCAGCCTATTCAATTCATCTCTGCCGCCACAGTAGCTACAGACTGAAAAGGCCACTGGTTGGTCTATTTTAGTTTCTAAAAGGCAGCAAATAATACAGACAACTTACTTTTCTTCTCTTTCTTTCTCTCCTTTTCTTTCTTCTTCTCCTCTTTCTCCTCCTCGTCCTCATCATCTTCTCCCGCCCCCAGTAGCGTGAAGATGATTCCAGTTTGGGAATTGACTCCGACAGCAGTGACAACCATTTTTCCAGAGCCCTCCATGACATGAGTACCTGCACAGAGGAAGATGAGGTGAATAAGGGCCAGACCAAACAATATATTTACCTCTGGATCTAAAACAGTCACAAACACCTCAGTATTCTCTCAAAAAAATGGTTGTAGCAATTCGTTATTGCATTAATTCACTTACAGAATAAAGATTTCCAGACAGTTTATTAACCCTCACGTCATCCAAGATGTTCATTGCTTTCTTTCTTCAGTCGCAAAGAAATTAAGTTTGAGGAAAATGTTCCAAGGTTTTTCTCCATATAGTGGACTTCAATGGTGACCAACAGGTTAAAGGTCCAAACTGCAGCTTCAATGCAGCTTCAAAGGGCTCTACATGATCCCAGCTGAGGAATAACGATTGGTCATTTTTTAAAAAAAAGACAAATGCTCATCTTGCACTAGGTCTGCGATGCGCATCCGCGACTTCACATATTACATAATCACGTTGGAAAAGGTCACGCCTGGCTAGTTCTTCGTCTGTGCACTTTGGTTCAAAAAGGTAGTAGGGCAGAAAACTCTTTCAACTTTAAAATCGATCTGACACCGTTTTACCTTTTTTGGTAAAGAGTGTTTGACTTTTTCGCTTTGTAAACACTGGGTCGGTACTTCCGCCTATGTCACACGTGACCATTCCAACGTGGCTACATAATTGGTATTCTTTTTTAGAAAATGACCGGTCGTTTTACACGATCGTCAAGGATCATGTAGAACCCTTAGAAGTTGCACTGAAACTGCAATTTGGACCACTTGAAGTCCATTATATGGAGAAAAATTCTGGAATGTTTTCCTCAAAAACTTTAATTTCTTTCCTACTGAAGACAGACATGAACATCTTGGAAGACATGGGGGTGAGTAAATTGTCAGGAATCATTCTGGAAGTGAACTGATCCTTTAAAGCAGGATGGATTCTGATTGGCTGTGAGTGTTTCTATCATTCATCAGCTGGAAAAAGTAATTTTGAATTTAATTCCAACAATCGTTTCTCTGTCGTTATCATTACAGTTGAGGTGTGGAGGTGTGTATTTCTTTAAATTTTAGATGGTTTTTAAAATTAGATCTTTATGGCTATCATTATAGTTAATGTCCTTTGAGTGAACAAGCTTTAAAACAGGATGAAGACTCAAACAGGCAGATCTTCAAAGTGCCCATTTTTCTGGCCTTTATTACAGACTATTTAAGCTTGAGAAGGGGGTCTATGGGGGAAAAAAAAATGTCAGGGAGAGGTATCTGCTGGGGTAGACTCAGCATGCTAACGCAGGCTCTGCTGGAGAAGTGCCCATTCAGGCTCACAAATCCCTCCTCATCTCCTCTGGGATGGCACACAGCAATGTCATTCTATCAGAGGATCAACTGGCTTTCATAAAATGGGATTAGCTGAAGATGTGCACTAGCCTCGCTGAGAGGGAGCAGGTCCTACATAGCAAACATCTGAATTCCCAAGTTGGACATTTATTTGGTTTGGCTGAAATTTTGAGTAGAGGTGAGACAGGACACATAGAAAATGCTAAAATGCTACAGGATTGTGCAACCAAACATTGGCTTGTTTGTCATGTCCCACCTGATAGCAGCATAGCATCTTTCTCCAACGATTTCTTCACATGGTCAGACTCTCCAGTTAAAGAGCTCTCATCTATTTTGAGGTCGTTGCCCTGGATGAGAATGCCATCAGCAGGCAGGAGGTCACCTGATGAAGATCAGTGAAGCATCCCATCACAATAACGTACATTACCGTCAGCAGCTTTTGAATTTATTTCAAGGTGACTATACAGGAAAAAGTAATAATTATGTCAGAGTAGCTATACTTAAACTTCTGATTTTCCTTCTAAGGAGGAAATGAAAGATCCTGCAAATTTACCAGCTTACCATATTTAATTTGTGCAATGTCCCCGACGACAATCTCGGCCACAGGGATCGGAATGACTTGCCCTCCCCGCACCACCGTAAACTTCTGCTCTTGTTCAATGCGGCTCTGTAAGCCACGGAACTGCTTCTCTTTGCTCCAGTCGTTGAAGGCCGTCACGAGCACCACGCAAATAACAGATAGGAGGATAGCCGCTCCTTCTATCCAGCCGGCTTCAGCTTCTCCTTCATCCTCTACTCCACCCGCTGCCTTCCCGCAATCTACACACACACGCAAACACCAAATAAAACTCAGCTCAGAACAACCAGAATTTGAGATGATGGTCTATAAATAGGTGACTTACTTCTATTTTCTGAATCCGGAGGTTTATAAAAAGAAAGGCCTAAAGAAACTATTGCTGCCACTTCCAAAATAATCAATGTTACATCTTGTAATGCTTCCCATACTAACTGAAGAAAGGTTTTTGGCTTTTTCGGAGGTATAAAGTTCTGTCCAAATACTACTTTTCTTTTTTCGATATCTGGAGGCTGCCCACTTAATCCTAGAAGAAAAGAGAAGGGAAAAAAAATTAATAATTCAAGTAAACACTGAACACAGCTCTTCATATATAGCAACTTATGATTTATAACAGGTTTATATGAGAGTCAGGATTAGTGAGAAAGAAAGGACCTATGGGTCAACAACAGTAGCTTTTAAAGATAAAGACTTTCTGAATAAGACTAAAAGGTCACATAGAAGCAATATGAAAAAAATTAAGGATTTAACTGCACAAATATTACATATATACATAAATTCACTTACTCACCAAGGCTGAAAAAAAAAATTGCAATAGATTTTTTATTTCAAAATATTGTAAAATGTATTTATTCAGTTTATCCTATTTATTTATTTAATTATTTTTTAATTTATTTAATATATTGTAAATTTATTAATTTATTAATGTAAATGAAAAGCAGAATTTTCAGCAGCTATTACACTCTTGCAAGTAACATTTCTTTAGTCAATGTTGAAAACAATTGTGCTGCTTAATATGTTTTTGGAAACCGATTAAAAAAAAGGATTAAAAAAAAAAAAAAAAGTTTAAAGAACAGCATTTATATGAAACAGAAATTTGCAACGTTGTATTTACTGTCATTTTTGATCAATTAAAAAAAAAATCCTTGCTGAATAAATATGTAATTTTGTTCAAAAACCCAAGCTTTTGAATGCCACTGAACATCAATATTTTTTTTCTATATTATCTTTGACCATCTGCACTCTTACAACTAAAAAGTAACTGTCATGCTAGTTTCAACCAGTTTTAGCCATGTCTGTCTATATCCAGGCTAAAATCTTGATTCAAAAAACATAAGCTTACACTGTTTTGTATTTAATCGACTATGAGCTATTAGCACAGCTAATCCACAGTAAAGCGTGTGGGATTTTGACAAGACCATGAGAATTTCCTGGGTGTGAAAACTTAATCCGAACCAAATAAGGAACGTGATAGGGCAAAAACAAACGTTGAGTACACTGTATGCCGGAATCATTCAAATGCACTGGTTTAACAGCAGTCCTCTGGTTTGCCCATTTGAATAACATCTCTATATTCAAAGCAGGTATTCAAAGAAGTCATGTTGTGTGTATTCAGTTCACTCACTCCGTTCACTCGCTCACCACATGTTAAGAGACAAAAACAGGATGACCTGATGTGGTGAATGAGCTATGTGGACGAAAAGGTTGCATGCAGTCATGTGTGTTTATGCATCTAGTGTCTGGGCGTCAGAATGAATGTGTATGTGTGACTGAACAGGATGGTTTGCCTGCCAGACCGGAGAGCAGCCTGGTCAGCAGAGCCTATTGTCATGACAACATCCTCCACATTACTCAGCAAAGCCACAGAGCTGCTCGCCTCTTGCTCTCTCACCCATTCATCCAAAGGTTTCACTGCATGTTAACACTCAGTGTCTCAAAAGCACATTTCTGCTACTGGATTACACTCGGCATTTGACTGCACACAACTAAGTCGCCTTTTATCTAGACAACTACAGTGTCTGAGAGATTTGCATGAATTAATTTGACACTTTTTTTTTTTTCCCCCCAAAGCTACTTGCATTACATTCAATGCATTGCATATGGGCATTCCTGTAGCTCAAACACCAGAGCAACTACAATGTCTTGGGTTTGATACCCAGGGAATGCATGAACTGATAAAACGCATACATTGAAGTCAATTTAGATAAAAGCATCTTCCAAATGCATTAATGTAAATGAAAGCATATGGATTCCTTTTTCTGGGACTCAAATGACCTTCTCACTGCGAGTATTATGTTCTACCAGCAGTGTAAAAATGATTTTTCAAAGCTGTAAATAAAACAAAAATTGAATGAGCTATTCTACTTAAGTTTCATGTTTAACCCAGTGCTTCTTTCGAATTATTCGTCAAATGTACTAACAATAGTAAACCAAAAAAGTAGATTCTTCACCAAAATGCTTTTTAAAAAACCTGACTACAAACAAAAAAAATCATAACTCTAGATTCTCAGATTCATCGTTTCTATAACTCTACCGGTTTCTATTCTAGGCAACGCTATTTTACAGAATACCCTGAATGTTGATCTTTGTGTTAGTAATAAAAAAGTCTTTTGTTGGCTGCATGTACACTATAAACTTATGAGCTTTAAATAGCATTGGATTACAACTTGAACAATGACTTCTCCAATGACCTGCATACAGTAGACATGCACAGTGTTGGTCTAACTGGTTACTAAGGAAGAGAAGCCAACAATGAATCAAACCAAAATCAAATTTTGTTTGTACTGATCCAAAAGGTACTTCTCGATGTACGCACAGCAAAACTTCAACTGCTTCAACACCAGGGCATTAAATCCAGACTTGTGTAGTGTGGAAATTGAGGCTGAGGATTACATTCTGTGTCCCTGCTTGGAGAGTGGGCTGAGGAGCAAATGAGTCAGGTCTTACGCCTCTGTCAAAAATGCATTTATGCTGCAATACACATCTCAATTCCACTCTCACTCCAGATCATGCACACAGCTACCCAACTCAACAGAAGACGGTCCAAAAAAAAAACACCTTCGAAGTCCAGCAAAACATGGGCAAGTCGACAGCTAATTATTTATATGCATGCTACTTCACTCAGTGTTATTGTGATTGCAGGAAGTGCTTAGGTTGTAAGTCTAAAACTAATGTTGGCACTAGTTGCTGCAAAGACTCCAAGGTTTTTGCAGTTTCCCAAAGGAGACCGAATCATGACGTGAGTTTCTACTTTCACCTGAGACCTTGAAAGCCTCAAAACAGGGGCCTCTATGGAAAAGAAAATGTTTTTTACTAATCTCTAATGCATTAATGAAAGAAACAGGGCAAATTACTAACACAGCATTTGATAAATATTTAACAAGGTAGATAAAGGAAGAGAGAATGTTAAATAATAAATAACTATGCTCATCAATCCATTCAATATACAGACAACAACATATACAAAGCCATCGCTGGTCATTTCCAATGATAAGCTCCACTGAGCTCCAGTTATTTAGCATACTGGAAGTGTTGGGGGTAACGCATTAAAAAAAGTAATCTGATTACGTAACTCGTGATACTTTTAAGTAACTAGTAAAGTAACTTTTTCAAATAAGTAACACCAGTTACTTTGACTGATAGCTCTCCTGTCTCCATGTTAATCAGGAGTAAGTTCAGAGATATTGTGTGCTGTTTCAGTATTCATTAAAAAAAAAAAGAAATGAATAAAAACAGTGAAATGCAAACTCAGGATATGACGCAAACCTGCAATAATTAAATGTTAAATAACACAAATATCCTTCACATATTTAATCCCAGTCTAATAACCAATGACTTTGCTGCTGACCTTCGATGATCTAATTAAGTCATACTAAGAAGCAAAAATTACTTTAGATAAATGTACATTTGTGCTTCTTTTTTTATATTATTGCTGAAGAGTGTTGAAATTTCTGTACAAATGTACATTTACTTTTCCCTCAGCCTGAGGTTTATTCAGGTCACTTTTGGTGTGAAAGGGCTTTTACGTTTGCTGTCAAATCAATTTGACAGCACTACCAAAAATAGAACTTTTTTTTATTAAAAACTAACAAGCAAGCCCTGCCAAGATTTTAAAAGTAACAAAAAAGTAAGTAACGTAACATTACTTTTCATAAAACGTAACTAACTAGTTGCAATATTTAATTTTTTGACTAAGATCTCATTCATAAATACCTGCACTAAGAGACATAAGGATATTTCTGACAGGTGCAACAGGTGCACTTAAAGTGTAATTTCTGTGCAATCAAAAAGTACTGTCCTAGACAATCTTGTCTCACACTTACGCTTTTGTTTGAGTCAATGTTGCAGTGTCGTTCTGGTTAAGATGCTCAAATAAACAGAGCAATGTTTCAAAAGTGCCTTAGAGTTAACAGGTTTCATAGAAATCAACCTACGAATGTAGCTGAGACGGAAGAAAGTACTAGAAATCCCACACTTCACCTTTAACACACTTATGAGTGTGCCAGAGCCCAGGTCATACATACTGTACAACTACAACACGTGGCTGGTTGTATAGCTTACAAACATCACCTCCCACCTGATTTAAGAAGTTTAGTCTTTTCTATGACATCCTCTATTAAATCATTCACCGAATATGAATTTAACACTTAATGCCCTAGCAGTGTTTGTCCTCAGGACCCATGAGAGGCTGGGTCATGTATACTAGTAGCTCTTCAATTAAAAATCCCATCAGTTAAAACAAACCTTGAGCAGTCACCTTTAATTTGCAGTAGAAGTCCCTCATGTCCACACATGCAAATTTGAGGAATTGAAAGACTCACTCGTATAAGACAAGAAGGATGTCACGATTTAAAGTAAAGCTGTAAAAAGTAACTAGTTAATTTCAAAAGAGTCGAAAGATTAGTGGTGGCTTTCCTACAGAATTGAGAAATGGCCTTCTTACTAATTAGAAATCCCTTTTCAATTGTCAAAGCTCTTGTAATCTTGAATGACTGCTTAATTTCCTATGGCAAAGCTGAGTGATCTGATTAAGCTGTAAAACGTGTCATAACAGCAGGGCTGCCTGCCAGCGTGCTATTGTGAAGCGGAGGGAACAGGGCAGAGCTAAAGCGGCGGATCGCCGTGGGGCTCCGATCACGGTTAGCTGTGTGCCGCGTAGCGAGAAAGGTCCCTCTATCAGTCTGGCCGATGAATAGAATATCTAGGGGGAAAATTCTCAGACTATTCTTCTATGACTAATGCACAATTCACACGGTATACAAAGCACGGGCACAGCATGGGCCAAGTTTCAGACGGTCTATTCAGGAAACAATACACACATTTTTAGGAGTCATATTGATGCTATCAGTGTGACCCCATTATTTGAGCTGCGAAGTCGAAATATACATTTCCACTGACGCTATAGTTTCCACTGACACCATGACAAAGGTATAGCTCTGGATTGCGGACAGCACAGTAAGCTTTGGTTTCAATCACTCAGTATTTCAGCGCCTGCTAATAAAAGTCAGACCTTGCGAGGGCTGGATGGGGCAGGTGACACCTCATATAAGCATCCAAACATGCCGCACATATCAGACATGTTGAATTACCTCACTATTAAAACTGAAAGATTGGTTTTGGTGCTCTGCCAAACATATTATTCATAATGCCAAGTGTCAGATACGTCCAGAACATCCTAGCAAGCACCCTTTTTTCTAACTAATTAAGGGTCAAGACACTATTACTGGAGAGGGCAGGTCCCTTAGGAGCTCTCCATCAGGAATGCGTACTACATTTCGACTTTCAACACCAAAATTGCATTAGTGCTGATCAAACTTGCATGTTAAATAGATAAGTGAAGTATTCCCATGGAAACACTGGCCAAAAGCCCTCAGCAGACACAATGAAATATTGGCCCTTGCGTGTTCACGCACGAGAGAATTGCGTCCCAAAGAGCCTGTAGAGAACTGCTATGGACATGGTGCCTTTTTAATCTGGGATCAAACTGAAAATCCCTTCCCCCAAGAGTTCAATCAAGGTCAGGCCAGCGATTAAACCTAATGTCTACAGAGAGGTAATAAACCAATGGAGCTGCAGCTGTGGGCTGCACACTGACTCTGCACTTTTCTGTATCTTACCCTAAAGACGATATACTTGCTCACACACCCCTTCCAATAAAAGTGCGACGTGCGAAACAGTAAACAGCGAGAAAGTAAAGTGGGACAAATAGGGCTGCAACAACCAATAAAACAATAAAAAAAGTTAATGAGCCAAGTTGTCTAACAATGGAAAGATTTTATATTAAATGGTTCAAAAATAGTCATAAGCATATGGCTGCATGCGGAGTGTCAGGTGCTCCGACAGCTTGTGCTATTTAATACTTGCATGCTGTTAAATTGCTGATATATTCTTATTGGTAAATGTTATAAATTCAGAGTTAATTGAGCGCATGCTAACAGCAGGTGTTTTGTTGTTATACTTAAAAATAGTCCTTAGAGTGCATATTTGTAGGGCTGTCATGATTAAGGTACTCTATTTCAAAAAAATCTTTGACTGCATTTTGCCCGTGTTGAGAAACCGGCAAAAAACTGGTGCATTCCACAGACAAGAATCTATGAAACGCATTGTTAGACCGTTTTCGAAACCGACGCAAACACAGGAGGATACATCAGTATCTTTCTCAATATGCTAACTGTTCATTGTGATTTTAAAAGTTGACATGTTTTGATGGTGCATATTCAAAAAATGACAGTGGCTATAGCAATTCTGTCATATAGAAAAGGGCAGATATTAAAGATTAAGTGGACATTTGAATTACATGTTGTTTAGTCAATATTAAACAAGGATTAGATCGTGTTGTAAAGTGTAAAACAATCAGCAGGCCGTTAGTGCCCTCTGCAGTCATGTAGGTTAGGTCTGTTGTTAATAATACATGTATTTTATCAGTTTTGTTCAATAAAACCATACAAGTACTTGCTTTTTTTGAAAGTACTTCATTTGAACTATTGCCTCATTTCTATATGTATTTTAAGTTATTTTAAAGGCTATTGTTCACTTAATAACAAAATAATCGTTATTATTGCCTCATTATTATTATTATTATTGCTATATGTATTTTAAGTCATTTTAAAGGTTATTGTTCACTTGGGTCTATTTTTATTACTACAAAAAATTATACTTTTGATTAATCATCAGAATCATCAATAGATTACTTGATTACCAAAATAACTGTTAGTGACAACCCTACAAATTTGTGATTTACTTTTTATTAAATAAAAAAACCTTCTAAATATTTGTTAGTTGCAGCCCTAGAGACAAATAAAGAGATGGACAAATAAAGTGTGAGTTAAAAAAAAAAGCCTGCTATAATCGCAGTTTCACAGACTGGGGTGGTAAGCGCATTTGTGTTTGACATTAAGGACTTTTATTTCAATTGTCAAACACACCGACAATGCAAGCAGGCTATATTAGGATATCCTCACCCTCAGTGAGGAAAACAGATCAGACACTGTCCATGTGTTGCCAGAGCAGCAACAATGGGACAGCAGCAGCGATCCTCCCAACAGACTGCAGATGCACTAAAATGCAGCATGAAGCCATTCAAGTGTAACCGACCTGCTCTCTGTTGCTAACAGCTATACGTTTAGAGTGAGATGCAACAATTAAAAACCCATCCAAAGAGTCGTTGCTTCCGCCACTATATCTCCTGGAACTGCATTTGGATTTCTGCAAAGCAAAGCAAGTGCAAGATAATGATTATGTACCATCTACGGGCGATGTTTTCAGTCTGTTGCAAAGTCCATTAACGTCCGCATAAGTTTCCTGGATTTTATGTAATCCTTCAGCCCCTCGCAGCTCCATGAGAGAGCGCAGCTCTTTAAGCGAGCAGCCAAACTCTCCATCGTGATTGGGCTCGGCCACAGAGTTCTTCACCCCGCTGTATGAGTTGTTAGCCATGTCTCCCGGCTACACCGCGTCTCAGCAAGGGTGGAAAAATGGCGTCCCAAAAGGAGAGCTATATCCTCAGGAGACCAATGCCAGTAGTTCCCATAAACAACTGACGTCCTTCAGTGGAGGAGGAGGAGGATGCCCGACTGCAGGTGGCAGGACTGGGATAATTCACAAGCCATTCCCCTCAGCCTGTGGCGTTGCTTTCATTGTGAACGAAACCTCACACAATCAGCCCAAGGAGACCTACAAAAAAAGAGAAAGGAACACTTTATTAATAATAATAATAATAATAATATTGCTGAATCTACATTTGTGACCCAGGACCACAAAACCAAAAAAGGGTACATTTTTTTAAATTGAGATTTATACATCATCTGAATGCTAAATAATAGGCCTTCCATTGATGTATGGTTTGTTAGGATAGCACGATACTTGGCCAAGATACAACTATTTGAAATTCTGGAATCCGAGGGTGCAAAAAATAAATAAATAAATAAAAATATTGAGAAAATCATCTTTAAAGTTGTCCAAATGAAGTTGTTAGCAATGCATATTATAAAGAAAATTAAGTTTTTAAATATTTATAATAGGAAATTTACTAAATATCTACATGGAACATGATATTTACTTAATATCCTAACGATTTTTGGCATAAAAGAAAAAAAATTTACCCATACAATGTATTTTTGGCTATTGCTACAAATATACCTGTGCTACTTAAGACTGGTTCTGTGGTCCAGTGTCACATATACAAATGCAAAACCCAAATGCACAACAGATAGCCATGTTAATTTCAAACCTAAACATCAATAGACACCTTACGTTTAGAAAACTGTCCATCAGGCATGGAAATAGTAAGAACAAACTCACTGGCTGAGTTTCAAGGTGACATGCTACCCACTTTTACAGGCGGAACTATGTGGGCTTTTTTGAGAAGTAGCGTGGGAACGGACCTGCCATCTTAACTATGTGAGAGACAAAAAAGCCTTTTTCCCAACATTGTACATGGCTTTTTCTAGTAACACAAAAATTCTTTGAATCTGGAAACTTACGAAATGGAATCCAACTGAAAAAGTATATTAAGTGTTCCTATACATAGATTTTACTTCCAAAAAAGCCAGTATTATTAATAACTCCAGCACCAGTCTCTAAAATGTAGGGTTAATTCAGGTTTATTGGGCATTTTTTACAAGGACTTAATTCTCAGGGAATGTATAAACTGTATATACCATATAGAGAATGCCATTCAAATCGTTTTGTATAAAAGTATCTACGTAATGTGCAAATTCAATGACTACACTTGAAGTGACAGTGTAAATACGCCCAGTGAGACCTTGGACTGCTTGGACAAAGTTCATCTATGATGTTCCATATTTTCATGTACACAAACCGAAGAGAAAGTTCCATATCAATAGCATGCCCTCAAAGCAAATAACATACTATTAGCCTTCACAGTTTAACCCCACTGACAATGAACAGTCTCTCTGGGATCATTTCAGTACTTAGTTTGGCTGACAGTATTTCCACTTGCCTCAGCAAGATTTAATTATAATATAATTATATTAAATATTAATATAAATATAATCAAGGAATGTACCGACCAGATCAGCAGTAGGAAAGTAGGAATGATCTAAACAGGTTTAAGAAGGACGAGAGAGGTCAAAAGCATGTGAGGATGAAAAGTTGACACTTTCTCTCTGTAAGCAGAAGTAAAAAAAGTGTAGCCCTCCAGGACTGATTTACTTGCAGCAGCACATGCAGAGCGTGAAACAGCATGCTGCTTCATAACAGGCTACCAGCTGGGCAATCAACTTCTCCCACAGCCAATGTCATGAACATCGCAGACAAATTAAGAGAAAAATCTTGAGTTAAAACCACTCTCTCAGGTGCACAAACTCAGGACTTGACCTTTTTATGAAGCTGCTTCAAAAACATTTCCTGCACAGCCAAAAATAAATACCATAAAAGACATCATTAGTATTGGCAAATAAAGTCTCAAGTACGTCAAAGTCAACAAACTGTGTTTTATCTTTCATTAAAACTGGAAGTGAAAAGGGAAACACCCAAGAGCTTCGCTCTGAAACAGCTAACAGTGCTCCTCCCTTCTGAAGAAACAAAGTCCTAAAATGTAAAAAAACAACCATGGTTTAACACAGAACTTCCTGAAATGACTGTCACCTCAAGCAGCCATGGTACGCATTTCATCATCAGGGTTCATTTTGACAGTTCAGAAAGAAATGAGACTAAATAACAGAACGAGTGCAGGCTTCAAGCAAGATAACCTCTTGTCTTGCACACTCGAGCTCTTTTTTTTTTTCTGTTATCATCTGTGAGTCGACCACGATGAACTAAGTGCCAAAACTTTGCTGTGCCGTGACAGATTCAGGTTGCAGAGCAGGTCACATGTCACAACAGTGGAAAATCATTGTGATTGGATCTTCAAACTAACAGCTACCACAGTATGGTTGAGCAACAGTAATGTTAACCCTTGCCATACAAATCTAGAGGTCAGTTTTGGACCAGCGCCTGTGGATTGCACTTACCCGCCTTATAAAGACATTATATCATATGCTATACACCTGTTAATAAATATGCAGGTCTGAGAGCTTCTCTATAACAGAATGCAATGCAGTAGAAGTGCAGCTGCAAGAAAACCTCAAGGAAAACCCTTTCGGCCTTTGTTGGTAATTGGAGACCCTATACTGTACAAGCCAACTTCATGCTAGTCAAGGACAGCAATTCCAGGGATCCCTCTGCAGTGGAGCTGTCGGTAATGGGGTATTTTTAGCAGCCTCAGACTGCCCACTCCCCATCCCCCTCGCTGGCTGTTGCTGAAATGGGTCAGGCCATTTCTATGTGGAGGGTACAATGCAGAGACGCCCCGCCTTACTCATGCTACATGGCTCAGTGCACTTAAGGCCACTTCACACCACCGACTGGGCACTTCTACTATACCCTCAGACACTGATCCTGCCAACTCACAGCAGCCGGCCAGCCGCCCACTCAACCAAACAAAAGCACAGCTCCTCAAGAAGAACCTGAATGACATCTCCAAAAAAGAGGCCATTAAACAACATGCATCCATCATGGTGAAAAATAAAACACCTTATATTTGTGGAATGCTATGACTTTTGTGATACAAAAACATGGAATAACAGAATCCAGTCATAAAAATGGAATTGACATGGAATGTTTTGGATGAATAAATTAAGGGTAGGGCTGTATACTCAAATCATAATATGAGCTAGTGCCTTGCTGCACCCGAAAATGCATACTTGTCTACTATATAGTACGTACAAACTCACAGTATTCATATCAGGGTCTTCTCTTTCAAATTCTAAAAAAAAAAAAAAATACTAATAAAAAAAAAGGGCAAAAACTAAAGTGAAGCACATGTGAAGTATCAGTTCTAAAGAATTACAAAGTATACTACACTTTTACTATAGTAAAACCACAGATCATTTTCTTAAGAATTTTTTTTTATATAACTGTACTGCCTAATGGTTTGTTGTTTTCTAATGTTTAAGAAAAAAAAAGCTCCAAAATCCTCATCTGAAACAAATGATTCAACATACGCGCTTCAAAGTCACAAAGTGAATCAAATGATTCGTGAATCTACATCGAAGTCCGGGAATCATTTAAGTTGAATCATTCAATTCACAAAATGATTTACGAACCCATTCTGATCCAAATCAAATGATTTACGCTCCAAAGTCTCGATTTAAATCGAATGATTCGCAATACGCGAAGTCCCAATCTAAATCAAATGATTTACGCAATGGTTTAACTGATTCAGAGTTTCGAAAAGCTCCATTCTAAATGAATGAAATCACAAGTTTAAATCAATCAGAGCAGTTCCAGCATAAATGACTCAATTGATTTGGTTCATCTGTTCCTCTTTTTACATTTTTAGCCATGTTTACATGACATTGTCAGTACTAACAGAAACAAGCGGAAAAAAAATTATTTTTCGTGAAAAGTACTTTTCAAATACCTCTTCATTAATATTATTATTTTTAAAGGTTTTTCAGGGCTTAAATTTCAAAAAGTCAAAGTCAAGCACTTTAAGAACCTTGTACTAATCCTGTCATAAACTCAACAGTAGGCAAAAAGTAAAAAAGGCCTACTATTTCCAGTGAAATTCTGAATTGTGCATCCAATGGATGCTTAATCACATGAGGCCATAGGAGGGGATTTGTGAAAAGCAGAGAAGCAATGCAGGTTCGAATTTCAATTCAAGTTACCAAAAAGCCTACTTTTTTTTTTTAACAGTTGCCAAATACTTAAAAGACATACATACTCAGAGAGAATACGAGTTTGGACGCAGCCTCTGTGATTACTAAACCGCAAAATTTAAATATGCAATTTAAAGAATTAAATTTAAATGCCGCTATTTAAATACGGAAATTACACTGCAGGAAAAAAAAAGGTAAACATTTCATAGGGCACTATTATTGTTAACATTTAATAAATACTCTTTTTTTATGAATTCAATTGATTGATATCCTTTTTGATTATTAAAACCTATTAAACCATTAAAACTAAAACAAAGACCTTGGGAAAAAATAAAAATTTCATACGGTCCTAATTATTCCTTCAGCTTTGTTAGATGAGCACAGTAGGAAAAATATTACATGCAAACAGCTACGTACTTAAAAGCTCAGTGCTTTCATGTTCTCACCAGGACCTAAAACAGCATATCTAAAGAAGTGATTTTGAAAAACGGGAACCTTTAAGTTGATTGTTATGGTTGCCATTCACAGCACACAAGCCAGCCATTTGCTCCGACCCCTGCCTCCATGTCTGAGACCACGCAGTAAATCAGGGATGACTCGAACCATTAAACGTGATGGGATAATGGGCACGATGAGGCTTCAGAATTTATATTTGCTTAACTCATTGAATGTCACTTTGTGAATGGATGTGTGCATGACTGACATGACTAAAGGTTCTGTTTCTGGCCAAACACAATCTGATTTATATTTAGATGCACCCTTTTTAAAGACAGCACCTGTAAGAAGCAGTCAAACAGTACTGCTTCCACATTCCTTTGTGGGGAAGTAGGATTTCACTAACTGTTTTTTTGTTTTTGTTTTTTTTTTTTATACAGAGCATCAAAACAAATAATAAATCTGATTGCAAATCAAATTTTAATGAGAACACAGCCCGCACAGCAATCCTTCATCTGCTTGAAGGTGGTAATTTACCCCAGTCATTTGAGGTCGGAGAAAATAACACTGTTCTTACTTACAAACCTCATTTAGATTGCGAACAGAAAATGCATTTGCCCCTAAGATGCCGTTTTGTCTCTGTCATCGACATCTGATTAAGGCATAAAGCATGATGCTATATGATAATTAAATAGCAACATTATTCAAATGTATTTAATAGCACAGCTCTCTATTTTTAGCTGTTTATAATAGCTTATGAGGGGTTGAATGTCACCTCAGATTAATGTGACACCAAAGCAGTGGCCTCTTACATAAACAATACTAGAGAGAGGGGCTAAGTTACCATCTTTCCATTCCAGTCAGTATGGAAAAAACATTCACATTTACTTAATTAAGATAATATAACATTACAGCTTGTACTACATGTATTATACAACAGCTGGAGGTACAGCCATGGCCTGTAGTCAAATAATTTGAGTTCACAGTGTTGAATTTTAACAAAACACTATACTAAAAACCAATGCATAATTGCAAAACCCAGTAAGAAACGCCTGTGCTTAAGACGCAACTGGCTATGTTCAAAGAACAGGGTGTAATCTCACATTGTAGACCTCATTTAGATTATTTTACAGCACTATACATCATTTCCTGTCAATATAATAAGGGTAATTATAGTTAACTAAATTTGTTACTTGAAATAAAATAATCGTGAACAACATTTCTTATTTAGTTTAACCTGTACCAATAATAAGCTACGAAATAAATACTAAAGATTTTAAAATCACTAAAACTTCAGTAAATAAAAATGAAAACTGGAAGTATAAAAATAAAAACATTCAAAATAGAATTATACTAAATACTCAATTATACTAAAAACAACACTGGATATAATATACAACAATGTAAAATAACAGTAATAATATAGAAGCATGACAAGACTAATCATAGTCGTCATTTAATGCAAGCTGCTTCTCACCAAGCCAAAGTGACAATTCTATTATAAAGCTCTAGGAGCATAACAATACTTTATTGCATTTTAATATCTAGGTCAAACAAATGTTATTAAATCAATAGATGTACAACTAGGCCATGCCTCTGCATAGATAACAGTCCAAAGGCCTCTGACGCTCACTTGAGTCAAAGGTTAGTTTGTTACGGTAAATCATTAAAAAACAAAAAACAAAAGAAAAATCATATTTCCATCCTGCAATAATTAGGAAAACATTTATCTTATTTAACAGAGGCAGTTGATGTTCAACAACTGTATTGCAACAGAACGCACCGCATTTATTCCAAATTGTCCTGGAATGGGTATTAAAATCACATATTATGTTCCCTATCAAATAGTAGTGCTCTACACCTGTCAAAGGTCAGTGTACACCAAAAGCACTTTGTGAAGACCAAAAAAAGTGCACTTCCAAATACACCCTTACGATTAGCGTAAGAGAAAGCTGAATATACCCTGTAGACTCAAGGTCAAATTCAGCATTGCTGAGGTATTATCAGGAGCTATAAAAGCTTGTGCAAAAGAAGCAACAGGGCAGCGAATGATGTACGCCAAGGAGCAACAGACCTGACACGGTATTTAAACGCACACCGGGGTCTATCTAGAAATTCTCGGTGCCATATTCAATCTCAACACATTAGGCAGACAGTAGACCAAATAAGTCAGCCGATTAGGTTGGGTACATTGTGTTTTGCACATCTGCTCCTTCAAATACGATCCTAGCAAATTTGACGTGTCGCACAGCGCTTGTTCCAGTCCTCATGCCGAGTCACACATGACAGGAGGAATTAGGACTGTATACTACAACTGTTGACACGAATGCGCCAAGCTTAAAGGGACAGCTCACCCGCAAAGAAACAAAATCATTTATTCACCCTAATGTTGTTTTACACTTTACTTTCTTCGCAAAATTTTAAGGTTCTGGAGTGCAGTCAGCACACTGAAAGTGAATGGTGGTTGCGGCTGTCACCCTGACTATTCAAGAAAGTCACACACCGGTGAGTAAACGATGACATTTTAAGCTTTTTGAACGCTGTCTAAACGGTTCTCGTAAATACACATCGAAACAACAACTGACTAGCAGGTCGAAAAGCAAGTTGACAGCTGAAGCGTCCTCACATTTGGCTTTAGCCTGCTAGCGGTCTCAAGTCATCTTGTCAAAAAAAAAAGGGTGTACTGGTTTAGTCGTGATAACGACAACAGATCAACATCTTACCTTTTCCGAAACTGAAGCGGTCTCCAACTTTCCAACGCAACTCATACAGTCATTTTCAGGTAAAGCCCTAAAATAACGTTAACCGGCTAATGTGACAAGTCATCGACTGACAGGGACGGTCGCTTAGCTGAACAAGTTAGCTCGTTTGACAGCATTTCATAAGAGCGTACTGTCAATAAACGCTGAAACGCTCACGTTAAAGAATAAACTGTGGCTTCGAGTCGGAGAAAATAATAGAGACAGTAACGTTAGTTTCACTTGAGTTAACGCTCTTATCGCAGCGACCCGAATGACAGTCAACGGATCTGTACCAGTCACAGCCTTTCAAAAAATTGACGGCAGTTAAAATAACATTAAGGTCAACCTGTGTTACACACAAAATGTTATATGTATTTTTTAAGTTATGTTAAAGCTCCACCGCACCTTTATTATTTCATAACACTGTTATTTTATGATAAAATCGTGTTATTTTATTAGCAGTATTTTTTTAAATATACGCCGTGTCGCGTGATCATAGATGTAGAAACGCGGCGTGCGCGGTCGAACACATTTCACAAGCTTCATACGTCAAAAGCAACTTTCCAGCGTGCACTACACATCATCCCTGCATCTCAGCCTGGTGCGATACATTAAAACCCCATTGATTTTCCACACACCCCCTCCCCTGCAGTGACAATAGGCAGGTGTGGGTTAAAAATGCACAGCAGCCTGGTTGCCTTCTTGCCCCTTTCTCTGCCTGCTACCAACTAGCAGGAGTTGCCTAGCCAATTTGGCTAGCTGATAATAACGCAGGCTAACGGACAGCACGGTGAATGTAGATAAGTCAGCAGAGAGCAAGCGAAAAAACGGTGCAGTTAAAACGCGGCGGTAACACAAGCATGCATGCGAGAAATGGTGAAATTACACTCACAATGCTCTCCGAACAGTGCCTCAGAGATCCCCCTCACTCTCTCGGTCTCCCTCAGACTCACTCTGCCGTCTATCTTGCTCCTCCAATCTGCAGAGAAATCCCTCCCACAACCGCGCGTCGCTTGAGACATGTGATGCACGTCAGAAGGACGGCCGCTGACAGGCAGAAGGATGCTTATTGGCTGAGACGAGATGTCAATCACGCTGGGCGCACCCTCTGCTCAGCGACTGCGCGCATTAACATAATTTATAAAGCTGCTCCTGAGAGCGGTTAAGTGTAAAATAGCTTGTTCAGCGTCGGGGTTTGTTTTAACGTAATAAACGACACGCTTCAGCACGAGCCGGCGTTGTAAGCCCCGCCCACAGCCACGGACGGAGTCTTCCCCGGCGGCTAATTAAACCTGACGTCATTTTTTCCATGACGTCGCCCGTTCTCTTCTGGATTCTGGTGTTGTTTGATTCGCTGTGTGTAGAAACTCATTACGGTCGCTGATCTGAAGCGGATTACTGCACTCTGGATCCTTGCTTAACGTTATAGACACTCTTTCCCAAGAATATGAATTAAACATTTGTCAGTTAGTTAACACATCACTGTTGTTTATTTGTATCACGTACAGACGCATTCATTCACTGAAATAGATCACCAGACAGAAATATTGTGCAATGCTTTCTGATGCTAATGGAGTAAACTTGCATCACCAGCATTTTTCTCTCTGCATTTTCATCAAACTCGTGTCCACTGAAGCACTTAATTTAGCAGCCAGTCTGGCATCTTCCTTTAAAAATTGCAGAACAAGCCCGGAGCATTTCTGTTTGTGAACCTTTGTTATATACCAAGTCCTCATGTCAGGGACTACCTGTACCAGAGGCGAATGAAAATCCTTGGTTAGGTAACGAAGACTTTTTAAAGAGATGATGCACAAACATTTCCTACATGCTACTGTGGCATTTCTCATTTTGCATAAGATACCACAGCTTCCTTTAATCATGATATAGATGGAACGTTCTCTTCCTGAAGCTAAGTGCTAGAAGTCTTGCAGTGCAAGTCTAATCTAATCTATTACGAATGTAATGAAATAGTACTGATTTCTAAGATACTTAATTTATCACAAGCACTGCCTCACTCTAATTTGACTAAAGTACATGTGAACACTCAGTCTTGTCAATTTAGACTATAGATAAAAACATACTCCAAAATTTAGCAGCTGTTCTGTCTGCTGAAAATTATTTTAAAACCAATTACCCATAAAGGCACACTGCTACAGTTTTCTCACACCTGACATCTAAGATTTGCTTAAAAAAAAAAAAACTTTCCCTGGTACTGGTTGTGGTTTCTTTCTTCACACGCTCGTTTTTGTCATGGTAACCATTGTTGCCATTTGTTGACCATGCTGCAGTAGAAAGATGATGCCAAAAGTAGAACTGTGTTGTGGGTTTCCCCCATGAAGGCCTCAGAAGAAGCCACATCATAAACTTCATTCTGTTCATTCTTTCGATACATTTCTTCTGACATTTACAGGAACTCCTTTGGGGTTTTATTCAAATTGCCAATGACGAACAGCACATAGTACATATATACAAATTTACTAAGTGAAATGAGTATATTAAAATTAAACTATCTATCTATCTATCTATACGCACGCACACAATTTACTATATTAAAATTAAACAAGTACTACTAATATGTCTGTCTGTCTGTCTATCTGTCTATCTATCTGTCTATCTATCTATCTATCTATCGCTGTCTATCTATCTATCTATCTATCTATCTATCCACACACAATTAAACACTATATTAAAATGAAACAAGTACTACTAATGTCTGTCTATCTATCTATCTATCTATACACACAATTTACTATATTAAAATTAAAGAAGTACTACTAATATATATCTATCTGTCTGTCTGTCTATCTATCTCTGTCTGTCTATCTGTCTATGTATACACACACAATTTACTATATTAAAATTAAACAAGTACTACAAATATATATCTATCTGTCTGTCTGTCTATCTATGCACACAAAATTTACTATATTAAAATTAAATGACTACTACTAATATTATCTATATCTATCTATCTATCTATCTATCTATCTATCTATCTATCTGTCTGTCTATTTATCTCTGTCTGTCTATCTATCTATGTATACACACACAATTTACTATATTAACAAATACTACTATTTATCTATCTGTCTGTCTGTCTATTTATCTATCTACACACAATTTACTATATTAAAATTAAACGACTACTACTAACATCTATCTATCTATCTATCTGTCTATCTATATATCTATCTACGCACACAAAATTTACTATATTAAAATTAAACGACTACTACTATCCATCTATCTATCTATCTATACACATAAAATTTACTATATTAAAATTAAACGACTACTACTATCTATCTATACACACAATTTATTATATTAAAATTAAACAAGTACTACTATTATATATCTGTCTGTCTGTCTGTCTGTCTATCTTAAAATTAATTGACTAAATATTAAAAAGTGCCAAAAAGACTACCAGTACTATTACTAATACTGCTACTAATTAAATTGTTGTATAATTAAATAACTAAATATTAAATACTAAAATGCCAAAAGTACCACTACTACTAATACAACTACTAAAAATAATAATAACACATATCAGTTAAATGTAATCTAGAACTTGCCTTGCTATGTAGATGATGATGATGTTATGATTCAGCTATTCATGTGACTGCTTTGTCTCCAAGGTTTTCTGATTGTAAGGAATTCTGCTGATTAAGCGGAAGATCATTCGACTATTCTCTCACCATCTTTGTGTTTTGACCCTTTATATAGACAGAGACTCTTCAACATCCAGTAACTGTAACTATAATATAATAACTATATATAATCTCTGAGAACCCAAAGAGCAAGTCATCTCCTGGTTTTACTATCAGCTCAACCTGCTGGGGGAAAAACAGACACAGTTGATGATAAACAGGCTGCAGCGTTTGTGCTGGGTGCTACTGACAAGATCCTTTCACCTAATGGGTTTTATCATTAACAAGAGCGTCTTCGAGCATTGGGTTTTGACATAGAGCAAAACTTCAACTTTTTAAGGCCATGTTATTTTAACTTGCGTTAAGCAAGGCTCAAAGGTTTGCTAATGTTCAGTCAGATAGTGTGGGGAGGGGAGGTGTCAGCGAGGGCATTGATTGCTCAGCTTTAGTGCAAGCAGCTTGTAAATGTGGAGCATGTGATGCATATGTTTGCTGTAGGAATCTCTGGAGTAATCTATTAGGCCGGATCGCTTCGGTTTGCACCATATTTTCATCTAAAAGTAACATATAGCCCTTGCTAAGCCACAAGAGGCTGACAAACAAGTTTCCTTTCAGGCTTCCAAAACCTCTGAAGTGGAGAGGACATGAATCCTATTTTTATTTGTTCCAGTTTCCACTTCTGAGATTTTTATTTGGAGCCTCTCCCATTGGCGGCACACAGTGATGCCTGGCCCTTGAGCAGATGTCCCAGCACCGCACGGATGCGCAAGTGCAGCCACCTTTTTACTGCTTAAACATATTAGCTTATACACAGATATATACAGTATGTGCGACCGTTCACTATCTACGATGACACAGAATCAAGTTTAGCATTTCAAGGTTGATTTAATATTTAAAATGCACACTGGATTGTCCATAATTACAGAACTACAAGAAAATGTATAGTATTTTTATACAATTGATTATTTTAATATTAATACAAACATTCTATATCAATATATGTTTGCTAAATGCATAAATGAACATACAATGCAATGATGCAATTAATTCTGCATAGTTATATTAATTATTATATACACTAAAAGTCAAAATATTTAGAACAGTAAGATTTTCAATGTTTTTTAGAAGTCAG
Source organism: Labeo catla (assembly GCA_012976165.1). Classification (NCBI taxonomy): domain Eukaryota; kingdom Metazoa; phylum Chordata; class Actinopteri; order Cypriniformes; family Cyprinidae; genus Labeo; species Labeo catla. Next base: position 995,588 of record VONZ01000120.1, read on the forward strand.
TTTTTTAAATAACTGTTTTCTTTTTGAATATATTTTAAAATGTAACATATTCCTGTGATTTCAAAGCTGAATTTTTAGTATCATTACTCCAGTGATGATGATGTTTTGAGCAGCAAATCAGAATATTAGAATGATTTCTGAAGGATCATGTGACTGGAGTAACGATGCTAAAAATTCAGCTTTGAAATCACAGGAATAAAGTACATTTGAAATATATTCAAATAGAAAAGAGTCATTTTAAATATTAAAAATATATCAAAATTGTACTGTTGTACATAATTGTCATCAATGTCATCATATTAATGCAGACTTGATGAGCAGAAGAGACTTCTTTAAAAGACATTAAAAATCTCACTGTTCAAAAACTTTTGACTGGTAGTGTATGTATATATATTATTATATATTCTATCACTGGAGTGTGACCTTGCTGGACATTAGGCCACACATACTGTGATGTCAGAAGAGGGAAGTTGGTGGCAGTCTTGCCCTCTTATCAAGATCTAAGATAAGAATGTTTGCTTAACAAGCGGTTCAGAGTGAACAACAAAGCATTCTTGGGTCAAAAATACTTCTTTGACAGGAAAAATTCCTTAGGGCAGGCAACGAAGCCGTCATAAGACTTAACAGCGTCACTGCTGAAACTCTGCAAAAGATGACAAAAGAGCTGTCATGGAATGTCAGCTGACTCGAATCAATGTGAAAGCGGAGGACAGTGGAAATGGCTCATTAACAGACTTACACAAGCAGGTCCAGCACACTATCAGTCAGGACACACGCTATTATTACTTCCTCTGGTCACCAATCTCCCTTCTCCAGCAATCTGGCTCTTACTACAGCTTTTTCCACAATGTCAGCACAGAACTTCCTTCATTCTGATGAAATGCAAAAAAGACAAAGAAAACAAAGCGAAAAGAGAGAAGTCAGACTATATTTAGCATTATAATAATATACATACAAGGTTTGTGGATGCTTAGACCAAACTTAAAATATATATATACACATTTCGTTGCGTAGATAATAAAATATCAAACATAATGACATAAGCAAATAAACAATATTAGAGTTTTTCTTTCAGAGCCAACTTCACATTTCTGAGTCGTTTTGCTAGTACCTTTTGTCTCACTGTGATAGTTCACAAAGTTGCCCTCAAATGAAGTGTGAACGTGTCACTAACGCCTGACACCAGAAAGTTATGTTACAGTTCAAAAGTTCAGGCTCACTGAGATTTTTTGAAAATAAATTCATACTTGTATACAGCAAGGACATATAAAACTGATTAAAAGTGACAGTAAAGGCATTCATAATGTTTCAAAAATCTCTAAAATAGGCTTTTGAACTTTCTATTTATCAAAAAAATGTTTCTTGAGTATCAAATCAGCACATTAGAATGATTTCTGAAGGATCATGTGACACTGACGACTGCAGTAATGACGCTGAAAATTTAGTTTTGATCACAGGAATAAATTACAATTTAAAATAAGGGATGCACCGAAATTTCTGCAGACTAAAATGGCCAAATATATGAGCCTTGCAGCGTTAATAAACTAATAAATAAATAAATTAATGTTTCTTGACCATCAAATCAGCATATTAGAATGATTTCTGAAGGATCATGTGACAATGAAGACTGGAGTAGTGATGCTGAAAATTGATTTTTGATCACAGGAATAAATTCCAATTTAAAATAGAGATGCACCGAAATATGAGCCAGACAGGTTTATAAAAAAAAAAAAAAAGTTCATAAAAACAGTGATATCTGATTCTGTTGCATAGAACTGAATAAAAATAATACACTTATACTTCATTTTCTGTCCAATTGTGATTGTTTTTCAATTGTGATCTTCATTTTCTGTCCAATTGTTTTTATAAAAGTGTACTTCATTTATTGCCTTGTGTTTTTGTAAAATTCAGTATCGTTAAAATTATTGCATTAAATTAAAGGTCTTACAAATGACTTCCCATCATTTAATAAAATAATAAATAATTATTACAAAGCATTTTCGATTTTCGTTTTCGCCCCATAATTTTTATTTTGGTGCACCTTTATTTTAATTATATTTCACAACATTACTGTATTTTTGAACGAATAAATGCAGCCTCGGAAGCATAAAAGAAGCGTATTGAACAGTATATCTACTGTTTTACTGTGCTATTAAAATCTCACAAATCCTTTTAAGTAATATTTGCTTGAATATAATGCTTATGCTGTATTTCTTTATAATAAATGCCACTCTGTTTGATAATTTATCTAATGCAATTAAATTCATAAGCGTCCGAACACTTTCTGGGGCCGCTGTATAATAAAACACCAGAAGCCATATAACTAAAAGCAATGTTTAGTAGCAAGACACGTTATTAGAATTTCAAACGATCTAAATCCTATAACCACGGGGTTCCCGCTATCAGACGTTGCTACTGCTGCAGTATGCGAAACAGGCACGGGTTTCTATTGGGGCAGGTTGTTTGGGGTTAGAGAAACTTAATGAGAAACATTCATTATACCAAACATGTCATCAGACAGCTGTAATTACAATAATTGTCTCTTCTCAGAAATACTACATGGGGGTGAATATGGGGTTTGTGTGGTGTAAGACTCCTTAATTAAGTCAACAATAAACTCCCCTCACTGACAGAGCGACAGTCCTGGCTTATTTTCCATGAGAGGGTAGAAATAACGTTCGCGCACAAACACACATAAAGCAGTCTGATGATGCGTCAATGAGTATAACGGCAGTCAGGGCGGGGTTATGGGATATGCTAAAGTATAACATTCAAAAATAAGACCGCAAGAAAGATGTTAGTCCGCTTTGGGCAGGGGCATGTTTGTGTTTCCAGTTTCCAGTGGAATTTACAGCAGGAGCTCAGAGGTGAATGGCCCAGTGGAGAAAGACTGCAGCTGTACAGTGTGTGTGTGTGAGAGAAAGAGAGAGTGAGGGGGACAAAAACACAGACAGCGCTCTTAGTCAGCACTGGACCGGCAGCCGGGCCAGGGGGCCAAGTTTCCACTTGCGAACAATAATTCACCTCAAGTGCCCAGTGTGTATGTGCATATGTGTGAGAGGACATCCCTCACTCCGAGGGCTACAGAAGTGCTTCTCCCGCCCCAACATCCTCCGATTCCAAACTAAACCATTTCCATGTAAAGATCTGACATATTTACACTCAGTGTTTGAGTGTGTTTGTGTATGCTGTGTAATGGAAGCAGAAGGCCTCTTCAAGAAGGTCAATGAACCACCATGGACACTTAGAGTGAGGGTGGAATTTTCCGGGTTCAATGCAAGTTAAGCTTAGTCGACAATGTGTGGCTCAAAAAATAATTTCAAATCATCCGACGTTTTAAAAAGAGACAAAATCAAGATTAAAGCAATGCACTTACAACAAGTAAATGAGGTTTGGTTTTTGGAGGATATACGTTCATAAAGAAAAGTTTTGAAAAGTTTTGACATTTTTACACTAACATATATAACAGTACATGTTATCATAAAATTTTGATTATGTTCTATTTAAACTGTGAGTATTGTAATATTTTTTGGATTGGTTCCTTTCACTTCCAATGTAATTGCATTGCTGTAAACCAAATATTTTTTTAAAAAGTCAAATTATTTTTTGCTGTACTATTATGCCACAAATTATGTCAACTTACCTTAACATCTGAACTCAAAATATTACTTTTAAAAAATGATTCAGTAACAAAAAGGTCTTGAGACAAATTTCTTTTAAAGGGAAAGTTCACCCAAAAATGATAATTCTAGCATTAGTACTCACTCGACACTCATGTCGTTCCAAACCTGTAAGACCTTTTTTCATCTCCAGAACACAAATTAAGATTTTTTTGATGAAATCCGAGAGCTTTCCGACCCTGCATAGACAGCAACACAACTAACATGTTCAAAGCCCAGAAAAGTAGTAAGGACAACGATAAAATAGTTTTAATTTTATGAACCTTTCGAGAATACTTTTTTGTGTGCAAAGAAAACAAAAATAATAACTTCTCTTTTCTTGAACCACAGATGTCACATGAACTATTTTAACAATGTTCTTACCACCTTTCTGGGCCTTGAACGTGTCAGTTGTGCTGCTGTCTATGCAGTGTCAGAAAGCTCTCGGATTTCATCAAAAATCTCTTCATTTGTGTTTTGAAGATGAACGAAGATCAGCAGTGTTTGGAACGACATGAGGGTGAACAATTAATGACAGAATTTTCAGTTTTTGGGAGAACTATCCCTTTAACTTGAGTGGCACACTTTTAAAAAGTAATGCAAAAGATGCAAGTGCAACATCGAAAGATGTCCAACTAGCGTAAATTTCAGCCTGTCGGTTGGCAGTGTCTGTATTACCAAATTGTTTGAAACAGATGTACTTATCTCATTTTCACTTTGTTTTAATACAGCAACGTATCCATCTGGCTACAAGCTTCATATGCTCCGCTTAATAAACTCACAATAATAAATCAAACCTTTCACTGACCTGAGCTGGTTAAGCTGGTTATGTATTCTTGCGAATGGGAACAGCTCTTATGGGAACTAGGCGCCCTTTCGTCTCACTCTCTTCCTTTTCCCATGGACTATATACCTGTTGTGAGCCATAAGGGAGAAGAGAGGAAGAGGAAACGGGGTAATACAGTGGGCCTTCACATCCTGAAGGCCAGTAACCCAAACACACATGCACATGCCCCCTCGTCTGTAACAGGTAACAGTCCTGACCTAAGAGCAAGATATGGGAGAGGATAATAGAGGGGAGGGTGAGAGAAAAGATTCACTTTAATTAAACAATGCATACAAAGTTTAAACTACTGTACAAGTAGCATACTGTAAATAATAACCTGTAGCAGATCTATACAGGTGGAGCTGGGGAGGTGGAGGGCTTCAGATTAACTTGCAAAATGCTTTTGTGAATGCTAACCAGTCATTTAAATGTAAAGCAGCAAGCTCATTGGTTGCGTATGCAACATGAACCAATCAGCTTGTGCCAAGCAGTTTACTTTTCGCCATCTAGAGTTTCATGACAGAACTTGGTGTATCGGGTAGATATATTTTGTGCCAAAATTCATTTGGTTTCTCTGTAGCATTGTGCCAGGAAGCAACACCCACTCTGAAATCTCATTGGTCTATAATTTTGTATATTAAACATCAAATAGAAAAGAGAATGTCATTGTGGTATGTCCAGTTTAGTTTAAAATGCAGTGGTTTGGACTTTCGAAAACTGGATCCACATGTCTAGATCTTAAATTCTATACACTGGCAGATTTCAGATTTCTTTTGGTCATTGTGGCCCATTCATCTGTGTAGGGAAACCTTTCGCCTTTGCATGAACTTTCTAACTGCATAGATTCCTATTTTGTTCATAGAAGTAAATGTGACTCTGGCTTTATTGGTGTATTGCGGAAAAAGCTACAATTCTCTCAATATCTGGTCATACAGTGGAGTGTTCCTATTGAAAACAAAATATTTTTAGCATGCTCTGACTTACTTAACTCCAGTGTTTAGGCACCCATATGCTTCACATGCACCCAGGCCGCACGGTGCCTACAGCAGCAACTGTGCCGTGCTGAATGAATGAGTGAGCGTGTGGTTAACCCATAAACAGAGCAGGGAGAAAGTGGAAAGTGAAGTGAAAAATGGTGCAGCGCTGAAACTAGACCACAACCATTTTAAGAGCTGAAATTTTCCTACCTCTGACCACTGGAACAGGAGAAGTGACTACTAGTGTAGCAAAACGATGGCCTTTTTGAGAAGCGATTCTTTCTTCCTCAGAAATTCAGATTTGAATCTTGTTAGCGTGAAACAAACAACATACTGTTGTAGCTTCTTTCCTTTTCATGGGCCAGTCAGAGCTTAGAATGAAGCAAAGGAAGAATCAATGATTCTACTACAAAGACGAGAAGACATTCAACTGGAACTTGAATTATTCCCTCTCTGAATTTGAGCATATCAGCACTACTGTGGCATTGTAATGTGTTTGGATGAAAAACACAGTGTAGACCCACAAACTGACTCGGTAGGCTGTCAATCAAAACATTTAGTATACATTTAGACCAATGAGAGTTCAAAATGGGCGGAGCTTCCCAGTGGGTATAAATAAACCTAATGACTAAGAACACTTTCTGTTTGTCTACTACAAGGTACTTAATAGCCAGTCATATTTTTATCATTTTCCCACTATAAATTCCCACGTCTTTGCTATTTCTATTTCTGCTTTTGTTTCCTTGTGTCAGTTACTTTATTTACATACACTTTCCATACATTTACATACTCTTGAACTCTGTTTTATTTGTTCACAGCGTTCGAGTGCACTAAGCGCAGAGCATGGGTGAGTGTTTTCATCCTCAGATTGAGGTTCTATATTTAATAACTACAGCATTTTAGCAGTATTCAGTTATTGTTGGAAGCCATCATATCTTTTGGCACAGAAAATTAAACTGGGAGGTTCATTATGGCAACCTGATGGCCCCGAACCAGAGGCTGCAAGAGGTGATTGGTAAACCCGCCACACTGGTTTTGCTGTAAATGCCCTTCTGTTTTGTATGACCAGCATGTCAGGAGTGAGAAATCACTGTCCTTTGCATGGCATTTTGACTCGGACATGGCAAAATAACTTGCTCAACCTGACTCTTTTTTATTAAATTTTTTAACATTTTAAGTGCAAGAAAATGGATTTCTAGAATTTGTATATATTCAGACCTTGGGACATATTCAACCTTTATGTTGTTCGAAACCCATAAGCTGATCTTCAGAACACAAATTAAGATATTTTGTTTTTATTTGCTTGTGGTTAAGCATCGCTGATGTTTATTTCACCTTAAAAATTATTATACGTTGTGTTATATCTTATACATTATACAAATAAATAATTATACCAATATTGTATTAAATAAAAATTAATGTTTTTTTTTTTTATATATCTATGCATAAATATTTAAAAAGCGTAATCACTGGTTTAAACAGTGTATCAAATTTGCTTTGGCAAAATAAAAGAAAAGAAAAGAAAAGAAAAAAATAAAATAAAATAAAATAAAATAAAATAAAATAAAATAAAATTTAATAAATTAAAATAAAATAAAATAAAATAAAATAAAACATAGCTTTAATACAGGTTCTTATAATATAAAAAATGTATAATAGCTCTTTTGAAAATACCTCAACTATCTTCGACTATGTTTCACTATGTATCCAGATGTTTCATAAGCCTAAACCCCCTGAAGGTGTAAAAGCATTGAGACAGGCCACTCTTTGTTCCGTACAGTGAAAGAAAAATATCACATGCCTGGAAAGTGACTGCCAAACCCTAAACCAGGTTAAGCGCATTTCAGCGATGTGTGGAGAAAAAAAAATTCCGTTTAACATCATAATGAAAAGATGTTATGGTTCGGTTCCATTAATATCCATTAATCAACACAAGTTTTAAATAAACCAGCGTTTTTGGACCTACTTAATATTTTGGAAAACAAATATCCGAGACTTCATTTTCACATTTCAGTTCATGTCTAAATAGTCGCAAAACACTCAGAGTTAAAAAAAATCTTTAAAAAATTAGCCTTAGCGGTAAACTGTATATTTTGGAAGCAGATGTTAACAGGTCATTCAACCCAGTAGCAGCGTCTATGCACATGATGAAGACAAACTGTGCACCATCTGACACATTCTTCCATCACTAACCCCCACAAGTCGTAATGTTGCCACTTGGTCATGGTGATGGCGAGTGTAAACGGCACAGGGTGAAACTAGCTCCCGATGTCAGCGTCTGAGCCCGGTCTGTTGATCTTGTGGCTGTGTGATGTAGGCCAGCTGGAATCCAACGGTCGTTTACATCCTCCTGTCAAACAAGAACCTCCAGCCTGTCAAACTTTATGGAAAGACGACAAAAACTACACTCCCCAGAGCTTTCCCTGGAGAAACGGGCTAAATAAGGGCAGAAATCTTGACAAATGCTTGGAAGGAAGGCGAGTGCTGCTAATCATCCGAAGCGTTTGATGGCTGTGTGCTTTCTGTGTTTGTTATAACGATGACAAACCTGTTCTTTCTCCACGCGATGCTGTCACTCCTATGACTTAACACAGTGTGCAAGATATGAGCTACTGAGGGCACTGGGACTCCCAGAGTCGAGCCCAGCCACCCAATTTTAATTGCCAGAATATGCTGATAAATAAAATTCACAAACAGGAATATCATCTGTTGTGAATGTAGTTTGAAATAAGGAGGTCTATAATACCTAAAGCATACAGTCCCATTGATTTCTAAGGAAGATCCGCAGATGGCGCAGGACCTCCCTGAAGTGTAAATCTTTGTCTAAAGCAGCTCATGCACGATCAGTCCTACAGCATGCAAAGATGAACCTGCGGTAAAGACCAAATGACATATTAAATGAGAGTCTGTTTGTATTTTCTCATATACAGTTCAAGTCAAAAGTTTACATACACCTTAACAAAATAAGAGGGATGATACAAAATGCGTGTTATTTTTTTATTTAGTACTGACCTGAATAAGTTATTTCACATAAAAGATGTTTACATGTAGTCCACAAGAGAAAATAATAGTTGAAATTTATAAAAATGACCCTCTTCAAAAGTTTACATACACTTGATTCTTAATACTTTATCTGAATGATCCACAATTTTTCTTTTTTTTTTCTTTTTGGCTTTTAATGCATCGTTTTTCCATCTGAAGCATCAGTGAGCATTTAAACCTTCTGTAATAGTTGCATATGAGTCCCTCAGTTGTCCTCAGTGTGAAAAGATTGACCTCAAAATCATACAGTCATTGTTGGAAAGGGTTCAAATTCACAAAAATGTTGAAAAACCAAAGAATCTGTGGGACCTGAAGGATTTTTCTGAAGAACAGTGGGCTGTTTATCTGTTCAGGACAAACAAGTGACTCATTCATGAACAGCTATCACTAAACCAAAAAAACACAGCTGTAGATCAACAGAGTAACAGTATTAAGAAGTGTATGTAAACTTTTGAACAGGGTCATTTTTATAAATCCTATTAACTATTAAAAACTATTATTTTCTCTTATGGACTATATGTAAGCATCTTTTATGTGAAATATCTTATTCAAGTCAGTACTAAATAAAAAATAGCATGCATTTTGTATGATCCATATAATTTTGGTAAAATTATTAACATTTTGCAGATTCTGCAAACTGTATTAGTTGAAAACAGCAGTTTCAAGTTAAAAATGCCTTATTTATTACAAACACTCAGATTTTTGCTTCACAAAAAGCTAACTGGTGGACTGGAGTCAATGTGGATTACTTGTGGTTTATTGTGATGTTTTTATCAGTTGTTTGAACTCTCATTCTGACGGCACCCATTCACCCATTCAAAGGATCTATTGTTGTAATGCTAAATTTCTCTAAATCCAATCCATTCCTATGATGATTTTGGATGGCCCATGTTTTACTGGTTAAACTACAGGAATGTTCAAATTGAATCATATTTAAATGAACAGTTCATCCAAAAATGAAAATTATGTAAAATTATGCATGTGTTGTGGTACTGTTGTGAATGTGCATCAAAGATTGATACGGAAGAGAAGAAATTATTAAATAAAGTCGCTGTTTTTGTTTTCTTTGTGCGCAAAAAGTGTTCTCGTAGCTTCATAAAATTACGGTTGAACCACTGACGTCTCATAGACTATTTTAATGATATCCGTACTACCTTTCTGGGCCTTGAAAGTGTCAGTTGCATTGCTATCTATGCAGGGTCAGAAAGCTCTCGGATTTCATCCAAAATATCTTAATTTGTGTTTTGAAGATGAACAAAGGTCTTACAGGTTTGGAACATGACGGTAAGTAATTAGTAAGAGAGTAAACATCAACCCTAATTTACCAAGGTCCACTCACTTGGAAATATCAGTATATTAAATTGTTCTGTCATGGTCATCTTCACTTGTGATGTAGAGTCCGACTGTATGCATCTCTATGTGGGTTGGCGATCTGTGAAACTGGGCTGACGGTGGCTTCAGCAGCCGTGTGCATTGTACCTGGTCATTCATTATAAAACAGTCTACAAATAATGAATGAGAATGGTGAGTAACCTGAGGATGAGGTGGGATAGAAAACCTCCACGACCTCATCTCCTCTCAAATTCAAAAAACACTAAGACAATACAAAAAAATGAACCAGAGGTCCAAGAGGCTAAAAACAGGAAACAGAGGCAGCTATAATTTATAAAGAGAAGGAAATTACCACACTAATTTGGAAAAAGATATTTGTATTATCTTTCGGGGCCTGGCAAGGAGTAGTGAAAGAAGAACACTCAACAGACACTCAAGTCAACAGACTCTTGATTGTGGGCATGATTTCTCTGCAAACTTACTAGTGCAAGACCACATCTCCATATTTCAAGGAGCACTCTTAATTTGCGCCGGTAGCTAGATACTCTGCCTAATGCTGATAACACAGGAAGGAGTGCTGTACATCTGTCTAGAGAGCAGGAGAGGATGTTTACTTTTACGTGGAAAGAAACTAGTGTCCCGGGTGTTCCATTTAAACAATGGAAAAACACTTACTGTAAGTGTTTCTGCTGAATTTTATCTTCAGAGACACAGGTGTTTGGAATGCAGCGGACCCACGCGGTAGGACCCTCGCAGCCCGTCCCCTTCACCGGCTCCATCTAATTAATTAAAACCTTCACACCTCAAAAAGCACCTATTGATTTCAGGCAGCGAGTCCTGAGCGCAGCTGGGGCAAGGAGTCTGCAGAGTGTTTAAGTTAGTAGGGATGAAACAAATGATCTATCATCTCTCTGAGTTTAGGTGATGATATGATATTGGCGTTTGGAATTATGACTCCTGCAAACTTCCTTTGGATGGATAGAAACTAGCCAGTTGGCAAAGTACAGTGTCAGATAATCTGTAACTTAAAGCCAGTGTTAGGGAAGCTATTTGGAAAGTGTAACTTGCTGAGCTACAAGCTGATCATATTTTGAAGTAGTTGTTATCGGAACAACATTGAAACAATGTGTTTAAGAATTTAAAAATGTTACTATTCAATGTTACAATTAATATTTTAATCAGAGACATAGGACAGGACAAGGACAGGTATTTAAAGTTATGGGGACAGTATTAAACTTTTATACTAAATACAACAATACACCATAATTTGCATAACTGAGTTAAAAATTCTACGTACATTATGAGAGAAAGGTCCATTTAGGATGAACCGAATGAATCAGACTTTCCAATACTACATACATGAAAGGGTCCATTTAGGATGAACCTATTTCATCACAATTAATTAGATTTTTTAGGGCCACACATGAAAGAAAAGATCATTCAGAATGAACTGATTCACTAGAATGAATCAGACTTTCCAGTACTGCATAGGAGAGAGTAAGCCATTTACAAAGAACTGATTCACTTGAATGAATCAGACCTTAAAGTACTCCATATAACAGGGAGTAAGCCATTTAGAATGAACTGATTTACTAAAATGAATCAGACTTTCCAGTATTACACATAAGAGAGAGAATCAGCTGTTTAGAATGAACTGATTCACTAGAATGAATCAGATTTTCCAGTACTGCATACGAGAGAGAGAGAGTAAGCCATTTACAATGAACTGAATCACTAAAATGAATCAGACTTTCCAGTACTGCATATAAGAGAGAGAGTAAGCCAGAATGGACTGATTCACTAGAAAGAATAAAATTTTTCAGTACTGAGAGAGAGTAAGCCGTTTAGAATGGACTGATTCACTAGAAAGAATAAAACTTTTCAGTACTGCATATTCACTAGAATGAATCACATTTTCCAGTACTGCATACGAGAGAGTAAACCATTTAGAATAAACTGATTCACTAGAATGCATCAGACATTCCAACAGTACACACAATATAAGAGGAAGGACCATTTAGGATGAACCAATGCACTAAAATAAATTAGATTATCCAACACCACATATTAAAAGAAAGGGCTGATTAGAATGCTCTGATTCACTAGAATGAATCAGACATTCCAGAACTGCATATGAGAGAGAGAAAGCTATTAAGGACAAACTGATTCACTAGAATGAACCAGACTTTTAAGCACTACATATAAATGAAAATAAAAAAACTCAGATTAGGAGAGCGTGTTTGATTATTCCTTCAGTTCTTCCATTAAAAACTGAGATTTGCTCACACTACTCTACAAGCTGGTAAAGTAGCTTGTTGCAGAAAAAGTTCAGTGAGTTAGCTGCTCCTCAATTTTTTCCTGACAGTGTTCTCTGCGTGACCGTGAGGGCGTATGTGGGGGTGTGTTTGCGCAAAGCTGTTTGGACACTTCGGTGACACATGCAGGAGTGAATGCATAATGAAAAACAAAAGAATGAATAAATGAACAATACAGGATGGGAAAAGCTTTCAAGGCTTCTGATGTCCGACTTCAAACACGGCAGCACAGTGGATCAGCTGGGACAGGAGAGAGGGGTGGTACGATGGAGAAAGACGAAGATGGAGGGGGGAGATTAAGAGAAAGGTCAGAGGAGGATGCATCCTGTCTGCTCAACTCAGTGGCATGTCTACGCGGTGGGGCGGCCGTGCTGCATGTGTGTCTTTCCTCTTTATTGTACCATATATAGTAACCGATCCCATCATAGACGCAACATGCTGACTTGTTGCTCTTGAAATGACAAGTACCTCAATAATGGCCCTTGCTTGGGGGTCCTGCAGCGAACGTGTTCCTATCCCGTGCTTCCCCTGTGGCAAAACTCGGTCACGAAATGCAATCAAGACTTGCATACGCTGATGAGTTAACTGTGTCACCCTGGGGAAATTGATCCTGGAGATCCATTTAGTGTTAAGAGATTGCCCACCTCTGCCCCATCCATCAAACCTCAATCGGGGAATAAGGCCCCTTTTTATCTTCCGAATTTAATTCCAAAACAAAATTTCTCAGCTGTCATGCTAAAATGAGACGTCGCAGTCACCTTATACATCACATGACCCACCAGATGATTCAGAGCTGTGCTACAGGGTTAGACGTTGAGGGATAGATCACTAATGAACAACAAGAATGAATCTTTTAATATTACCCATGATTCCCCTGGCCGGCACGCACATCCCAAATCAATCTGTTTGGTTATGACAAGGGCAAGGTCTCAGTGATTGCACGTATGACCCATGACAGCGATTGTTGAGAAGCGACGCTATGGCAGGCCAATGCCCTTGAGCTTAATGGTTTCAAATTAAACTCCAGATGCATTCTGGGATACCAGAGCAGCGGAAATGGACAAGGAGAGGCTAATGGAGTATCAAATCTGTTGAAGACTATAAAGCTAGAGGTTAGTTTGCAAAACTGTAGCTCCTGTATCTCCAAAAATTGCTATTAATGTGCTATTCAGGGTTATTTTAGTATTGCTGAGATATTATTATAGTTTTTATTAATATAAAAATCTGTATATTTTTTATTGGGCATCCTGGATTTGAATTTCGTATATATATATTCTGTTTTCGTTTTATTAGTTTAACTTTTAGTAATTTAGCTGTTTTTTTTATTTTTCTATGCTTTTTTACTTTTAAAAAAAGTCAATATAGTTTCAAATGAGAAAATGAGAAATGTTGCCTTGACAGCTGGCTTAAATTAAATGTTTGATGTTTTTTAATATTAAATTATTTTAATATTTTCATTCAGTTAATGCAATTGTTTTATGGTTATTGTTTTAGTTAACTGTAATAACCCTGGTGCTATTAAAACTATTTTTTTTTATAATTTTGCATATTGTTAGGCATACACATTTCATTGTCAGTTATTAAAATAAATATTGAAATAAAAAAAACACCAATTATGCATAAAAAAAACCAGTTCAAAACCAAGTACTGTTTGCAGACTGTTGGGCATACATATTTCATGGCACATTATTAAAATAAATAATAAAATGATCAATCATCGTTGCCAAAAAATGTTGTATTGTTGGGCATGGACATTTTATTATAGTATTAACTGATCTTACATATTTGATTTAAAGAATATTTTTGTTACTTTTGAGGTGAATAGAATTGTAAATATAAATTTACAGTGAGTAATATAAAATCATATTTGCAAGATAAAAACTCTAAAAACTATAAAAAAGACTGATGTTTTCAGTCTTATATCTCATAATTCTGACTTAATAACTCGCAATTGCATGTTAGATATTATAATTGTTAGAAGCAATTATAAGGAGAAAAAAAATCGTCAGAATTGTGAGTTTGTACCATGCAATTTTGACTTTAAAACTCGCAATTGTGAGTTTATATCTCACAATTCTAACTTAATAATTTGCAGTTGTGTTATAAAGTCAGAATTGTGAGATATAAGCAATTCTGAGAAAAAAAGTCACAATAAACTCGCAATTCTGAGAAAAAAAACAGAATCGTGAGTTATATCCTGCAGTTCTGACTTTATAACTCGCAACTGCGAGTTTATATCTCAATTCGGAGAAAAAAAAAAAAAATCGCAATTACCTTTTTTTTTTTTTTTTATTCAGAGGTGGAAATGGGCTTCCATAGGTATTCTATTGGGTCAACAAGACATATATCAGTGAGAACCACTGATATAACACTATGCCACCAGGGAGACATAATTTGATATGGATTTTTGATTCATGACCTTTGACAGAGAAGTTAAGGTCTTTACCGCGGAGCTGTATTATCTGCTTTTACCATATTGGACATATCCACATCAATCACACATTATATCCCTACAATCCTAAAAATGTCATTCACATATACAGAATCTGCCATTATCAGCAAAATACACAGTGCATCCAACAGACACGAGTGTTAAATCTGAAGTGTCTGAGACTGACAGGCGAAGGGTCAGAAACCATCATTCTACCACCATGAGCTAAATCGAATTCGATTCTATTACAGTGCAGTCTCCTCCACACAGACCTGCAGACAGAGGCATGGAACCTATGAGCACACAGGCATTATTTTAATATCACACATAATTTATCACTTTAGTACATGATCAACAGTCTGCGGGAAACGTAACACTGAGCAGAATGGAATGTTCTAATAAAATCCCAGAGTTCACCGTCCAGTTACTTTTGCCATGAGTGCATAATCCTTGAAATGACTGTCACATCTTTGGAATGACCTACTTTTCTTCTTACCCTTGCTTCCCTGCTATCCGTTTTATTCTCTTGCACAGTTATTTTACAATCCACTGTTCTGCACTGAAAAAACAAAAAGAAATGACTGAAAGACATCTAATTAGCATATGCAACTTTACATCGAGTAAATGCACCTTGTTTCAAATACTGGAAAATGACTGATTAAGAAAGCACATTACTGTGATAAGGCTTTATGATTTGTAGGAATATTAGCAGACGTTTAATCGTTCATTACCTCCTCATTAAGAATGAACAAAAACTACAAGTCAGGACGCTCCATCTCCTGCCTCTTTAAAAGCAGATGCAGGAGGGAGAGAGAGAAAAAAGGGAAAGCGATATGGGATTCAGTGCTGTTTGTGATGCCCGTGAGCGCAAAACATTTTATAAATAACTAAGAGACACATGCCTGAGGCTCATTAAAATTAAACAAGCCCTCAAACTGAAAACATACGGCGTCAGAGATATTAATAAAAACCAAACCCCAGGGCGAGAGGAGTCAATGCAGGGCATGAATGGCAACAGCCATCTCAAACCCAGCATGGTAGACAGGCGACATATACCACCTGTGTGCATGTAAGTGTACATGCGTTCACCTGCTGTGAACAAAGAGACGAGCTGAATGTGAGCGGGTTGAAATGACAGATATGCGGTTATTGCCGATGTGTGAATGACTGATTGGCATTCTATGTGAAAACGTGTGTGTATTAGCACTCCCAAAATAGACACATAGACACAGGGCACACCCAGAAAGCCAACACATAAATGACAAACAGTTAGAGCTGATTATAACTAACACCAGTGTCCAAAAGTCACAGTCGAGTTAATAACTGTCATCTGTATAAAGTAGAATCAGACAGGCTGTCTACACAGCACTTTGTGCTGCTTTAAAGGAATAGTTCACCCACAAATGAAAATTCAAGATGTTTGTTTCTTGGAGAAATTACATCTCTTGCTCACCAAAGGATAATAACATCACAATAATCCACAAGTAATCCACACAACTTCTGTCCATCAGTTAACATCTTGTGAAATGAAAAGCTTTGTGTTTGTAAGTAACAAATCCATCATTAAGGCGTTTTAAAATATGAGTCATCTCGTCTGAGCCAAAAGAGAAATATGAACAGATCAAGCACTGTTTAAAAATGAAGGGATGGAGACGAGGTGAAGACTGACATGGAAGAGAAGAAATTGTTGAATAAAGTTATTTTTGTTTTCTTTGCACTCAAAACTATTCTTGCCGCTTCAAAACATTAAAGGAGAAGTTCACTTTTAGAACAAAAATTGACAGATAATTTACTCATCCCCTTGTCATTCCAAATGTTCATGTCTTTCTTCAGTCGATAAGAAATTATGTTTCTTGAGGAAAACATTCCAGAATTTTTCTTCATATAGTGGACTTAATTGCTGCCCCAAGTTTGAACTTCCAAAATGCAGTTTAAATGCAGCTTCAAATGGCTCTAAATGATCTGAGCAAGAATGGTCAGGTTGCCCTGCTGAAAAAAAAAACAGCTAAAACCAGCCTAGGCTGGTTGGCTGGTTTTAGCTGGTTTAAGCTGGAAGTTGCTTTTTTTAGCTGGTCTCCCAGTTTGCCCAGGCTGGTTTTAGCTGGTTGTTCCAGCTGGTCTCTCAGCCTGACCAGCGAAGACCAGTTAAGACCAGCCTGGAAGTGGCCAAAACCCCTCTAAAACCAGCCTGCTGACCAGCTATGACCAGCTAATATCAGCCTGCTGAAAAAAGCAGCTAAAACCAGCCTAGGCTGGTTGGCTGGTTTTAGCTGCTTTTTTCAGCAAAACGATTGGTCATTTTCTGACAATTTATATACTTTTTAACACTAAATGCTTGTCTTGTCTTGTCTCTGTGATGTGCATGCGTAGTCTGTTTAATCAGGTTCAATACAGTTAGGGTAGGTCAAAAAACTCTGTCTTGTTTTCTTCTTCTACACCAAAATCAGTCTACATCGCCGTTTTATCTTTTTTGTAAAGGGCATTTGATGTTCTTTGCATGTTCTCTTTGTAAACACCAGGTTGGTACTTCTGCAGCGATGTAGGGCGATTTTGAAGTTGGGGAAGAAAACGAGTTGGGAGTTTTCGACATACCCTAACTGTATTGACCGTATTGACCTGGAAAAGAACAGAGTTCATGCAGACCTACACAAGACGAGCGTTTGAGATTAAAAAGTATAGAAGTTTAGAAAATGACCGATCGTTTTGCTAGATAAGACCCTTCCTTGGCTGGGATCATTTAGAGCCATTTGAAGCTGCATTTAAACTGCATTTTGGAAGTTCAAACCTGAGGGCACCATTGAAGTCCACTATATGGAGAACATTCCTGAATTTTCTTCCTCAAGAAACATAATTTCTTATCAACTGAAAAAAGAAAGACACGAACATCTTGGATGGTAAGAGAGTGAGTAAATTATCTGTACATTTTTGTTCTGGAAGTGAAATTCTCCTTTAAGGTTGAAGCACTGATGTCACATGGACTATTTTAACAATGTCATTACTACCTTTCTGGGCCTTGAACATTTCAGTTGCATTGCTGTCTATGCAGAGTCAGAAAGCTCTTGGATTTTCTAATTTACTTTACTAGCATGGAATATACTGTGCTGAACTTTTCCGGTGTTGTGTTTTTGGTACAATGGCTTTGGCTGTACAGGTGAGTGGCGTGTCCCTAACTGACCTGGGAACAGTTGATGCCTGATATCATCACTGTGTTCAATTCACAGGACTCCTGCTCAGCCAGCCGTTGCCGTGGCGATGTTGATGTAACATTCCTGTAGAAAAGTGCTGCTGAAAAGAGGAAGGTGTGTGTGTGCGTGAATGATCCAAAGGGAGGGCTGAAAGGTATTGAATCCTGAGGCAATGAGACAGGCGGACAGAGCACTCGGAGACAAAAAGAAAGAAGTGTGTGTGTGTGTGTGCATCTGAAGGAAAAAGAGAATAGACAGTGTCAGCGCTGGAGGCAGGAGAAGCTACATTTCAGATTCTACTTTAGATTTCAGCTGTAAAACACAATGACATTTCATTAATAAGAAACCACACAGATATGTGAAATCAATGCATGTGTGACACATTTGGGATGGGAGGGAATGTCATATAATAAAAATCAATAAATCATGTATTTTTGGCTCACAAATAGCCCTTTATACAAGAAAAAATGTTTCAAAGCAGCTTCACAGTATTAAACAGGGAAGTAACTTAATCAGCAATGCCAACTTCATCGAATCCAACACAAATTCTGCTGTAAAGCAGATCTAAAAAGACAATAGTGTCATTATTCAGCTCCACTCACAAGATAATTTAACACACTACATCGCTGTTGCAGATGAAAGCATTAAAAGACATTACAAAAAGTGGCTATACAAGTCAATATATTGCTTAATGTGTTGTATAAGTTCAATATAATTGATCATAAGCCTATCACAAGCCTACAACCCGTAGAAATCCATTTGCAATCATGTTTGTCAATATGGCAAAGGCAAACATGATCTTGTGTTTCTTATACAATTGTTAGTGTTGCACTTCGCTGCTTTTCAGTGCCTTGCACCACACTAAGATGACATGTCAAGTTTCAAAGCAATATAAGATATAAAAATAAAAGAATTTAAACATTAGCATATTTAATTTAACAGCACAAATAAAACAACCTACCATTTGTTTTCTTTTTTACTAATATATGGCAAAATGAAATGTTTTGTTTATACATATACACTACCAGTCAAAAGTTTTTGAACAGTAATATTTTTAAAGAAGTATCTTCTACTCACTAAGCCTGCATTTATTTGATCTAAAGTACACAAAAACAGTAAAAATGTGAATATTTTTATTATGTTTTCTATTTGAATATATTTCAAAATGTAATTTATTCCTGTGATCAAAGCTGAATTTTTAGCACCAGTCACATGATCCATCAGAAATTATTCTAAAATTCAGATTTGCTGCTCAACAAATCATGTATTATTATTATGATGATGTTGAAAACAGCTGAGTAGATTTTTTTCAGGTTTCTTTGATGAATAGAAAGTTCAGAAGAACAGCGTTTATCTGAAATAGGAATCCTTTGTAACATTATAAACGTCTTTATCAATTTAAAGCATCCTTGCTAAATAAAAGTATTCATTTCTATATTTTCCTGACTCCAAACCTTTGAATGTTCTAGTGTATAATGTAACAAAAACTTATTATTTTGGATCTTTGGATCTATATTGTCTTTGGATCTTTCTATTCATGAAAGAATCCTGAAAAAAGTACCCAACTGTTTTAAATATTGATAATTATAATAAAAAGTGTTTCTAGAATGATTTCTGAAGGATCATGTGACTGGAGTGATGAGGCTGAAAATATAGCTTTGATCACATTAATAAATTACATTTTAAAAATATATTCAAATAGAAAGCAGTTATTTTAAATCGTAAAAACATTTCACAATATTACTGCTTTTGCTGTATTTTGGATCAAATAAATGCAGGCTTCTTTAAAAAACATGAAAAATCTTACTGTTCAGAAACTTTTGACTGGTACATGCATTTTGACTAGTCTACATGCAAAAACAGTGCGCAGTAAAAAAATACTGAAGCATTTCCTATTTCTACATATAAAAATTCTCCTTTTATTGTTCCCTCTTCCCTCCCCCTTTCATTCTCTCCAGCGGAGCGTGAGGCGTGCGCTGCTGATACAGTAGTTGGGAGGTTTTTATGAGCGGCTGCACTTACTTCCAATATTTTCCGCTCAAAACGTTTCAAACCATGTCTCAAATTAGCAAAAGCCTGGCCCTGTATACTAGGAGCACCACCTAAGGCCTATAATGAAAAACAGTTCCATCTGGTCAAACTAACAAGTCCTGTGCTATTGTGTAATAGCTTATTATACACTTGTTTTGAAAGGTTTATGATCTATTTAATGACATTCTATTAACGCAATTTTTTGTATTCTCAGCCAAGGTCTTCTCAACACGCCGTTCTGAAACCCATAAGGGCGGTAGCGCTTAATGCCGTAACAACTCATGGGAAATAACCCCCACCCCGGCTTTTTTCCGGTACCAATTTACCAAATCAGAACCCTCACTGCGAAACAAATAAATAAATAAGCAAACGGTAAAAAGATGAGGTTTGTTCGTGCACTGTGTCCCTGCACGGCAGGCACTGATAGCACTGTGACTAGCAGACTATTAAATCCCTGTGCTATTGCATCACTTCAAAAGATGAATCCCTGAGGATACATCACTGAGGAGATAAGATAATGTGCCTTTACGCATGCAAGAGGGAGGGAGAGAGAGAGAATGGGAGAGACTGAGATGATGTCATAGGTGTGCCTATATTTAGAGGGATTAGAGGTGAGGCATCACTGCTTGACTTTTAGCAAACATCAGCAGCTTTTGCTCAACATTATGAGAGTCTCGTTTTCTTCAATTCTTTCACACATTCACAGACATGTAATTGGGTCAATGACGTGACACTGTTTTTTCAGGATCTATTAAAGGAATAGTTCACCCAGATATGAAAATTCTGTCATTAATTACTCACCCTCATGTCGTTCCAATCCCGCAAGACCTTCGTTTATCTTCGCAACACAAATTAAGATGTTTTTGATGAAATCCGAGAGCTTTCTGATCCTGCATAGACAGCAACGCAACTACCAAGTCATTATTTTTGTTTTCTTTGCACACAAAAAGTATTCTCATAGCATCATAATATTAAGGTCGAA
Source organism: Labeo catla (assembly GCA_012976165.1). NCBI lineage: Eukaryota > Metazoa > Chordata > Actinopteri > Cypriniformes > Cyprinidae > Labeo > Labeo catla. The sequence continues at coordinate 1,016,368 of VONZ01000120.1, forward strand.
CCACTGATGTCACAAGGACTATTTTAACAATGTCTTTTCTACCTTTCTGGGCCTTGAACGTGTCAGTTGCATTGCTGTCTATGCAGGGTCAGAAAGCTCTCAGATTTCATTAAAAATATCTTAATTTGTGTTCCGAAGATGAGCAAAGGTCTTACAGGTTTGGAACGACATGAGGGTGAGCAATTAAGAACAGACTTTTCAGATGTGCAGTGTTCTTTATTATTATTTGTTTTTTTTATTTCTTAGAGTTTTCTTAATAATTAAAGTCAATAAGTCTCTTAAAATATTAGTTAATTTGACATTTTTATGATATGGTTAGCTCAGATTGTAAAATGTCATGCGGTACACCTCAAAAAAAAAAAAAAAAAAAGGTAAAGTAATGACTTTTTTAAATAATTCATGACACAAAAAAAGGAAAAAAGATTAAGACGTAAATTTATATTCAACATGTAAAAACATTTGATTACTTTTTATTAGATGGTTGCACCACATGACATTTTTAAAATAAGAAACTTTTCTTGGTCTTTAAATGGGAGCAGCAAATAATAGGGTCACAAATGCAACCAAAATACAACATGAACGTTTAACTGAACTCCTAGTTGACCCTTTGCAAAGACCTGCCTGCCTTAGTTACTGTTGCTATGTCTGACAAACAATGCCGCTCTCACACTACACATCATGTTCTCATAATACATTGTGGAGCAGAGAGGAAACTAACAACACAGAGCGGGGTACTTCTGGTATGAAACAAGGTCTCAGCTTTCAAATTTTGTCCTTTTTTAAGAAATTCAAACAATAAGTACCATTTTGTGGCCCTTTAACGTGTCGTGAAAAATTGCTGCAGTATTTGGCTGAGATACAACTATTTGAAAATCTGGAAGGATGCAAAAAAATCTAAAGTTGTCCAAATGAAGTTCTTAGCAATGCATATAACTAATCAAAAATTAAGTTTTGATATATTTACGGTAGGAAATTTACAAAATATCTTCATGGAACATGAGCCTTACTTAATATCCTAATGATTTTTGCCATTAAAGAAAAATCTATCATTTTGACCCATACAATGTATTTTTGACTATTGCTAAAAATATACCCGGGCTACTTAAGACTGGTCCAGGGTCACATTTGTTAAATAAATAGAATGCCAACATGCTAAAAAGCACTCAGAACATTAGTGCATTTGAGCAAACAGCATTCGCCTCTTACGCGTTCTTTACAAAATGTATATAAGTCAATACATTGGTACTTCTAGCTTATTTAGGCCGTATCCTGTGTCGCCCTATCAGATTCAGTGTCCAATATCTTCAGTCTCTAAAGTGTATGGAACATAATGGAACTTGCACAGCTTCTGATTGGGTGGAACACGTAATATTGGTGTGTACGGATCCTCTTTCACAAGTGAGCAAATACGCTAGCAAGGTTTACAGTGTCTTTACAGTGTGTGACCGTGTGTCTTTCCGAACACCATCTGAGGTGGCATCACGTGCGAACGCACTGCAAACAACAACCAAAGTGTTCCGACAGAGCGGCTTCCATTTCACCTGACATACTGAGCCATGGAAACATGACGTCAGATCACTGGTGCACAATGAACTGCACAGGCACAAATTTGCGCGCATGTGGACTGGAAAGGAGGCTATGAGCTTTCAAGCCTTCATGAGTCACTTCCACCTGAGTTTTCAATCATCCACGTGCAATTTTAAAGCTCTCTGAGGATGTTTGGAGAGAAATCTTTGCATGCATGACAGGTTAATTTACCAGCGTTAGCTGCTAGCATTAGCATTTTAAAAGATTCATTGATCTGTTTTACTAATGCATGACAATATTAATTTCTAGTCTGTGCCAACAGCGGGGCACCTGCAAAGCCACGCCCTTGAGGTGTGAGCAAAGCATGCTGGGAAAAATGTTTTGCAGGGTGGCACTGTCACTTGGGGGTTTGATGTCAAAGCTGCACGCTCGGCCTGTCAATCAATTCTCTTTAGCACTCTTTCTTGAGGCTAACATTGTACTGTAATTAAGATATTTCTTTCATGGAAATCTTAGCTTTTGTATTGTAAAAATGATAATTCTGTGTATGTGTACATGCATGTTTTGAGGCACAGTTTGCACTATGTGGGTGTTTCTGTGATGGACTCAAAGGATGATGCGGTTGGAATGAAAGACAGCAGATTTCACACAGACGCTCATAAACATGAGTACACGCTCGCGCTGAATATGTAATCATCATGTTGGAATGGCTAATCGTAATGAATCGATTGCCACGTAATTGAAAATTAATTGTTTTCCAGGTTTCTTTTAATAAAATGAGAACTGCATTTGCATTAGAGCAGCACCTCCATACACGAATGCACATTAACAAACAATTAAACATTTATAGACTGATTTTGAACGAATATTAAATGATGAATGGTTTTATTTCTGGTCTAACCTAATGTGGTTTGGAAATTATAATGCTCATATTTTTGTCCAGATCTATGAATTTATTCCAAAATACATAATGAAGTCATAATGAAGGACTTGAATACATGTATTACCATTATTAATATTTTGAAAATAATTCTTATTTCTCATTTCTGCGTATATACTTTTTAAAAATGTTTTAGAAAGAAACATCTTATGGAAACCTGTTGCTGCCACTGAATAAAAGTAAAAAGAGGTAACTGAAACTTTTTATCTCACAATGTTTTTTTTTACAAGTTATAAAGTCAGAATCCCAAATGTGAGTTTGTATCTCACAATTCTGACTTTTTTTCTCGCAATTGCGAGTTTATATCTTTCTCCCAACTTGTAATTGGATGTAATAAAGTCAGAACTGTGAAATAAAATTGCAGTTCTGAGAAAAAAAGTCAGAATTCTGAGTTTATATCTTGCAATTCTGACATCATTTTTCAGAATTGCAAATTTATATCTCGCAACTCTGACTTTTTAACTTGCAATTGCAAATAACTGCATTATTTATATATTATTTATATATAACTGCATATAGTGTATATTATATTCTGAGTTCATCTTGCTATTCTGTTTTTTCTCGCAATTGCTGGAGAAAAAGTCAGAACTGTGATTTTATATCTCGCAATTCTGACTTTTTAAACTCACAACTGCAAGTTTATATATCATAACTCTGACTTAACTCACAATTGCCTGTTATAAAGTCAGAATTGCAAGATATAAAATTGCAATTCAGAGAGAAAGTCAGAATTGTGAGTTTATATCTTGCGATTCTGACTTTATTTCTCAGAATTTCGTCTTTATTTTTCAGAATTGCAAGTTTATATTCTTATTTTCTGAGTTTATCTGGCAATTCTGCTTTTTCTCACAATTGCGAGTTTATATCACACAATACTGAGAAAAAAGTTTGAACTGTGAGTTTGTATCTCGCAATTCTGACTTTTTTGTACTACAATTCTGGCTTAACTTACAATTGCATGTTATAAAGTCAGAACTGAGAGATATTCGAACTGCGAGCAATTCAGAGAGAAAAAGTCAAAATTGCGAGATATAAACTTGCAAAAAAAAAGTTTGAATTGTGAGTTTATATTTTGTAATTCTGACTTTATTTCTCAGAATTGCGAGTTTACATTCTGACTATCATGCTCTTCTATTTTTTTCTTGCAATTGCTGCATTGATTTGATCCAAAATACAGCAAAAATAGGAATACATTTTGCTATTTTGGTGCTCAAAAAAGATTTACTATGATTATCAACATTGAAAACCATTTACTGACTAATTATACTGAAATAATTATAATTACTTACTACTTATTTTTGGAAGTAATGATACATTGCTATGTTTTTAATGAATAGAAGTTACAAAAGAACAGCATGTTTTAGGCCCCGTTTACAGTAGTAGTATAGTAATAGTTAGTAGTAGTACAGTAGTAGTATTAATAGTATGTTTTTGTTTTAAAACAGCGTTTTAAAATGAAAAACAATCCTTGTCTACACTGGCGTTTTCACTGCGTTTCAAATACGATTTCCGTCCACATTACATGGCCAAAAACGCATATCACATGACCATTCATAATGAGCATGATGTTGGTGTTTACACGGTCATCAAGGATACACACAGCAAATATAGACAGCCATGCTATCATTTTCAAAAGTCTCTATTTTGGTCCATTTACACTAAAACGCAACCCCAGAGTTTTCAAACTAAAACAAGGTTTGCGCCGTTTTCGAAAGTCACCGCTTTCAAGGGTCGAAAACACCGGAGTAGTGTAAACGACAGCAAAAGTTATGCTTTTTAAAACGAAAAGTGTAAACGTAGCCTTAGAGTATTTTATATATATTTTTTATAGATTTTTTTTAGCAATGTAAAAGTCAGTTTACAGTCACTTTTGATGCCTTTAATGAATCCCTGCTGAAGAATATATCTGATTTTTCATTGAACATCAAGTCTTATTACTAAAAACAGTTTATCATACAAAACTCAGCAACATTTTTGGATTACAACCCACCAGTTGAGACCACTGGACTACCCCAGAAAGAGGGGATTCGGGGCTGAGACGCACTTTCCTCTCTTCAAGAAAAAGCCCCTGTAAAAAGACTCTTCCTGTTGTGTTGCCATGGCATTTTGCAAAAAAGGATGAATTAGAGTGTTCCAAGAGGGCGTAAATAATTGATTGGCAAATGGCTTGATCAGCCCTCAGGCTGTACGGTGTGCCCACTGCACGGTATAAATAACTCATCATGCCAATTATGTTACGTACAAACACACACACACACACACACACTAAAGCCCAGGTCAGCTACTGTAAATACACCTGAGCTGAAATCATCCAACATAATCCACACGACCGTCCATGTGAATTGAGTTAGCGAATAGCAGTTGGGAACTGGTCTGCTTATTGTTTACAGGGTGAAATGATGCTGTTATTGACCATCGAGCCATTCTTGAGGAAAGTAATGAGAAACAACTGTCCAGGCAAGCCAGATTATTACAGGACACTGGACGCTTTTGCATTTGTCTGGGCAAAATCATTATGACCCTGTAAAAATGTTTGAGAACCAAAACACAGAATGGAAACATGATAAGTGGCACTTTAAGGTGTTAGGCTTTTCATATTCAATTGAAATAAAAGCAAACCATTTCACATCACACAGCTTTTTGAAAATGCTTAAAAAGTGATTCTCGAAAACTTTAAGAACTAAGTTTTTATTCTTAGTCCATTGCTAATTTTTGATGAAATTGATTGCACTTCTCTATATTATATGCTTTACTAAAATATTGAGTAAGAAGAAAATTGGGTAAGGAAAATAGCAGTAAATAGAAATATAATGTAAAAATTTTATTTCAGCATATATTCTGGATGATGTGACAGTGATGGGGAGTAATGTGAGGTGACATCGCAGTGACATGTCAGCTGTCAGAGCTTCTTGACTGACACTTACCAACAGGCGTATCATTCACACCAGTGCAGGCCGCAGCTTGACATACTAGGTTTGAAGGCCAAAGGTGACAAAAAAAGACTCTTTTGGTCTAGGTGCTAACCGCTTTCTTGCTGACATTAACCTGATATGACAGTAGATATGCTTTAGAATAAAGGAAACACGTCAGATGACTTTTATATTTTGGAAAACACCTCCAGGTTAATTTTCTCATGCTATGTTAAAAACACAAGAAACCTTTGCCCATGGCAGAGCACTGGATATTCACAACACTCTTGCAATGATTTTTACTGGTGATATTGAAAACATTGGCAATACCAGAATTAAAGGAACCGTATGTAGGATTGTGGCCAAAACTGGTACTGCAATCACTTTCAAAATACTGTAGAACGGCGTATCCCCTCCCCCTCCCCCCTGACTCGAGGTTGCCAGCTAAACTGCAGGATTCCGCAGGAACGTAGGCTGCTACAAGGAGCTTACAATGGCAAGTGACGAGTCCTACACAATAAGTTTTTTTTTCTTCTGTTACTTATGTTTATGCTTCACGAGAGATGTTTTGCGAAGTAATTATGTGTCGCAAAAATTTACTAACGGCGATTAGTCAAATATTTCGTAAAGATGTACTGTAATACCACATTTCAGTCAGAACATAGATTGTTTTCATACCGTGCTAGTGGTGCGATATAAAGCTTTTTATGAACGCATTTAGCACGGGCGACTGTGGAAAATTAGCAACGTTGGCATCTGTCTTAAAATTCTTCTCCGTTTTCAGCCGTCTCCATCTGTCAAAGGCCTCTCCTATACAAATCCTTGTTTTATTTCGGACTTTGTCACGACGTACTTCGGATTCATAACGAGGTCTTTTAGGTTTCGTAACTTTATACATGTTTTATCCGACACGTTTGTAGCTGCAGCTGTAACTAGAGCAGAGCTGGCAATCCGGATGACGAAAACTCTACTGACTTCGTGATTGGTAGATAGCTGGAGGGTGGCGCCTCAGACAAAAACACAACATGACAACATCAACATCAGTTGAGGGCTGCAACTTTCACTTTTAAATGACAATATCCTGGCCGGACCACTGTTGTCAGTGATATAAGTATTTGAAATGAACATGATTTCTTAATGTCTAGTGACATGTCAGGGCCATTTTATGATAAACTGAAATAAATTTCTTACATACGGTTCCTTTAAGGCACGTTCACACCATGGCTGTATCGATAACGACAACTATAAAGTTAGAATTATAGCTCTAATTCACTTTAATCAGTTTTCATTTTTTAATTTTCAGCCTTCGTTTTATTTTTAGTTTAAGTTTGAATTATGTTTTTTTTTTTTTCAGTTTTATAATATTTTAATTTCTATTTTTGTTCTATGTCGATAAGGAAGCCCCTTTCTGCCACTGAATAAAAAATAAAAAAAGGTAATTGTGAGTTTTTAATCTCACAATTCTGGCTTTTTTCGTAATTGCGAGTTTACATCTTGCAATTCAGATCTTTTTTTTTTTGCAGAATTGTGAGATATAAACTTGCAATTTTGAGTTATAAAGTCAGAATTGTGAGATATAAACTTGCAATTGCAAGAAAAAGAGTCGGAATTGCAAGACACAAATGCACAACTATGACTTTTTCTCTGAGTTGTGTGATATAAACTCACAATTCTGAGAAATAAACAATTCTTAGAGATGAAGTCAGAATTGCATGACTAAAATAAAATTCTGAGTTTATATTTCACAGTTCTGACTTTATAACTCACAATTGCGAGTTTATATCACACAAATTTCTTAGAATTTCTCAGAATTGCAAGATATAAACAATTGCAAGGCAATTTCGAGTTTATATCAGGCAATTCTGAGAAAAAAGAGAGACATAAACTCACAAATCTGACTTTTTTCTCACAATTGCGAGAAAAGTCAGTATTGCGACATACATGCTCACATTTGCAAGAAAAAAGTCAAAATTGTGAGATAAAAAGTCACAATAACCTTTTTTTTTATTCAGTGGTGAAAATAGGTTGGATTTTTCTTTAATTTTTCTTTAATTTTCATTAATTTAGTTTTACTAATCTTAGTACTACTACATTTTTTAGTTCAGTCAGCAACATTTCTCATTTTTAAGTTGTTTTTATTTTTAAGATTTTTGTTTAGTATTTATATTTGATTTCTGATTTATTTTATAAATGGTTTTAAATAGATTTAGTTAATCATGGCACTAGTTCAGTGTTATTTTGTTGTCACTATATGTCACAGATATCAACTGTTTGGATGAAATTGAGCAATTTTGCTCATTTCAACAACAGTTACAACGCAAATTCATAAATATTTGAATATATTGTCAAAAGACTAGCATCTACATCCACAAATAACATTCTCAAATGCACAGACGTCAAGACAGAACTAACATAGTGTGATTTACCCAATCGTATTTATAGTCCTTTCTAAATAAATGCCGGGTGCACTGGAGCTTGGCTGTTTCCCTGGCGGACTTGAGAGACTGTCTGATAGCTTGGCTATACATAGACCACAGCAATTCCCCTCATAATGTTAGATTTGTATTCCACTCCATTTATCAATGTAACACTTAATACTTCAAGCAGGGCTTGAAGTGAACCGTGTACTTCATCTCGCCATATCTGACCAGAACCCTTAGTAAATGTCAGCAAGTGTTCTGTGGGCAAATAAAACCTCCGGTCAGCTCTCAGGCTCTTTGTGCACTCCAGTGGCTTTGGCGCTTATGATAATGTGGAAGGTTGATTTGGAGTCTGCTGAAAACTTGAACAGCATCCATGTAAATATATGAATAAGTGGCAGCTTGATTGTGTGTGGCGGCAACTGCTTTGGCAGAGATGAGAAAGCCATTACGCAGAGTCTCTCTCCCACTGCACAGTGGAAGGGTCAAACAGAGGTTCAGGGACGCACTTATCACTGCCATCTTCATTTGTCATTACAAGTGAGTGTCTGTGGTAAATCATGCCAGCTAAAGTGGCTTACAAGTTGACAAGAGCTTCTAAAAACCATCAACAGAAATGCAGACAGAATGAGTTGTGAAACAGACGGTTATCCTAATAAAAACAGCTGCACATGAACACAAATGTAGAACCCTATGATTTCTGCGATGCGGAAAACGCAGACGGAATTGCGGAATCCAGTCATAAAAACGGAATTTACTGTATAGCACGGAATGTCACGGAATTTGCCAAATTTTGGATGAATAAATCAAAAGTAGGACTAGTGTCTCTGAATATTAAACATACTGAAGCAAGCGTGATGCTCACAGTGTTTTCGAACTGCTCTTAAAGTCACAACTTAAAACTCTTCACAGCAACCTGTCAAAATAAAACTTCGGTTTTACTTGAAGAAACTGACAGAAATATGTTACTTAATGTAACGATAGTACTACTGCTACTACTACAAAAAAATTATCATTAAAACATTATTTTTAAAGCAACATTTAACCAGAAAAAATATTTACTAGAATTTATTTACCAGAAAAATGTAAAACCACAAAACAGTATTTCTAAATGAATGAATGAATGAAAAAAAGATAACGGAATTCAGAAACGTTTTAATGAAAAAAAAAATTTAATGGCCTTAAAAATCTAACTTATGTCAAATAAATGTTTGTAAATTGTGTATGTTTTATGATTTCAAATGAATTAGTAATATGTGACCCTGGACCACAAAAGCAGTCTTAAGTCGCTGGGGTTTATTTGTAGCAATAGCCAAAAATACATTGTATGGGTCAAAATTATTGATTTTTCTTTTATGGCAAAAATCATTAGGAAATTAAGTAAATATCATGTTCCATGAAGATATTTTGTAAAATTCCTACTGTAAATGTATGAAAACTTAATTTTTGATTAGTCATACACATTGTTAAGAACATTATTTAATGAACTTTAAAGGCAATTTTCTCAGTATTTAGATTTTTTTGCACCCTCAGATTCCTGATATTTAATTGGTTGTATCTCGAACAAATATTGTCCTATCCTAACAAACCATACATCAATGGAAAGCTTATGTATTCAGCTTTCATATGATGTATGAATCTCAATTTTGAAAAAATGACCCTTACGACTGGTTTTGTGATCCAGGGTCACATATATATTTTTAATTTAACTATTAAAATAGAGTCTGGGAAACCAGAAAAACAAAACAAAAAAAGGAATCTAGAAATATTTAAAGGTAAAAAAAAATGAAAATAAACCACTACCAAATTTTAAATAAATTTTAAGTATCTTGATTTCAATTAATTATAAACGCTTTTTTAAATAAATACTTTTTTTCATTTAACCATTAAAACAGTGTTTTGAAAAAAAAACCCTAAAAGGAATCCAGAAAAATTAAAATGGACAAAAAAAGAATTAGGGGAGAAAAAAAATACAACTTATTTCATAGGGCCTTAAATTAATACTTTTTTAAAATTAACCATTAAAACAGAGTCTAGAAAAAAAAACAACAACAACAACAAAACCCTGAAAGGAATCCAGAAAATTGAAATGGAAAAAAAGAAACTTTTTAAGCAAAAATTGGGAAAAAAAACATGGATTTTATAGGGCCTTAAAAATGTAATTTACGATAAACTTTATATAAATTAGTCTAAATTGTGTAAGTTTCATGATTTCAATTAATTAGACATGCTTTATGATTAATACTTTTTTTAAAAATTAACCATTAAAACAGAGTCTAGAAAAAAAAACAACAAAAAAAAGCCTAAAAGAAATCCAGAAAAATTTAAATGGAAAAAAAGGAATTTGGAAAAAAAAAAAAAAAAAAATTGGGAAAAAAAACATGGATTTTATAGGGCCTTAAAGATGTAATTTATGATAAACTTTATATAAATTAATGTAAATTGTGTAAGTTACATGATTTCAATTAATTAGACAAGCTTTTAACCATTAGAAATAAAATGGATTTCATAGGGCCCTACAAATGTTACTCTCTGGACTGCCAGAGGTGCAAACACAACTAAACGAACATTATTTAGAGTTTTCATAGAGAGATTAATTTGAAAATGGAAAATTGGTAATAAATATGAACGTAAACCAACTAAAAAAAGACTAAAATCTAATATAATATTTCTGCAAAAGCAAAACATAATGCATCTTAAATCAAAGAACCAAGTCCAAATAACCCAGCTGTTGTGAAGTGTTTTTTCATGTGAAGATGATTAATTATCAACTCATAAACAATCATAAATAATTCATAATACTCTAGATAATCTGCAGATGGGAAAGGCTCTTTCTCCAAAAAGATTTTGTTTTTTTCTGTGCCTGAAACAAATAAAAAACCCTCCTTATGTAAACAGACATTAATAATAGTCTAACGGGCAGAATGAAATGAGTTTTCATATGGCAGTTACATTAATATCCCTTTAAACAAGACATCAATCTCAGGGGCTGGTTGTCCAGTCAAATGATATTGGTGTTTTTTTTCCTTTCGGTTTTATAAATGACCCCAGGTGTATTGGGAAGAGACGAATAAATCAGAGAGACAGATTGCCGAGAGAAGAAATATGCCATAAATAGCCATGCAAGTGTAAGAATAATTACGCAACTGCAACTGTGGGTGACCCCATTACGGAGCCTGCAGGGTAAATATGCCACAGCCATCAGCATCTAATGCATTAAACATTACTATTCAACATGACCACAATCATGAGGTCGGTGGCCAAACTTCCTAATGAGAGAGAATATCGCAAATGAAATTATATATCAAACCTCGCTAAATTCAGCCGGCGAGCGCGTAGGCCGTAAATCTGCACCTGAATGCAAAACACATGGCCAGCAAAACTTATCTTTGCAGGTCTAGTGCAGAATCGGAAATATTTATTTTGCATATATATAATAAATACAGTATTTATATGTTTTATTCATTTCACGTCAAAACATTTCTGATTTAGATTTTTCAAAATCTTTGTTTTAAACTAGATTTTACAGTACACATTTTTGTAAACATTTACATTTTTACAGTTTATATGTATGTGTATTATTCATTCAATGCCAAAACATTTTTTTGTTTTACACTTTTCAGTCTTAATAAAAACTATAGTTTGCATTTTATTTTAATAATAATAATAATAATAATAATAATAGTAACATACAAATTTATATGTTATTTATATGTTTTATTGATGTTTGGTCAAAACATTCCTTTGTTTTAGGTTTTTCAAAAAAAAAATTTGAAACTACATTTTTTAAAAGCATTTTTTGTAAACATTCCATGTTTAAAGTTTATATTTATATGTATTGTTTATTTAATATCAAAACATTTCCTTGTTTTAGATGTTTCAAAATCTTTGTTTTAAACTAGATTTTACAGTAAATCCCAGATTTTTATATATTGTTATTGTTTTAATTATTTATATTTACTGTGCACACAGTTAATAATAATAATAATAATAATAATAATATTTATTGATTTATTTTGATTTATTTTTACCTTTACAGCAAAAAATCTAATATACCAAAATAATTAATTTAAAAAAAATAATTTATAAGATCCTCTCATTTTAGACATTTTACATCAATGGTATTTGACCTTTTTTGAATTTTATTTAGTAATATTTTATTTATTTATTTATTTATTTATTTATTTTTGCAGCCAAAAAAATCTAAATCTAATATTATCCAAAATAATGTAAATACAAGATATTAATAAAAAATGAATAAGATCCTCTCTTTTATTCATTTTACAACAACAGTATTTAACATTTAGAATTTTATTTAACAATAATATTTCATTCATTCATTCATTCATTCATTCATTCATTTATTTTTGCAGCCAAAAAAATTAAAATCTAATATTATCCAAAATAATACAATAATACAAGATATTAACCAAAAATGAATAAGATCCTCTCTTTTTATTCAGTTTACAACAACAGTATTTAACATTTAACATTTTAATAATTATTAATAATAAAACAATAAACATTTCTAATTTCATTATTTAGTTTTCCAGCCTAAAATATGCTGCATTCATTTGATCCAAAAAAAAAAAAAAAAAGTACAAGTTAAAATATCTATTTTTCTATTTAAATATATATTTTAAAACATATTTTTTTCCTTTGTTGGCAAAGCTGAATTTTCAGCATCATTACTGGAGTCTTTAGTGTCTTTAGTGTGGATTTGTTGCTCAAGAAACACTTATTATTAATGTTGAAAACAGTTGTGTAAAAATGTAGCATATATCTGAAATAACATTGCTAAAAACAGCTACTAAATCATACAGAATGATGTAAATGTAATGCAATTCAACTTGTGAACTGCAATATAACATAAAATAATCCATACCACACACAAAAAAGCTAAACTACTGCTGTACTGAATATCAGCAGACTAGCTCAAGATATGTCAAAGCAATATAGCAAATGCTTGTTTATGCATGACTACCTCCCTCCTCCCCACCCCCACAAACACACGCTGTCCTCTGGCGCTGTTGAGTCCGGAGCAGAGCGGTGTGCGCTTGTGGCATCATCACAGGAGAGCAGAGCAGAGAAGAGCAGAGCGGATGACATAACTTAAGCCTGCTTTACTCTGCACCCGGAATCAGCACACAGCTGCAATTCCCTGTATTTCAGATTACGCTACGTCATCATTTTAAACTCCCTCTCTCACACACACGCATGCACATGTAAGTGCAGACAGACACACAACACGCACACGAGAGCTGCGGTGACATCACTGCATTTCTGCCATTCCTCCGAACACATGCGGGCAAACATATCAACAATGACATCATGGTTTTTACCACTGGCCTGGTTTTCACACACACAAAAAACTGCTTACAACCACAAGGAAGTCAGAATGTTCCATCATTACTACACACTGATGCCGCAGAGCAGTTGAACGACACACAACGCCAGAAAAATAGGGGGACTGGCAAACACAGAAACAAACAACGTTAAACAGAAATAGACTTTGTTTCTGAGGGGTGCATGTAAATAAAAAATAAAAAAAATGTATTAGAAATATTTAATAAGGAATTTATTCTATGATTAAAAATGTAATTTGTTTTAGCTTTTTAAAACATTGCAATATTACCCAAAATAATGCACAAATAAGAACTTTATTAAAACTATATTATATATTCTCTTTTTATTCGTGTTACATCAAAAGTATTTAGCATTTTGCTTTTTTAATATTCGCTTTTTATTCATTTTACATCAACAGTATTTAACATTTTGTTTTATTATTATTATTTATTTATTTATTTATTTATATTTATTTAGTTATACTTTATTTAGTTATACCCAAAATAATGCACAAATAAGATAAATAAAATGCATAGTATATCTTCTCTTTTTATTCATTTTACATCAACAGTATTTAACATTTAATAATAATGATTATTATTATTTTAGTTGTATTTTTTGTACTTTTGCGGCATAAAACATTGCAATTTTGCGATCTTCTCTTTTTATTCATTTTACAATCAACAGAATTTATATTTTGCTTTTAATAATAATAATAATAATAATTCATTTTATTTTATTTATTTATCTATTGCTTTTGCAGCATAAAACATTGCAAAATTACCCAAAATAATGCACAAATAAGATATTAAATAATACAAGAGTATAATATCTTCTATTTTTATTCATTTTACATCAACAGTATTTAACATTTTGCTTTTAATAATAATAATAATAATAATAATAATAATAATTTAGTTTTGCAGCATAAAACATTGTAGTAGTACTCAAAATAATGCACAAATAAGATATTAATAAAAGTGTATATATATATATATATATATATATATATATATATATATTTTAGAATTGATTTTTACATAAACACTTTTAATTATTTTGTATTTAATAATAATAATAATAATAATAATAAATATTTTTAGTTTCATTTTTTACTTTTACAGCCTAAAACACTGCAATATTACCAAAATAATGGACAAATAAGATATTAATAAAAAATATAGTAGAACTTCTCTTTTTATTCATTTTACATCAGCAGTATTCAACATTTTGCATTTTATTTAATAATAATAATAATAATAATAATATTAATAATAATATAGTTTTTTTTTTAGTTTTGCAGCATAAAACATTGCAGTAATACTCAAAATAATGCAAATAAGATATTAATAAAAATGTATATCTTTATTATTTATTTTATATTAACAGTATTTATCATTTTATATTTAATAATAATAATAATAACAAAACAATAAATATTTTTAGTTTCATTTTTTTACTTTTACAGCCTAAACCATTGCAATTTTACATAAAAAATAATGCAAAAAATTCTAATGCAAAAACAAAATTCTAATAAAAACCAGTAAACAAAAACGCATTATTCATATTACTGGATTAACTTTATGATAAAAGGGTTTCCCAGCTATAAATGTATTAACATTGTTTAAAAAAGGCTCTTCCTCAAATAATATTTTGCATAATTTCTCGGAAAGCTGCTCCTCATTATCATTCTTACATGACAGATACAACATGTGTGAGCTCTGAGGCTGCACGGACAATTGCGCTGTGCAGTGGCACATGACATCTGACATATGCGGCCATGCATGAGGAAAATTAGCGGCTGGACAGAAAACAGTATATGGGGCCTTTAAGAGCATTCGAAACTCTGACACGCAACATCACTCACACGATAGCAGCTCATGCTGACATTGAGTGATAGTGAACTGATTGCAAAACAATGAGGAGGAAAACAGATGCACGTAGCTCCTTCCACATTCAGAGAAATCTCTGATCGTCTGGAGCAATTTTCAAAAGGACGGGAGCAATTCGCAGCAGGATTGTATCAATTTTCCACAGGTGAAAGGGAGAGCTTTTACTATTCACAGCGTGACAGCTCACGGACCCCTGGGAAAAGCAGTCACACCTGCATGAGGGAAAAAAAGACAGAGGGAGAGAGCGTAAAATACAGGAACAAGCACCTAAACGAGGCGTAGAGTTTTTTTTAGAGGTGGAAAACAAATGGACCAAAGCTAAAATCCAAGCGTATAGACACACACAGAGGATTACAAACACACTCAGACACACTGGGATTACAGAGAAGCACACATGCCCCCAAAAACACACGTCACAGGATTACGCCAGCACTCTCAGCTACATCCATCATGGTTTTCTAGGCAAAGCTGAGGGCAGCAGCAGCAACAATGACATCACGCCACGACCTAATGCGATCTTTACACTTCCGCTGCAGTCTGTGATGCAACCACATGTGCGACGCGCAAATTACACAGAGATCGCACAGAGCTATGCTTCAGAGACTCAAATTACCTTGCAATTCGGAGAAATGCAAATGCTAGCATTATATAGATTAATCCACCATACACTAGTAAAACGCATAGAGTAGCGCACACACACTAGCAAATAGTACAAGATGATTAATTCACTGTGTTCTGAATATACATTGCCATTCAAAAGTTTGGGATCAGTAAAACGTACATTTTTAATATTTTATGTTCAATTTTAAGTCTCTTATGCTCATCAAAATTCCATTTATTTGATCAAAAATACAGAAAAAAGTGATATTATGAAATATTATTGCAAAATAACAATATATAGTAATATTAATATTAAATAATAATTAAATTAAATAATAATATATATTTAAAATAACAGTTTTATTAAAAAATATAATTTATTTCTGTGATGCAAAGCTGAATTTTCATTAGCCATTACTCCAGTCTTCAGTGTCACATGATCTATCAGAAATCATATTCTGACATGCTGATTTATTATCAATGTTGGAAACAGTTGCTTAATATTTTTTTGGAACCTGTTATTCTTTTTTCAGGAATCTTTGATGAATAAAAAGTTAAAAAGAACAGCATTTTTTCAAAATAGAAATCTTTTTTAACAATATAAGTTTTTACTATCACTTTTTATCAATTTAACATTTTTATTTATTTCACTTTTTATTTCATTTAATCCTTTCTAACTGAAAGTATTCATTTCTTTCGAAGAATGAAAGAAAAATGTACAAAATTTCAACATTTTTTGTAACATTTTTGTTGTTTTTAAAATTGTATTCAACAAAGAATCCTGAAAAAAGTATCACAGGTTCCAAAAAAAAAGTTTCCAACACTGATAATAAATCAGCATATTAGAATGATTTCTGAAGGATCATTTGACACTCAAGATTGGAGTAATGATGCTAAAAAATTCAGCTTTGCATTACAGGAACAAATTAAATATTTTAAAAGTATATTACAATAGAAAACCACTGTTTGAAATTGCAATAATATTTCACAATATTACTGTTTTTTTCTGTATTTTTCAGATAAACACAGCCTTAATGAGCAGAAAAGACTTCCTTAAAATAAACGTTTTTGAACGGCAGTGTAACCTAACATTTAAACCATTATTTACTGATAATTTTCACTTTTTGTCCCTTACACAAAGCTATTGTACATCTTCAAGACTTGAAATATAGTGCACAAGTTGTATTGGCTATGTTTATGGTGCTTTTACAGGTTATGGTTCTTGATAAGTGTTTTTATTATTTATGTAAATTTTACAAAAAAAAAAAAAATAGTATACATGGCACCAATAGCCTTGTGGGCAGTGTATCGTGAGCGTCCTGTGTTTGAGTCCCAGCTTGTGGACCTTTCCTGATCCCATCCCCCCTCTCTTTGTCCCACTTCACTTCCTGTCTAACTACTATCCTATCAAATAAAGGCAAAAATGACAAAAATTTTCTGTATTTTTCAAATAAACACAGCCTTATTGAACAGAAAAGACTTCTTAAAAAAAAGTACTGATCCAAAACTTTTGAACGCCAGTGTAACCTAACATGTAAACCACTATTCGCTGATAATCCTCAAAAATGACAAAAAAAAAAAAAAATTGTGCATATCCTAATAATTTTACATCACTGACTTTTTTTTATTTTATTTCAGAAGGTAGGCCCTATTTTTCTAACACATAGCTAAGGATTATTTCGAGACTGTTAGACACAGGCCTGTGGTTTATTTAAAGGGCCAATTTACACACTTAGTGGGGGGTCTGATCCTACAGTAACACAAAAAAAAATAGAGCAGTGATTTTCTTTTTTTTTTTTTTTTACTCCATTTAACATAAACACACTAGTGAAGCCTCTTTGAAACAATACGTTTTGTTGGGATTGTAGAAAAATTTACAAAACATTTAATCAAACGCTGGCATATTGGATTAGAATCACACGGTTTTTCGAAGCCTTGAAAAAGCTCCATGTCCCAGATCTGAGTTGGGGGAGAAAAAGTCAGACTGACCCAGCTGACTGAAGTGGAGTTGGAAAAGTAGGTGGGCGCCACAGAGTGCTAGAAGAGCCAATGGCCCAGTCTGACAATTCACTTCCAGCAATCAGGTCAAAGACAAACCGCAGCGGACATGCGCACACACACGCACACACACGCACACACTGATGCAAACTATCACACAAACTCAATTACACTCTCTCTATCTCTCACACATATGCAGAGTGTAAATTGCAGGGGGTGGGGATGGGCTATGGGGGTCTTAAAAGTACATATTATTTTGCAACGCTCACAAACAGGAGTTGCATTTCCCAGAGGAGGTAACCATAGAAACAGAATGCTGCTCAAACACTTTCCGTTGTAATTAGTATCGGGCAGTAAGGTGACAAAACACGACAAGTACTGTCATTACTTATAACTTTATTATAGATCTGTATAATAGTAAACAAAGACTATGATAATTTACACTAAATGCACCAAATGACAATTTGTGGGTCACAGTACAAACTTTTACATGATTAAGTCCTGAAAATTACCAACAGATTTTCTGATAACACCTACAATAAGGTTTAATTCATTAAAATATGATGCATTAGGTTGCATAAATCAACAATAAACAAGACTTATTTATTTTTTTATTAATTTATTAATTTATTTATAAATACATAACATTTAAATTCAAATTTCTACTTATATATAAATTATTTGTTTATAGTATTATGAAAGACAATGAACAACAAAGTAAATTAATAAATAGTATTTTTAAAATTAGTACAGTAATAATCTAGATTATTAAAATTGTTCACTATATATATATATATATATATATATATATATAAATAAATAAATAATTTTTTGCTATAAATGAATGATTGAATTTAAAATGAATAATAATGTACATTTATATGTACATAATATATGTACATTTACATACATGTACATTTCTAGAAAAATAATCTAGATTAACTAATACTGGAAAAATAAAAAAAAAGGTTATAAGTAAAAGTAAGTAAGTAAGTAAGTAAGTACATAAATAAATAAAAAAAATAAAAAAATAATGTAACATTTGGAGTGAATTCTTTTTGCTATAAATAAATAAATAAATACATAAATTCAAAATTCAAAATAATATTCTAGATTAATAAATGATGGAAAAAGCTAAAGATGGTTGTTATAAACAAACAAACAAACAAACAAACAAACAAAAACAAACAGTTATATTCAGTAATTCATTTTTTGCAATAAATAAATAGTATATTTGAAATGACTAATAATGTAGATTCAAATAAATACTGGAAAAATAAAAAAAGGTTGAAATAAATAAATGAATGAATGAATGAATGAAAGAATGAATGAATGAATGAATGAACAGTCATATGGGGTGAATAATTTTTTTTTCCATAAATAAATAGTTACATAAATTTAAAAGAAACAATAATTTGGATTAATAAATTCTGAAAAAATCTAAAGATGGTTGTTATAAACAAACAGTTATATTGGGTAATTCATTTTTTGGAATAAAAAAAATAAATGAATAAATAAACAAATAAATAAATAAATAGTATATTTAGAATGACTAATAATGTTAATAAATACTGGAAAAATCTAAAAATGGTTGCGTTACCCAGTGTATCAACTCATTGGCATTGAAAATTAGTGTAGTTTTACTGATACATATATATATATATATATATATATATATATACATATATATACACACACACACACACATATATATATATATATATATATATATATATATATATACATACATACATACATACATACATACATATATATATATATATATATATATATATATATAAACTATTTTCTTGATTTTTATACAATTTTAAGTGATGATGTCCCCAAAATGAGGGTTTTAACAAATTTGTATCACTTAAATTTCGGGTTCAAATCTGCCCCAATGTGGGTGTTCATAAACACAAATGCACTCACACACAACACACACACACCAGTATTCCTATCATTATGGGGACGACATTCCATAGGCATAATGGTTTTTATACTGTAAAAACTGTATTTTCTATCCCCTTACCCATAAACCTACCCCTCACACAAAACTACCGGCATTTTAAGATTTACAACACTTAAAACACTTTATTTTGTATGATTTATAAGCTGTTTTCCCCACAAAGTCATAATTTACTAGTATTACTATACTTGTAGTGAATACCAGTGTACGCTCAATCACATCCATAAAGCTATAGCTCTATGCTTTGATTGGCAGGCAACCTTTAAATAACGAGGCTTTGCACGATGGAGAGATTGTGGTGTCATTTCTTCCAGAGTGAGTGAAGAAATTTACCCATCATGCTGCACACTGTTCCATATAGGAACACAACACATACAATTCAGCCTCTCCAAAAATAGCTGGAAACTTCAGGCAAGTGGCAAGCGCAGCGCACAATCTCCTCTCCGCACAGCAGGACTAAAATCAGCTCAGTGGACGAATTCAATCACGACTCTAATAATATGCATGGAAATGTGGGGGTGCGTTTCAGTCCATGAACCCGACTTTGAATAATCTCCTCAAACGGAACAAAACCCTTCACGACCCAAGTGTCTGCCATTAGCCATTTCGCCTCGCTGGGAAATCCACACAAACTGAGAGATCGACGGAAGCGCCCCGGAGGCGATTGACGCACTGGCGTGGAGTATCACGAGGGCACGGTAGAACAAGTGTTTATGCTTTTCCGTGGCATCGCGCCCATACAGACTGTGGGTTTTAGACTGGTCTGGTTGAGTGGAGGCCAAAACCACAGTCATCCCACAGTGGAACAGAAGTTTACACTAGTACCCTAAAAACAATATTTGCTACCATTTTTGTACTCACAATGTCCCAAAGTAACTTTCTGCCACACCTGCTAATGGCAAGGAACTGAGAAAATAGTTCCTGTCATGAAACTTTATTTGTACTACATAATATCCATGTGATAATGGAAATATTGAGCTGTTTTATATTCTTTGTACATCTGAGGCAAGTATTGTTTCTTACACTTAATGCAGGCAAATAAAATAAATGATATAAAATAAATATAATAAAATAAAATAAAATAAAATAAAAATCTTTTAGTAGAATTTGACAGAAAATATGGGTGAATGGCATAAGAGTGTTTACAACAAAAGAAATTCAAAATATTATTGAATACCATAATAGTACATTAATAACGCTGGTTGGTTTCATATGCTGCTTAAAAATGGTTTTCAAGAAAGATTTTGGTTAAATTATTTAAAATGTCATGTGGTGTAACCATCAATTAAATTAAAAGTAAATAAACTGATTATTTTCCTTATACTTTGAATGTGTGTGCGTATATACTTCTTAATTATTATTTTAAAAACACACACACACAAATATAACACATAATTATGTGTACATATATATAAAATTATCTTTAGGTTTTGGGGAGTCGTACCACATGACATTGTATTTACCCGCTAGCTATACAAATACATATATATTGTGTGTGTGTATATATACACACACACACACCACAAATAATTATTTAGTAAATTAAGGTTTTGGGAAGTCGCACCACATGACATTGTATTTACTCGCTAGCTATACAAATATATTTTTTGTATGTGTATGTGTGTGTGTGTGTGTGTGCACCTGGTATTTATCACGTTATGGGGACCAAATGTCCCCACAAGGATAGTAATACTATAATAAATACTATAATAATTTTGACCTTGTGGGGACATTTGTGAGGTCCCCATGAGAAAACAGGTTTATAAATCATGCACAATGAGTTTTTTTGAGAAAGTAAAAGTATGCACAGTCTCCTGTGAGGGCTAGGTTTAGGTGTAGGGCGATAGAAAATACGGTTTGTACAGTATAAAAACCATTACGCCTATGGAATGTCCCCATAAAACATGTAAACCCAACATGTGTGTGTGTGTGTGTGTGTGTGTGTGTGTGTGTGTGTATATATATATATATATATATATATATATATATATATATATATATATATATATATATATATATATATATATATATATATATACATACATATATATACACACACACACACACACACACGTTTGTTTTTGTGAATTGTGGGGACTTTCCATAGACTTCTATAGATTTTATACTGACTAAACAATATTGTCTATCCCCTAATCCAACCCTAACCCTAAACCTAGCCCTCACAGAAAACATGTTTGCATCGTTACACTTTCAGATAAACATCATTTACTATTTTTAATCATTTTTTAACATTGTGGGGACCACAGGCCGGTCCCCACAATGTCAAAAATTTCAGGTTTTACTATCCTTGTGGGGACATTTGGTCCCCACAATGTAGCAAAAACAAGTACACACACACACACACACACACACACATATCACAAGTAATTATTTACACCACGTGACATTGCATTTACTTGCAATTAATGATCAGTGAGTGTTGCACCCGCCCTGTCAAAGAATCTTCAGTCTATGATACAGACAAATCCTGAAGGTGTGAACATAGACACCCTCCTCTCCATCTCTCTTCCCCTGCCTCTCTACACCCTCACATCCCGTGGGATCAGCCGACCATTTAAATTGAATTCCACATCATTCCAAGAAGCATCCTCCCTCCTCTGTGACAGATGCGGATGGTTTATTCTAATTGGCACCAAAGGCAGAATTTACTTAGTGAGCATGATCTAACTGCCGTCTCAGCTAATGACTATAATAGCAAGCAGACACTATGGGACTAGCGCTCTCTCTCTCCTCTCTTTCTCTCTCTCTTTCTCACACACATACACACACACATAATCCCACACTCTACCCCCTGTAGGCCAAGCTCTAACTCTCACATTTACAGCAGAATTGAAATCGTTTAAGCTATGGTCCAGGTTGCTGATATAAGCTCTAACACTGTAACAGCTTCCATTACCAGCAGGAGAATTTGCAAGACATGACATGCTTTTTATGCTTAAGGCGTGAAACATACATGTGTGTGTATATATAGTCTGAATTGTATGATGTCATCAACTAGTAGCATAGATTAGATTACATTTAGGATAAATTATTGCCAAATGGCCATCTTGGCATGAACCCGTGCAGCTATGATATTAAGGTTTCAAAGTTTCAGCAAAAATAAAAACATTTCAGCAACAAAATTAACTAGTATCATAAATCTAGCGTCTTTCACTCAAATTACAGTAAAAGTAAGTATGTGTGTTCTAGAGTAAACAAACTCTATTACTGCACATGACACAATATTAGCATTCCCCCAACAATATACAACACACACACAAACAATCTCTCAGCCATTCTAATAACAATTCTCAAGTCTATTGTTTTTTTCCAGCATGACACAGATGTTATAAAGATGTCAAGTGCAGGGAAAGCAAGATTGGAAAAGAAAATAATTACCACTATCCTCAGGGAAAAGAGACGCGAAACACATCACAACTACTTTTACAGAACAGTAAAAAATTCAGTGCAGCTGACTGCTGCTTAAGAAGTGAGAACTGATACTTTTTCTGTTGTTTTATCAATATAACATAGCAACATAAAACATTCATATATATATATATATATAGAGAGAGAGAGAGAGAGAGAGAGAGAGAGAGAGAGAGAGCAAAGGTGGCTGTGAAAATAAATCTGCATCGTTTCATTCAAAAAATTCATGAAATTCTAAACTTTAATTGAAGCACAACAACGCAAAGTGGGGGGAACACTTTATAAAAATTATATATATTTCTCCAATGCATGTTGGCCATAATTATTGGCACCCCTAGAAATTCTCATGAGTAAAATAAGTATATTCCCATTCATATTTACCTTTTTTTTTTAAGCACACCAGGGTGACTAGGAACATGAAATTGGCCAGCCATGCCTTCCTGTTCCACGGGATTATAAATATGAGGAACACAAAAGCCAAAGTCCCTTAATCATCCATGACAAGGAGCAAAACCAAAGAAGATTGTTGAACTTCACAAAATAGAAAGTGGCTGTAAGAAAATAACTAAAGCATTGAAAATCCCCATTTCCACCATCAGGGCAGTAATTAAGATGATGTTACAAATCTGCCTGAAAGAGGACAAAAAAATACCCCATGCCCACAGTTAAATATACTGCTGAATTTTTCTGCCGGAGGTCCTGGACATCTTGTTCAGATACATGGCATCATGGATTCTATCAAATACCAACAGATCAAAAATCTAAATCTGCCTCTGTTAGAAATCTTATAATGGGCCATGGCTGGATCTTCCAGCGATCCAAAATCAACACAAAAATGTGTCACTGAGCACAAAATGAAGCTTCTGCCAAGCTTCTGCCATCCAAATTCCCTGACCAGAACCCTATAGAAAATGAGTGGGGTGAACTGAAGAGAAGAAGCACCAATATGAAGCTGGGAATCTGACAGATCTGGAGTGATTCTGTATAAAGGAATAGTCTCTGATCTCTAGTTTAGGTGTTTTTCAAACTCAGCAGGCATTATAGAAGAAAACTCAGAACTGTTATCTTGGGAAAAGGACGTTGCAATTAACTGGGTGCCAATAATTGTGGTCTACGTGAACTAGAGAAAAAAACATTTATGTCATAATGAGATTTTCCCTCCATTTTCCATTGTTTTGCTTCAATGATAGGTTAGAATTTTGTTATTTTTTGAATGAAAGATCAAAAGGATAAACAATGCAGATTTATTTTCACAGCCGCCTTTGCTAATATTTACCAAGGGTGCCAATATTAATAGAGGGCACTGTATTAACTTATTATTTAAAGCAGAAATGCATTCCTTCAGCACCTCCATCACTGAAGCAGTTGAAATGCCGCCAAATCACGCAAAGATATCATTATATTATAGCCACCATATGATGTTCATAAACCACTCATTGATGCAAGACCTAAAGTCAAGGGCAATGGTTGTATTTCCGTGTGTGACACCTCCTCATGCACGTACAGCACAACTTTCTGCAAACATTTTATACTAATTTCAAACTTGTGGTTGAAAACTTACCAGTGCAAAATTCCATCCGAAGTACAGATTTCAAAGAAACATGGAATTTTAGGCCAATTAACTGTTAAAACATTGATTTCTGTTATGGCTGAGGAATAGATTTAGCACGTACAGTTTTGTAGAACTGCGTGCAGGAATTGTGCCACAGGTCTCTGCTTGTAAACCTGAGATAAACACCATTCATTTTCCATTGAAGAATGATTAAGTCACACAGGCTAAACTTTAATTGAGGTTTAGACCTTGTATGCTGAAGACAGCAGACTGCAACAGATTAAAGGTTAGGTCTTGAGCTAGCACCTGTAATCAAATGATTTTTCCATTGTAAAAAAACCTTTCCTGAAATTCAATGCAATTCAAGATAAGAGATAAGTTGATACTGCTATTTTTGCTTTGCTTTCCAATGTAATTTTACAGCACTGTAACAATTTTATGGTTCAAGAGCCCTTTGGCAGGCGTTTGTCTGGGTCAAACTCACTTGCAGCCAGCGAACTACATGTAAACTTCCTGTAAAAGAAATAAAATAATACATTTGCTTAAATAAAGTTGCTATTTTTGCTCTTCTGTCACTTGAGATATGGCAGTATCTTTCAGCCCTGACAATGTAGACATAACAAGAACACACAAAAAAAGAAAAATCATCCCACAATGTTACCATTCCTGTCCAATGGTCGAATATGATATATGACTACCAAAATGTTGGAACAGATTCCTTACAAGGGACTGAAAGCACAAGGCACTTTGTTCTACAGAAAGGCCTTGAAATCAATCAAAGCGGGCTGGCTGAGGGAGGTTAATTCCATGGTGTGCGATAATAGACATATTAGAAGATCACTAAGACATTTTCTTCTGTGTGAGTACTGGAGGAATTTATTCTACAAGGACAACCTGTTAATTCATGTGCCAGGCTTGATTTGTGCTTCAAAGAATCCGCCTCGGAGAGGCCAAACAAAAGCTACATCTAACAAACAAAATGTACTGTCTTACAGCTAGGTCAATGTGAGTAAACAGCATCTGTGATATGCACAGATATATTCAGATTGTGTTAGCCTGCAGCAAAAATATTGAACAAATCACAGGAAAATTATAGTTTTAAATAACTGCGTAAAACTGAAACTGTGGGCCAAAACTGAGATTAAATAAACAAATATATAATAAATATACATTTTCATAAATAGAGGTTTATATATACACCAAACATTTCCCAGTATCGACTACTGACCTACTTTATATTATTACACATAAATATGCTCACGTTCTATTTATCCTGTTCATATATTGTGCATATATGTGACCCTGGACCACAAAACCAGTCATAAGTTGCACGAGTATATTTGTAGCAGTAGCCAAAAACACATTGTATGGGTCAAAATTATCAATTTTTACTTTTATTGCGAAAATTATTAGGATATTAAGTAAAGATCATGTTCCATGAAGATATTTTGTAAATTTCCTACCGTAAATATAACAAAACTTAATTTTTGATTAGTAATATGCATTGCAAAAACTTCATTTGGACTTAAAAGGCGATTATCTCAGTATTTTGATTTTTTTTCCCCCCTATATTATGTACAAATTTCAATTTCAGAAAATTGACCCTTATGACTGGTATTGTGGTCCAAGGTCATACATACTATAGAGAGAAAGAAAGAGATAAATTTTACAGTTTTGCAATTGCAAACTGTTATTTCACAACTGTTTTACTGCCTATAAAAGGCTGTTTAATAGCTGGTTCCCATTGTGAGAAAATGCCCTGCTAATGTGTTCAATGAACCATATTGTTTTCTTGGGAATTAAAGTGGTAGTTCACCCAAAAATGAAAATTCTGTCATTAATTTCTCACCCTCATGTCGTTCCAAACCTGTCAGACCTTTATCTTCAGAACACAAATTAGGAGCTTTCTGACCCTACATAGACAGCAATGCAACGGACACATTTAAAGCCCAGAAAGGTAGTAATGACATTGTTAAAAGAGTCCATGTGACATCAATGGTTCAACCGGAATTTAATTAAACAATTTCTTCTCCTCTATGTCAGTCTCCGCCAGGCATTTATGAGAGTACTAAAAAATACAATAAAATTATTGTTGTCACACAGACTGTTTTACGATGTCCTTACTACCTTTCTGAGCCTTGAACGTGGTAGTTGGGTTACTGTCTATGCAGGATCAGAAAGCTCTCGGATTTCATCAAAAATATCTTAAAGGCGTCATCGGATGCTAAGTTCACTTTTTGGGTGAGCTATCACTTTAAAAGTGGAAATGTTCGATAGCTTTTTGTAGCTAAGACTTGACATGCAAAAATAAATCTCTCCTGAGAGACATTAACTGGAGTAAATAGTGTGACAACTTGCCCCAGGCTCACCTAGATCACAAACTCTTTCATAAATACTCTTGTGATTACTTTTTGTACTCATTGTACACAGAGAATGTAGAAGCAGCCAGTGTTCTACATATAAACGGTGGAGACTGAGAGGACGAATGGAAATAAAGCGACTCCGGGGAGAGCAGTGAGAAGTGACCTGAACTGGCTCAGAGACAGATACCCACTCTAAATGATGATAAGGACACGAAAAAAAAAAGTCCAGCATGCCCCACTTACTGTCTGCATTTCATTCAGGATATTAGTGTAACCTGGAACTAAACTAGGTCTGCAAAAACTTGATAAACGCTAGATCCAACAGTTGCACCCTTACGCTCTCCCGGCTGTATGTGTTACAGTAGCTCACTGCATTATTGATGCGCGTTTGGAGTCATGGTTTATTCAGGAAGTGCTGCATTGAGTCATCTGCTCCACTGATAGGGGTTTTAGCAATCCCTCGTAGCGCCATTTGGGTTACACTCTACGCCGATCCAACCCATTGATCATTGATCCAACGCGAACACCAAAAACCAGGTGTGGACTTGAGGGAATCATCCCTCCCATTGTCACCTTCTCACACAATGAAATGTTGGATACGCACACATACACAGAGCACTCTGCTATAATGAGCTGCTCTAATTTCACAGCAGATGGAAAATGTCTCTTTTCTCGTTCCCTCTCGTTGACGGTAGCCAGGCTGTGGCCTAGGATCGGGCAGGCTGTATCAAGTGATGGGGAAAGGGTGAAGTGGCTGGTGACTAGCTTAACCACAGTGGAAAAACCGCCTCAGCCCTCATCAATATTTCAGCCGTGCCTGCTGAAAACCAACACCGGCCAACATATTCCATCTTGTCATTGGAAGAGCGGATTGAATGCCGCGCCTTGACATGCTAACATTGTCGCCTTACAAACGGTGATGTAAAGCCTGATGTATTATTCATCGTTTCTCCAGAGGAGGTGGTGGAGGGCTGACGGAGGAGAGGCCATGTAACGGAGGAGGTCAAGGAGAAGTGAGCGTGGAAAGAAGTCATTTCAGACATGTGCTCCCTACTTCCCTCCAGGCTGATGGTCGCAGGGATGCGATAACAACGGCGAACCCAAATGCCGTGGTAATTAGCAGGGCGGTTAAACCGCTAGGTTAGGGCAGTAGTCGTGGGTCACCGACGTCATACTGGTGGCAAGTGGCCTTCGCGTGCACTGTTTTCTCAGATACAGACTGATCTCCAGTTCCTGGCCGCTGCACTATCAATTATTCAAGAGGACTCTGTAAACACACAATACATACATCATCCCAGGACAGTGTGCAAGAGTATATTTTCCCGCAACAGATGTTGTGGTAATTGTGTCATATGTCACTGCATTTGCACAGGGCTGTCTGCCAATTAGATCTGAATTGACAGTGTCATTTAAATTCTGATTACACTTATAATTTTTTGTATTGAATTTGAATTGAGGAAACTAGCTGTTCAATTTGAATGTCATTTGAATAAAAAAAGAATGAAAGCCAAACTAATTTAACAACTGCTCTAAGTGTAGTTTTTAATAACACATTTAAATTTTCAGTATGAATTACTCATAAACATACTACCATACACTGCTGTTCAAAAGTTTAGGATTAGTAAGATTTTTAATGCTTTAAAAAAAAGTTTCTTATGCTCATCAAGGCTGAAATATACAGAAAAAAGCCATTTAAAAAATTCTATTTTGACATACTTTTATTCAGCAAGGATGTGTTAAATAGATAAAAAGTGATAGTGAAGAATTATATTGTTAGAATAGATTTCTATTTTGAATAAATGCTGTTCTTTCAACTTTTTATTCATCAAAGTATCAAAAAAAAGTATCATAGGTTCCAAAAAAATATTAAGCAGCACAAGTTTCAACAGTGATAATAAAAGTAATAAATCAGCATTTTAGAATGATCTCAGAAAAATCATGTGACACTGAAGACCGGAGTAATGGCTGATGAAAATTCAGCTTTGCATCACAGGAATAAATAAAATTTTAAAATATATTAAAATAGGAAACCAGTATTAGAAATGGCAATAATATTTCACAATATTACTGTTTTTTTCTGCATTTTTGATCAAATAAATACAGCCTTGATGAGCATAAGAGACATTAAAAACATTAAAACTCTTACTGATCCCAAACCTTTGAACGGCAGTGTATATGTAACAACTTATGGGGTAGTTCTAGAAACATCAGATAGTATTAGTAATCAATGTTTTAAAAGGCCACATAAATTTATTAATATTTAATTTTATTGGTAACACTTTACAATAAGGTTCATTAGTTGCATTACATTATTACTACATTAGTTAAAATGAACTAAAAACGAACAATATTTCCACTGCATTTATTAATCTTAATGCTAATTTTAGCATTTACTAATGCATTATTAAAATCACAAGTTGTGTTTAACATTAGTTAATGCACTGCGAACGAACATGAACAATCAATGAACAACTGTACTTTTATTAACTAACATGAACAAAGATAATAAATAGTGTAATAAATCTATTGTTCATTGTTTGTTTGTTAACTAATGCTAACAAATGACACCTTATTGTAAAGTTTTACCATTTTATTAAATAACATACCCCAAATTTTGATGGTAATTTAAGTAACTGAAAACAATATGCTAAACAATTAATGTCAAAATCTGATTTTTCTCCAGTATTAAACCAAATTTAAAGAAACAGTGTACGTATATATAGCAATTCAGTAAATTTATCTTCCTGTCATTCAATTCTGTGGGGCTCATGAATAAAAAATAATCTGACTTTTGCCCGATACTGGTATATACTCCATAAAAACGAATGGTTTATTCCTTATGGCAGGCCACGGTTATATTATATTTAATAATGATGGCCAATAAATGATACGGTTTTTATATAGTGCACTGAAACTTAATATTATATATATATAACAAAAAGCTGCAGCCAATATATTATTCAGTACTTAATGTAAGCAAACCTTTTCCAACTTAAAATATTCCCAAAGGCTTTTTTATGATTTAATCACAGTGTGACGCACAAAGGGGATTTTCAGCACTTTTTTCTATGTATGACAGATAAAAAGAGTAGGAAAACAGAGAAAGAACATGAATAAGGGAGGAAATGACTGTATGTCTAGAGCAGACTGTATCACCACACCCCTTTTTTTCTTCACCAGATGGTACAATCCACATGCACTCAGATCAGCAGAATAACCCTTAGTCACAGTTGTCCAGATAATGACCCGAGCCCGTCCCCTCCCCTGCTTCAAACGGCTATTATTTACTGGCTTATCTCTGCTTTCTTTCCCAAGGGGGCAAAGGGGCAGGTGGGCAGACTGGTGGCACAGAGGGCCGTTTTACTGTAAACCCCCTCCGAAAGCTACCCACTCATCAGAGGCTGATTGTTCTGGCTTCCTCTATTCCTCCCATGAGGCGCTAGTCTTTGGTTAGGATAGATTTAGCCAGAGCGCAAAGCGCTTGCGCGTGCGTTTGCGTGTCGGAGCAGACTGTTGAACCAACACATACACACCCATGAAGGAAAATAACAAAATATCCTCTAAAGAAAACTCAAAAGATGAGCTTCAATTTCAGCATCTCATTTCCCCGAACAAGACCTGTTTATTATCCAGGCTAAATCCTCAGTTGATCTCTATTTTATGAGCCCTCGTCCGCTTTCGCAGCGGCTCTTACAGCTCTAATGGATGTTTGGCCCTCATAATGACTCCCATTTCATAAATATCATGTGCTTCTGCCGCAGATGTGGAGCCGTTCCAGACAGACAGCACCTTCTGTGTGTGTGTGTACGCTTACATTAGTAAACATAGTGGCGGCGTGTATGTGTGTGTGTGTGTGTGTGTGTGTGTGTGTGTTGACTGAAGTTATTGATAGAGAGAGTGAGTGGAGTGTAAACAAGTTTGTTGATGTAATCATATTATATCTTTGTTTTTCCTTCCACTTTGTGAACTTTCAGTTCCTTTTCTTATCACCGCAGAGACGGACTGAAAGCGCAAAGAGAGACACAGGAAAAATACTCTTTCAAAATGATTCATATTGTTCCAAACTTGTATATGAGCTTGTTTTTTTCCACGGAACAGAAAAGGAGATGTTTAGCAGAATGCTCGTGCTGCTATTTTCCATATAATAACGGTGAATGGTAACCATAAAAGGGTTGTAAAACTGAAATCATCATAAAAGTAACCCATACAACCTGCCTCTTATATTCCACGTATTCTAATACCATGCAACAGCTTGAAAATGTATTTTGAAAAATTACACAACCGTAGCTTCACAGCACATTCATTCTATGCAAAACAGAAAATCATACAGGTTGGAATGACATGAGGGTGAGCAAATGATGACGGAATTTGCATTTTTGGTTGAACTTTAACATCTTCAACATTGGCCTCCCTTGAAACATTATTAGGCTGCGCAGAGATTTAGGCAGACAGACATTAAAGATATGAAAACCATGTCATATCACATTAAAAATCAGCCTTACATGTCTGATTAGATAGACAACACATACACTTATCTGGTCCAAAGTCACAAAGGACACCCACATACACAAACAGCGAGAGCGTCACAAGATCTACAATTTTCCATAACCTCAAAGGGTGATTGGTGATTATGTCACATACGTCACAAGGTTGAAGCTAAAGTGCATCTGACAGAGTGAATCACATTCGCTGTATCTCCACTGGGATGGGAACTTCCACACCAGAAATATTAGCATCATCAAAAAATACCACAAATCCCCATGCCTGATGATTTACTGAGACCGACAGAGCATTATTCACATGGCCCAGAAAGTATTTGGACATTTAAACCACAGTTATATAATTATGCTTACTCTTATATATATTTATTCCTTTCCTTTCTTTTTTTTAAATATATTTATCATTTTTCAATATGAATTAACCCTAAACATTATTTTGCATAAAACATATGGGCTATTTCTAGAAATATTTGATTAAATTAATAATCATTAATAATCCACACACACAAACACAGCTGTAAACTATGGAAGCCCAAGACTTTTTTCTCGAGTTTATATCTTGCAATTCTGACTTTTTTCTCAGAACTGTGGCATATAAACTCACAACTGTGAGTTATAAAGTCATAATTGTGACACATAAACTCACAATTCTGAGAAATGTTGTGTTTTTGTCACAATTCTGAGTCAGAACTCCAAGATATAAACTCACAATTCTAAAAAACCGTGCAAGTTTTTAATTCACAAGTCAGAATTCCAGGGGAAAAGGCAGAATTCAGCAATTTTGACTTTTTCTTTGCAATTCCGAATTTATATCTCACAATTCTGACTTTTTTCCTCACAATTCTGAGTTTACGTCTCGCAATTCTGACTTTTTCCTCTCGCAATTCTGAGTTTCTCTTGCAATTCCGACTTTTTTCCCTAAGTAATTCCAAGTTTGTCTTGCAATTTTGACTTTTTTCTTGCAATTCCGAGTTTGTCTCGCAATTCTTAGTTTTTTTTTCTTGCAGTTCCGAGTTTGTCTCGCAATTCTGAGTTTGTCTCATAATTTTGACTTTTCTTGCAAATACGAGCTTATATCTCGCAATTTTGACTTTTTTCCTCACAATTCTGAATTTATGTCTCACAGTTCTGACTTTTTTCCAATTCTGAGTTTGTCTCGCAAATTCCGAGTTTATGTCTCGCAATTTGGACTTTTCTTGCAAATACGAGTTTATAGCTCGCAATTCTGACTTTTTTCTTGTAATTCCGAGCTTATGTCTCCCAATTATAACTTTTTCCCTCGCAATTCCGGGTTTATATCTCGCAATTCCGAGTTTGTCTCGCAATTCCGACTTTTTTTCCCCTCGCAATTCGAAGTTTATATCTCGCAATTCTGACTTTTTTCTTGCAATTCCGAGTTTACATCTCACAAATCTGAGAAACAAAGTCTGAATTGTGAGATGTAAACTCGAAATAGTGAGGAAAAAAGTCAGAGCTAAAGTCGCAATTACCTTTTTTAATTTTTTTTATTCAGTGCCAAAAACAGGCTTCCATTGTAAACAGTGATAAGACAAAGAAATACATACACTTCTAGTTAAAACAAAAATATATATATACTTCCAGTTGTCAAACTTCAGTGGAGTTGGTTATTCTGTTAGGCCACCTGCATGACCTTAACAGGAATTTACAAAAACGGCCTGGAAAAGAGAAGTCAGTTTCCAAGAAATAGTTTGCAAATCTGCCAAAGCCAAATTAAAATTAATCACGCTAACTTTTCAAGAGCGTTTATTTGGATCAGAAGGTTTGGGTCAAAAGATTGTGAACACCTGATCTAAGTGCAACTTCGGAATCCAGTACTTTTTAGGGCCTTTTTTTTTATGTATCTATATGGTACTATATCATGACACTTTTCTGAATGTTTGATTGTCTAAAAACAACATCAAGCAAATAACAAAGAATGCCTGGTGTCAAGTTGTCCAGGCGTACTGAGAGGGAATGGAAACGACAGACAGGCAGCTGTTGGGAGTTGCCCAGTTCTGATGCAGAGCCCCAGGTGGTGCGGCAGACAGCTGTGGAAACATAGGGGGAAGTCCCACTGGCTTTTAGGGAGATTTCCCTCCAAACTCTTTAGTACAGAAGCTTCACAAATACAAACATTGGGCCACCGAATCCCAGCCGCACTTATTACGAAATAATCTTTCAGGCTGAGTCACAGAAAGAGTTTGGCATGTGACAGAACGGAGAACTGACCTTTCCAGAGCGTGAGCTAGTTAACAACAACTGTCATGGACGCAATGACAGATGAACAGCGGCGTTCTTGTCGCTAAATAACGAGAGGAATTCGCTTGTGCTGAGCTCAGCAGTTCCCATATATGGAGGCGACCCTGACAAACCAGATTCTTGGCACATAGCATTACAAACACAAACACGTGCACACAGTTTCGTCGTTCAGAGCTAGATCATGTGATCTAAGACTAGCCCAAAAGGGAGGTAGGAGAGGAATGGGGGGGATACCCTAGTGGAAATGTCAAGCCTTGATTCAAACCCCCTTCCTAAACCTCCGTCATAGTCCTCGAAGATATTTAAAGAACTCATCCTGCTCGTAAATCAGACCTGAGTCACATTTCAGAGTTGTGTAAGGCTTTCACCTTTTAGGGGATCCCCTTCACTACCAGTCATGCGAAGGGTCACTTTTCAAGAGCCCTGGGAATTCCATACATACATGGACATTCCCATTTAGAATTCTTTGAAATAAAATCGCCAAAATCTCACAGGCATAAGCAGATCACACAAACATTCTTTGCTCTTTATATCGTATGGTTCCTGAAACTGGCCGCGCTAAGCCACTTCGCTTCTCTGTGTCTATAAAAGGGAATTTTTCTCTTTCTTCTTATCAGAGTCCAGCCTTGGTGTCTCTGAGGGCTGAAAGGTTCAGTCTGACGGGCTTTTATTAACAGTTCTGCCAGTCTGTGAAACCCCACAGTGATTGGAGCGCCGGTTATAAATGGTGCCCGGCTACGGCCAACTGAGCCTTTTTTTTTTAAAAAAAAAGAAGGAACGCTTACATTCACACATTTACCCGTTCAACAGGAGGAAAAAAGGGATCTAGAAGTGGAGATATGAAATGACTGAAGACATAAAAATGCACTAGCCTGACCTTTTGAGCAACATCACAAGAGCTGTGTGGGCCATTGGAGGTTGCATCAGTTTCTACTTAATGGATCAATGACAAATAAATGTTTTTTGTCCTTCAGAAAACTCCTTTAGGTCCCACAAATTCTTTGGTTTTTCAGCATTTTTTTGCATTTGAACCCTTTCCAACAATGACCGTATGAGTTTGAGATCACTTTTCACACCAAGGACAACTTAGGGACTCATATGCAACTATTACAGAAGGTTCAAACGCTCACTGATGCTTCAGAAGAAAACACAATGCATTAGGAGGGGGGTGAAAACTGAATTTGAAGATCAGGGTAACTTTAACTTATTTTGTCTTCTAGGAAACATGCAAGTATCTGAAAGGCAGTACTAAATTTACACGCCGTCATTCTGTTCAAAAGTTTTCACCCCCTGGCTCTTAATGCATTGTGTTTCCTTCTGAAGCATCAGTGAACATTTGAACCTTCTGTAATAGTTGCATATGAGTCCCTCAGTTGTCCTCAGTGTGAAAATATGAATCTCAAAATCATACAGTCATTGCTGGAAAGGGTTCAGATACACAAAAATGCTGACAAACCAAAGTATTTATAGGGCCTGAAGGATTTTTCTGAAGAACAGCAGAAAGTTGAACTTTTCAGGACAATTTTTTGAAAGGCAAAAGCACTTATTTATTTATTTATTTGCTTGCTTGCTAGATTACTTACAAATATTATGTATTTATATTATGTATTTAATATTATGTAAGTTAATAAATATCATTATGTTTTGGGGAGACGTACCACATGACATTTAGAAACTGATCAAACATTTCATTGTGCAGGACAATTATGGGGGTTTATGTTGGTCCTCTCCATGACATGTTTTTTTTTTCTTCTGCATTACCATTAAAAATGAATAAGCAAGCAAGCATGAATAAATAAATACATACATAAATTAATGAATACATAAATATTATGCCAAACTAATTTTAAAAGCCTTTAATGAGACTTTTCTTTGTTATGATATCAGAACAGTTGCATCACCCTGACATCCACTAACCCACATCATGAACATGTCAGGTTAACTAAGAAAAAAGTGACAATGTTTTGAAAAACATGAATTAGGTAACTCTGCTCTACAAACACAGATGGAAGTGCATATGGAAAAACAGTGATCAAACAATAAAATACAACAACACTTCAAGTGAAGGGCTGAATGCATGTCTGAAATGTTTACACAGCACTAATGAAGTGCTGGAAGGTATTTAATGGTGTGTGTGTGTGTGTGTGTGTGTGTGTGTGTACACACGTGTTCATACGCATTCACCTCCATGCTGGTGTGGGTTTGGCAGAAAGTCAGTGGGAGCTAAATAAAGCAAGCATTATTCTCCCCAGCTCTACTGTCACACAGCGTGCCACACACACACACACAGAATACTCACAGCGACCTCTGCCCCTGCCTGACATACAGTATTTGGGGTCTTTTATCATTTTGACAAGACCAACTTCTTGGCATACCGCTAAGAGACACTGCATGTATACGGTTGCTAAATCTTCAGCCTTAGTAATGACGAAATAAAAGGGAAGGAAAATGTAGAATGCCAGTCTGACTCATCCTGCGTTTATTGTGTATGTGTGTGTGTGTGTGTGTGTTTGTGGAACAGCACCACTGACTATCTTTTTTGTCTTGCAAATAAGACCTTGCTCTCCAGTGCAGTGCAGTGGCTGAATAGATGCACACACCTGTGTGTTAGTCACGGATCACACGCACAAATACACACAGTGTCACTTGCCTTGTTGCCAGCTCACCTCTATTATGCTTTCAGGCCGTCTTATCAGCAGGCTCAATGATCAATGGCAATAATTAGTCACAGCAGAGAGAGATCAGATGATAAACAGAATGTTAGATACAAAGTTCGACAAGCCTGTAACCTACAATCAACTGACTGTCACTTTAAAAGAATAACACAACAATAGAAAAAAAGGAATTTTCTTAATCAGCATACTATATCTGATTTTTTTAAAGTAGTTAAGATATGAAACTCTGCTACAGGAGTCAATGAATTCATGATAAAGAAAAGAAAAAAAAAGTAGGTTAAATCACATGCCAAATATACTCTTTGTATTCACAAAGATTTATGGATTTCATGATAAAGAAAAGAAAAACTAAATCAAAAATGTAGGTTAAATCACATGCCGAACGACCTTTGTATTCACAATGATTTATGAATTTTATGATAAAGAAAAGAAAAACAAAATAAAAAAATGTAGGTTAATCACATGCTAGATGTACTCACATTATATTCACAATGACTTATGATTTAAAAAAAAATTGTTTACTGTTTTTAAGAAAAGTTTCAGTTTAACAAGGTCATGTGGTGTAACTGCCAAATAAAGTAATATTTTAGGTTAACTGGTAGGATATTTAGATATTTTTACGGAAAAACAAGACTAAAATACTGATTGAGAAAATAGATTTTTTCTTTCAAGTGTGGAGCACTTTATATCATCTTTTTCTGAAAATTGTGCAAATTTGTTCAGAATCTGAATCAATTCAGCAGAAAGAGAGCAGAAGAGCGTGAGGAGAAAGAAAATCACGTGCCAAATGTACTCTTTGTATTCACAGTTATTTATGGTTTTCATGATAAAGAAAAAAAATAGGTTTAATCACGACAATTGTAATCACATTGTATTCACAAACATTTATGGTTTTCATAATAAAAAAAAAAACTTCAAAAATGTAGGTTAATCACATGCTAGATTTACTCACATTGTATTCACAATGACTTATGATTTAAAAAAAATTGTTTACTGTTTTTAAGAAAAGTTTCAGTTTAACAAGGTCATGTATATTTTAGGTTAATTGTCACATCAAAGAATACTGCACTACACACACACAAAATAAATCAATATAAAATAAACATTTTAAAAATCAGTATGTGTTCTTTTCCACTAAAACAAAAGATAGCTAACGATTTTTAAAAAATGATGGTAAAATGATAAATAAAAGTAATTAATTAAATTAATGAATTAACTAAATTATTAATTAACAGTAAGTAAACATTAAATAAACATAAAAAAGAACAGAACTATAAACCAAAAGACTAATTTTAATTAAATTATATAATAAATTAAATTAAGTAAGCAGATCTTGTTTTAAGAATATTTAGAAATTTTTACAGAAAAACAAGACTAAAATACTGATTTTTTCCTTCAAGTGTGGAGCACTTTAAATAATCTTTGTCTGAAATTTTTGCAAATTGGTTTAGAATCTAAATCAATTCAGCAGAGAGCAGAAGAGGGTGTGGGAAAAGAAAAAGAAAAAAAAAAAACAGAACTAGGGGCAAGTAAACACTGCTTTAATATTTGACATGTTGAGATTAAATTGAACTAAAAAGGGATTATGCATATCTGTTCCAAGTCAACTAATAAAAACACTGACTATAAAGGTTTTAAAATTTCCAGACACACTTTGTCTGTCAGAATCTGTTTGAAAACACTGTAGTAAAGTAACCAAGGAGTTACATGACCACAATTACTTGGCAAGTTGTAGCAATGGATGATCAAGTTAAACTTGCCTAACTTACACAACTGTTGACCCATAAATTCAATGTTTTTAGTCCAACTGTGAAAGAAATTATATTTATGCACTTTCCATTTTTAATATTTGTTATTTGTGCTTGCTTTAGAATGACATGCACTGTGAAAAGCACTTTAGAAATGTGAATGGAAGAATCAAATAGAAAAGCTATTTGAATTTGAATTTAAACTGAAATTGAATTGTGATACCAGACAACTCTGACCTCATACAACTGTAAAAGCCAACAGCTGTAACCATAACAACTAAAGTAAACACTAAAGTAAACAAAGCCACAGAATGCAGTTGCCACTCTAGTTTAAATCTGATCTGTGTGTGAACGCAACATATTTGGAATTCTAAAACGGAACTGACAGCCGTATTCCGCTGCCGTTTAAACGTAACCACTTCTAAACGTCGCCAGCTGAACCCCATTAAAACAAAGTGCTGTAAGAACAGACCATTATTTTGATCTGTTACGCCGCTGTCTCTCTTGTTTTCGCTCTCTGCCTATCATTTTCTCTCTTAAACACCCCATCAGGTGTATATTGACGACGATGAGACTAATAGTATACGATATAACGAACACTACACACATCTGGCTTCTAATAAGCAAGCGTTTAAACCGCAGCACTGCAGTCTGTTTTATAACAGCGTTTGAAACAGAAATATAAACGTGCTTGTGTGAAACATGAGTGTCCTTGCAAATTTGTAATGGCTGTCTCATAAACCCACATGTGCACACACACTTGCACACTCACACACACTATTCTTTTCCTCTCCCCATCCAGTCTGAACAGCCTGAGCTACAGTTGGGAGGAGAAAAGTGTGTATTTATAGAAAAGCAGACTGACTAAAATGGCTGAATGACTGGTTGTGTGGCAAAACGTTATATTTAACGCACCATGATGTCAACACCAGGCTGGACCGTTGCCATGGTTTCTCCCTCACTTGGCTGAGGAGGGCGCTTCTTATCAGCAATATACAGGGACAGATGTTGAGGCACAGTGATGGGCTCACACACACACATGCACACACACACAATATGAGACATGCAACAATAGATCATATTGAAAAAGCATAATAGTATATCTGGTTAGGGCGATGCGGTTTGCCGGGTCCATGCGAAGACCTGGTAAAAATCACTGAGCGAATAAATATTGCTCTAAATGCCTGGAAAACTATTTTTATTTAATTACAGAGCTGTAGATGTTGACGAGGGAAGTGGTGAACCCACACTGAGCTATTAGCTCGTCTGAGGAGGCTGATGTGTGCGGCTCATTTCACTACCTTAACATGCAAACACAACAGCAAATAGAGCCATGCTATAAATGTCTTAGAACTGATATGGGAACTGATTCCTGCTGCACCTGTGACACTTGACATGTTGAAATGTTGGATTTATTCTTTACATGGTGTTTGCATATACAGTTGAGGTCAAAAGTTTAAATACAGAACCTGCAAAATGTTAATTTTACCAAAATGTGTTATTTTTTATTTAGTCTTGACCTGAATAAGATATTTCACACAAAAAAATGTTTACATACAGTCCACAAGAGTCATCAAAATGACCCTGTTCAAAAGTTTACATATGCTTTTAATACTGTGTGATCCACAGCTGTTTTTTTTGTTTAGTGATAGCTGTTCATGAGCCCCTTGTTTGTCCTGAACAGTTAAACTGACCGTTGTTCTTCAGAAAAGTCCTTCAGGTCCCACAAATTCTGTTTTTCCAGCATTTTTGTGTATTTGAACCCTTTCCAACAATGACTATATGATTTTCATATCTATTTTTTCACACTGAGGACAACTGAGAGACTCATATGCAAATATTACAGAAGGTTCAAACACTCACTGATGCTTCAGAAGGAAACACAATGCATTAAGAGCCGGGGGGTGAAAACTTTTGAACAGAAAGGAAATTTGTACATTTTTCTTATTTTGACTAAATATAATTTTTTTTTTTTTTATTTAGTACTGCCCTTCAGAGGCTACAGAAGATAGTTGCATGTTTCTCAGAAGACAAAACAAGTTACATTTACCCTGATATTCAAATTTAAAAAGTTTTCACCCCCTGGCTTTTAAAGCATGTTTTTTTCCTTCTAGAGCATCAGTGAGCGTTTGAAACTTCTGTAATAGCTGCATATGAGTTTTTCAGTTGTCCTCAGTGTGAAAAGATGGATCTCAAAATCATACAGTCATTGCTGGAAACTCTTCAAATACACATATGAACACATATGAGATGCACCTGACATACTGAAATCACAAATACAGATGACAAGGTCTGTTAACAGCAGTTAGCAGTTTTCTGCCTACTTTTGCATGCTTTTCTGCTCTTAGCAATTTTTCATTCCTCTTTTCATAGCTGTATTTTCTTTGCCTAGCTTTCCCTCTATTCTCCTGTCCTTCAAAAGCAAAGAAGCCCATTTTTGCAAAAATGGGCTATTACGTCACATTACGCATGTTAGTGCAAAAAAAAGAGAAAGTCTGAAATACGTCACATGATGCAAGTTCCGACTGAAAATCAAACGAGAAGTATTATACTGTTTAGTGAGTCACATCCGTTGTTGTCGAGTACAATAATGTGAACTAAGTAGCCTTGATGGCTCTTCATAGAGCTTGTAGTAAAGTAGTCCTAAGGCATGTTATCTGTCTGGAACACTAAAAGGACTGTAGAGCTGAGGAGAAGAGAGAGAGAAAGACACTCCAATAATCCAGAAACCCTTTAAAGTGAAAGATGCTGAGACTTCTGCGTCCCTTTCATATGCTTTAATGATTCACATGTTAATATATTCCTTTACATAAAAGAGACACAATTTTATATTTGGATTATATGTATAAACCTTTTATCGTGTGTATGTGTATATTTACTTGAAGGGATAGTTGATTCACTCATCCTCAAGCCATCCTAGGTGTATATGACCTCATTCTTTCAGACGAATACAATCGGGCTTGTATTAAAAAATGTCCTGGCTCTTCCAAGCTTTATAATGCCAGTGAATGGCTGTTGAGATTAAGTAGAAAAATAAAGTGCATCCATCCTTAATAAAGTCTTAATAAAGTTACTGCTCTACATGGCGCAGGGGGGTTAATAAAGGCCTTCTGAAGTGAATCGATGCGTTTGTAAGAAAAATATTTATCTCTTAAAACTTCGTAAACCGTAATATCTAGTTTTTGCTAACCGTGTTTGTCACTTTTGTCACATCATTCATTGGACGCCACTCGTACGACACTTAGTGGAAACTAGAGATTATGTTTTTAAGTTTTAAACATGGATTTTTTTTCGTACAAAAGCACATAGATTCACTTCAGGAGGCCTTTATTAACCCCCAGAGCTATGTGGAGCACTTTTTATCATGGATGGATGCACTTTATAGGACTTCAAAATTTCAACAGCCATTCACTGCCATTATAAAGCTTGGAAGAGCTAGGACATTTTTTAATATAACTCCAATTGTATTCGTCTGAAAGAAGAAAGTCATATACACCTAGGAGGGCTTGAGGGTGAGTAAATCATGAGGTCATTTTCGTTTTTGTGTGAACTATCCCTTTAAAACTTTGTGTCAGCCCTATTACTATAATATTTTTCCTTATTAACTCATAATTGATTCACGTTTGAAAAAAACCTTGACATCGGCAAAATAATATCTCTTCAAAGACAAGCTGGCGTCTCCATTTTTAACCACTTTTTTAGCTTTTACAAGCCAACTCTATTACAATTTACTATAAACAATTTTGTACAGTAAACAACTGATTTTTTATTGTAGCATTATAATGATAATCCTAAAAATGGCTATATGAAATGCAAAATTGCAGCTTACTAGATTCTGGTGCAAAGCATGTCTGTCTGATTAGATGTTTAAAATTTTATAGAAATTTACCCAAAAAATCTCTTCAAAATGAAAAGCATAATTTTATAGTCTGACCCATCTTTTCTCTTCTTTTTCAGGATATTCAATCATCGGCAAGTCACAAGTGTTACGAGAAAGGGGGGAGGTGACAGTGGAGGAATCAAAAGTGAGAGAGAGAGAGAGAGAGAGCAATGCTGAGCTGAATGCACACAGAGACATTGGTGCTATTTTAAGCCAGTGCGTCTGAAATATGTAGGGAATCAGATCTGAGAATAATCTTCCATTATGCATGCATGTGCAGAATTCTCTATGAAATAAAGCACTGCAAATCAGGGGCGTTTTACACATTCCACTGAAGCATGTGACTCCACTATGGAGCACAGTGCTAAAATAAAACAGCAATCAAGCCTATGGGACTCTTATATGCTAATCAGAGGGGCCTTAAATGTCTATCTCTCTCACACACACACTCACCTACATAAAAAGAATCCCTACAGATGAACTGAAATAGTATAGAGCTGACAGGAATAGATTGAAAAACTGCCATTTTGGGGTACAGTTGAGTCTGAGTCTTTATTAAAAACATACAAAATGTTTCTTAAGCAGCAAATTAGCATATTTGCATCAAATGCATGCAGCCTTCTTTCTAAAATCTAAATATATAAATATATAAAAATACACTGACATTCCCAAATGAGAAACATAGATACACGCATACAAAGAGTACTCTTCAACAAATATCAAAGTCCAAATCAAAGCATGATTAACCAACCTCAAGGGCTCCTTATTACAGCATAAGCCTTTAAGCTACTATCAGCAGCCACTGAAAATGCAGAGTCAGATATCTGTAACTGCTCTCCACAATCCCATCATTCCCCATTCACTCTGAACTGCCTGACCCTACCGCCAAGCACTCAGATACCTGGAAAACAGACCTGTATTTCGCAAACACGCACACTCACACATGAAATAAGTGATAAGTACCTAGAAGGGGAAGGAGATGAACACAGATTAACAGCGGACACATAAAACCATACTAACTTTCCGATGGACTTGGGAAAAGGCTTGACCTGATTTTACACATGTAGGACAATGTACGTACGAGTCTCATCATTGGACACTGTAGTTGATATGGGTTTGGTGGTTGGTGAGCTGGTGTGAGTGTCAACTGTGTTAATTATATAATGAAGCCAGTGTTATTCGCTGGGGGGGATGAGAGGGCAAATTTAGCTTATTTAAGACAGAGAGGAAGGAGTAATCTCACATCTTCCCACTCACATCAGGTTAATCACAGTGTACACAAACACGCAGTGTGTATCTGAGCTCATTAGCAGCTTTGTGTATTTGTGATTGTGTGAATCAGATGTTTAGGCCTATAGCAGAAGAAACTCTCATGAAGTATAAGGCTCAAAACTTCACAGCACACACACACACACACACAGTTTCATAACCACATGACTAAAGCACTGTGGATGCTCTGTCAAGTGTGTGAATGTGAATCTTTTAGCTTTGCTTGAGCTGTTACAGAAAACACACACACACTTTTGGGTAGTAATTAAATCACATTTGTGCTGTGGAGTTAGACAGAGTGTTCACACACTGATGTTCCCTTCGGATGAGTTAAGCTGGACTCTAGCAGTGAAGAAGTGTTAAAACGGATGGAAGCCGCCTCCGAGTAAATATCAAAAAGATTGTGAGAAATTTTTAATGGGAAATAAATCTACAATTATGACAAATAGAGATAGTGAGATACACATTTTGGGTCAAGATTTTTTTTGTAAGTATTTAAAGGATTAGTTCATTTTCATAATAAAATTTCCTGATAATTTACTGACCCCTATGTCATCCAAGATGTTCATGTCTTTTGTTCTTAAGTCGAAAAAAAAATGAGGTTTTTAAGGAAAATATTCCAGGATTTTTCTCCATAGAGCCGACTTCAATGGGACTTCACTTCACTTGTAATTTCAATGCGTCTTCAAAGGGCTCTACACAATGCCATCCAAGGTATCTTGGTCTTGTCTAGCAAAATGATTGGTATTTACGATTGGGAAATTACAGTTTATATATTTTTTAACCACAAATACTCATCTTCACGCATTCCGTAATCATGTATGTTTGACGTAAGCAGAAGTACTGACCAAGTGTTTACAAAGTGAATGTGCAAAGAAAGTCAAACATCCTTTACAAAACGAGGCAAAACAACGATGTCGGACGATTTTAGAGGATGCACTGAAACTGCAATTTGGACCTTCAACCTGCTGGCCACCACTGAAGTCCACTATATGGAGAAAAATCCTGGAATGTTTTCCTCGAAAACCTTAATTTCTTTTCGACTGAAGAAAGAAAGACATGAACATCTTGAATGACATGGGGGTGAGTAAATTATCAGGAAATTTTTATTCTGTAAGTGAACTAATCCTAATACTTTCATTCATCAAGGATGCAGTAAATTGATCAAAAGTGACAGTAAAGGCATTTATAATGTTACATTCAATAACTTTTATTTTAAATAAATGTTTATTTGAAATTTCTATTCATCAGACAATCCTGAAAACAAAAAATGCAACTGTTTTCAACACTGGTAATAAGTAATTTCTTGAGCATTGAATTAATATAAAATATAAAAAATGTACGAAATATTGAAATGGAAAGGAGTTATTTTTGATAAAAAAAAAAAGAAATTAAAAGATAAATAAAAACAGCCTTTTCTTT
Organism: Labeo catla; assembly: GCA_012976165.1. Lineage (NCBI taxonomy): Eukaryota > Metazoa > Chordata > Actinopteri > Cypriniformes > Cyprinidae > Labeo > Labeo catla. The sequence continues at coordinate 1,061,068 of VONZ01000120.1, forward strand.
AAAAAAAAAAGTTGTAAAGTTTTTGAACGGCAGTGTAGAAACGTCACAGTTCTAAGATTATTAAGTCTTAAAGGGTTACTCCACCCCAAAATGAAAATTTTGTCATTAATCACTGACCCCCATATCGTTCCAAACCCGTAAAAGCTTCGTTTGTCTTTGGAACACAAACTAAGATATGTTTGATGCATTCTGACAGATCTCTGGCTGTCCCATAGAAAGCAATGTAATTAACATGATTAACGTCGCAGAAAGGAGAACGGTAAAATAATCCATGTGACATCAGGGGTTCAACCGAAATTTTACGAAGCTGCAAGAACACTTTTTGTAAGCAAAGAAAACAAAAATAATGACTTTATCCAACAATTCATCTCCTCCGCATCACCCTAGCGTAATTTTCAAAAGTATCTACTGAACGCAAACAGCGTATGCTGTCAGCTGCGCCGCGCAGATATGATGATTTGATTTGAACGAAAACAACGTATCCGTCCTAACACAAAACAGCATATTATGGCGTACTATGGTTACTATGGTGTTCAGAAGGTTTCTAGGTTGTACGAACTCATGCCCAGGTCTCAAATCATTGCACTAACCTTAATTTTTTGGAAATAACCCACAATGATGCTAACCTTAGCGTTAGCACTGTCATTATACATCTACTTTTTGCAACACATTGTTTCACATCAATAGCTACACAGAGAAGCTCTGTAACTCCTCAGCAACAAAGCGGGTTCATTTTCTCTCTACATGACACTATAATCAACACACAAAGACCCGGGAAGCTTTGTCTCTTAAATCAGACATGTGGCGTCTTTGGAAAACTGTACCTAAAACAATGCATGTTGATCTGGTTTGATTGCCAGAATATTTAAACAGAGGGCCATGCTTAAATCTGCAGAGATGGCCCTTTTATTTCAGTTAAGTTTACCCATCCTCAAATTGTTCCAAACCTGTAAGACCTTCGTTCATCTTCGGAACACAAATTGAGATATTTCTGATAAAATTCGAGAGCTTTCTGACCCTGCATAGACAGCAATGCAGCTGGCAAGTTCAAGGTCCAAAAAGGTAGTAAGGGCATCGCTGAAGACATTGTTGAATAAAAACATAATTTTAGCTTTCTTTACGTGCAAAAAGTATTCTCGTACTTTCTTTTCTCTATTAATTACAAAAGATCGTTTGAAAAAAGCTGGTAACTAAATGACGATAGCAGTTGACTTCCAAAATACTATGGAAGTCAATGGCTACCCTGAGCTGTTTGGAACAACTTGAGGATGAGTAAATGATGACAGATTTTCCATTTCCTATCTCTACAAAGATGCCATGTAATAAAAACATAGTTTTATGGCTTTAAAGGCCATCAAAGATGATAAGAATAATCATAACTATAAAGTTTTTATAATCATTCTATAATTCTATGAGAAACAGGGACATCCAAACTAAAACTAAAACAATAACCACAAAAAGGAACAATATAATAAGAACGGCTTTCAGAATAATTTTTTTCCATGACGAACAATAAAATCGATGACAGCCAATCAGAATCCAGTTAAAAAAAGCTTGACTCAGCCTGTACTAAGGGGCGTGTCCAATTCATTTAATATAATTAAAGGGATAGTTCATTAATTATGCCGTTCCGAACCCGTAAGACCTTCGTTTGTTAAAATTAAGATGTTTTGATGAAATCTGAGAGAATTACGGTTGAACCACTGATGTCACATGGACTATTTTGTTGATGTTCTTGGTACCTTTCTGGATCTTGAACATGGTAGGGCCCTTGCTGTCTATGGAGGGTCAGAGAGCTCTTGGATTTCATCAAAAATATCTTAATTTGTGTTCCGAAGATGAATAAAGTTCTAATGGGTTTGGAACGACATGAGGGTGAGTAATTAATGACAAAATTTAAATTTTTGGATGAACTATCCCTTTAAATGCATTCTACTGTTAAGCAAACTATAGCCTACTAGAAACACATATTGGATTGGATCAATGAGCGCTACTGTACATACAAAGCAGTGTGAGGTGATAAATATGGAGGCGTCTTGGCAAGTGAGTATTGGTTAGTGTCTAGGGCACTAGGCCTCAGGGACGTCTTCATTAAGCTCATGACATATTGGGGCTGCTAACCTCCATTCTCCAGGCCTTTCCAGACCCCCTCAAGTCTGCGTGTTAGAGAGAGGACGATATCGCTCTCCTGTGATACGTTAATTACCTCCTGCAGACAGAGTCTATACACAATTCAGCTCTTGTAGGAGTCAGGGGAGTGGGGCTCTCTTCCCCAGTCAAACAGCAATTTACTCATCTGCCTCTCTCTGGTTCTCTACCTCTCTGTCACCCAATCTATTTCTATCTCTTCCTCTCTATCTCTCGCTCCAAATAAGCTGTCGTATCCGTTCACTTTTCATCATTCCGGTGCACTAGGGCTTTATCTCTAGTTTACAGCTCTTTGGAAAATTCAGCTTCTTCTTCAAACGCTGTGAGTGTATTGAGTGTGTCTATGGATGTTACTTCAACTATGAGCACTTTTTCTTTGTTTTCTAAATCAAATGTTTCAGATTTCATCTCCAGCTCTTCACGGATAGCGTTGTCTCCTTGGTAACCAAGTACTAAGATTTGATAAGCAACAAAAAGCATGAATTCTTTGTAAGCTGCATAGTTGCACCCAAACTCACACTTAAAGGGATAGTTCACCCAAAAAAGAAAATTCTGTCATGAATTATTCACTGTCATGTCGATCCAAACCCGTAAGGCCTTCGTTCATCTTCAGAACACAAATTAAGATATTTTTGATGAAATCCGAGAGCTTTCTGACCCTGCGTAGATGGCAATGCAACTGACACATTCAAGGCCCAGAAAGGTAGCAAGGACATTGTTGAAGAAATTGTTGAATAAAGTGATTATTTTTGTTTTTTTTGCACATAAAAAGTATTGTTGTAGCTTCTTAATATTACAGTTAAACCAATGCTGTCACATAGACTATTTTAATGATGTTCTTACTAACTTTCTGGGCCTTGAACGTGTCAGAAAGCTCTTGGATTTCATCAAAAATATCTTAATTTGTCTTCTGAAGACGAACGAAGGTCTTGACGTGAGGGTAAGTAATTAATGACCGAATTTTCATTTTGGGGTGAACTAAATTTTCTACACTTCACCTTTAAAGACACCATCACTACACAACGTCACATCTTCCATATGATCAGACCAAGCATGCCAAGCAATGTCGTTTGAATGAGCAGCCACGGCATTAAATTACTGTGACGTATTGGGCGAGCAGATGTTTGCTATGTAGCACACCTCATTAGCTTCCTCTGCCCTTCTTTCCACTTCTTAGTGGGGCTGGGAGAGGCAGAGCAAGCAGCCTGGAGCCTTGGGCATCTTGGGTTGCCATGTCCTCTAATGTTACATCAGCTGTAGTTCCTGTGTCCTTATTTTGAACTTCACGCTGTATAGGCCAATTAACAGCACCCATACATTTTCCACCTCTACAGCACCTGCTGCCGAGACTCAAAATAGATTGATGGAAAGAAAAACGCAGCAATTTCAGAAATGCTATGATGCTGAAAACAAAAAACGTAGGCTTGGGTTAGTATGAGTCGCACGGTTTCATGCTATGCCCCCTAGACACCTCAGGCCAACTTTAGAGCCATGTTAAACCCAATTTTGAACTGAAACAATTTAAGTCCATTTTCCAGTTTAACAGAGGTTTTCAACTCAGACAACCCGAAGCTGAAAAATCTTTGGGTTCAGTTCGCTGTTTTTGGAAGGAGTTTTGAAAGCTGCGGTCAAGAACGTCTCGGAAGAGAAAGGACCAAAGGCCTCTTTATCTTCAGAACAGCCAGAGAGTCTAATCCTGAGATCAACACAAACCAAGAGTTCAAATACAGAAACATCCACATTAATATACGGGTACATTTGAGAACTCACACATGCTCCTCATTAAATGTGTGGAGGATAACATTTATCACCCTGTATGCATACACAAAAAAGGTTTTCTTCAAATGCGCTCTTAAACATAATGTTTCTTTATTGGCATTAAAGGAATAGTTCACCCAAAAATGAAAATTACCCCATTATTTACTCACCCTCAAGTGAATTGATGCATTTATGTTTAAAAAAATCCATATTTAAAAAATCCATATTTTAAACCGTAAACTGTAGCTTTCGCTAACTGTTGTACACGCGTTCACAAGAAAGTGATGACGTAGGACGTAGGTGCAGCGCAAGCTTCGGTGAGTATATGCCAATCTCTCGAGAACCAAGTTTTGTTTACAGCAAAGGAAAAGCAATCTCCTCCTGGCTTATATTGAAATATAATATGTTGTGCATACAACAGTTAGCGCAAGCTAGAGATTACAGTTTAAAAAATTTTAAATATGGATATTTTTCTAACATAAAGGTATCGCTTTGCCTTAAAAGGCCTTCATTAACCCCCCTGGATTTGTGTGGAGTACTTTTAATGATGGATGGATGCACTTTGTTGGACTTCAAAATCTCAACAGCCATTTACTGCCATTATAAATCTTGGATGAGCCAGTGCATTTTTTAATATAATTCTGATTGTATTCATCTAAAAGAAGAAAGTTACTAACGCAGTTACCTACTGCATTACTTTTTTCAGTAACGAGTATTTAAACTAACTACTGTTTCCCTTGTTACAATGCTGTTACCGTTATTGACATTAAAATGCACCACTACTATAATTTTCACATTGCGTTCTTCTTCTGAGGTAAATTCTGGCTTATTCCTCTCAGCGCGTCTTTTTCCAGAAACTAAATGTAGCTGAGATGAACTTGATGAATGTTCATGTTTGTTTACAGAGGCAATGTGGGTGTTTACCTACATGTCCTCGTGTCTCACGTGGATGTTTACAGTTTAAAAAGGTGAGCTGCTCTTTGGCATGATTACATTAGAGATGAGTTTAGACGGTGAAAACTGGAGCTCGAACGTGCTGATAGCCTTGTGGTTAGTGCACTGACATATATCGTGCAACTGCGCTCACGGCGTTCCGAGTACGATTCCTGTCTCGAGGTCCTATGCTGATCCCACTCCCCTCTCTCTACCCAATACTTTCCTGTCATCTCTCCACTGTCCTGTCTTAATAATAAAGTAACAAAAAGCCCCAAAAAAAAACGTAAAAAAAATGGAGCTTGCGTTGGTATCATACGGATTACTTCATCAGAGAATATTTGTTTTCGACATGACTTACTTCAATTAAAAGAAGACATTTTAAGCTTTCTATACATATATTTCCCATGTCTGTGAGGCACGTATTCGTGGAGATTCAGGTTGTCTTATTTACGTGTCTGTGAAGAGAGGAGATGGAGACCGAGATGACAAGAGCGCACGCTGTTTATTTATTTTATTTTACAAAAGCACTTGTTATTATGATGTTTTTCATGTCCGCGGGTTAAAGCGACCCTAGTAACGTGATATTTAGGCCCTGGAAGGTGTATCTCACATTGTCCCAAAGCAACATTAAAACAGTTTAGATTAGTGTACAATGTTTTTTTTAAAACACATTTTAAAAAACATAGTTACTTTCCCTGGTAATCAGTTACTTTTATAATGATGTAACTTAGTTACTAACTCAGTTACTATTTGTGAGAAGTAACTAGTAACTTTAACTAATTACTTTTTTAAAGTAACGTGCCCAGCACTGGTCATAAGTAGCATTGGTATATTTGTAGCAATAACCAACAATACATTGTATGGGTCAAAATGATTGAATTTTCTTTTATACCAAAAATCATTAGGATATTATTTATAGATAATGTTCCATGGAGATATTTTGTAAATTTACTACCATAAATATATTAAAACTTCTTTTTTGATTAGTAATATTCATTGCTAACTTAATTTGGACAACTTTAAAGGCGATTTTCTCAGTATTTTGATTTTCCAGATTTTCAAATAATTGTATCTCGACCAAATATTGTCCTATCCCAACAAACCATCAATGGAAAGCATATATATTCAGCTTTCAGCTGATGTATAAATCACAATTTTACAAAAAATTGACCCTTATGACTGGTTTTGTGGTCCATACTTAAATATCTATTGTGAAGTGTTTAAGTTGCAAAAAGTAAAATAAAAATATTTATAATGTTATTTCCACCACATATTCTATTCATCTATCATGACCAATTAGAAAAAAAAAATGTGCATGTATATTTGCTGTTATAAATGATTTTTGTAAAAAATGTGTATCTTCTTAAATATCATATAGCCAATGGTGCCCATGCTTAAATAAACACCCATAAACTTTTTTCTTTCATTTTTTTTTCATGCAACTGAACATAAAATGCTGGTCAGATTTTCAAAGAATGCAACTGAAACTTTTAAAGAGTGGTCTGAGCTTAAATAGGGAGGTTTTTGTTTAGGGTGGCTTAAGCCAGGAACACTGACATATGTGAGGGCTAGAGGAAACAGAACACTTCTAGACAATGAGGTGTTTCTGTTGTGTATGTGTGTGTGTGTGTGTGTGTGTGTGTGTGTGTCTATTAGAGCTCTGCTTGCACACCTGCCGCCCCACTGTCTGGCAGTCACCTCTACCCACACGGCACATACACACACTCTCACACACACTGACAAAGGTAGACAGATGGGCTGATGAGAGAGAGTGGGAGAGAGGGAGAGGGTAGAAAGCAGACGTGTTTGTTGTTTCCTCTGGCCTTGGGCCTCGCACTGTGCACACACAGACCATGGAACAAAACCAAACATGAATTTGTCCAGTTTATCACACAGACGATTCATGGGAAGGCTCCATAGCAGCTCCTGATGATAGAGTGCTGAACAAAAGCCAACCTGTTTATCTTAAAGCCAACAGTACATGGCATACACAATACACACACACACGACTAACAACCTACGCTATGACTTTGAGCTTTGTATATGTATATATGTATATAAATGTATATAATGTATGTATATATAATATATTATGTGTGTGTGTGTGTATGCATGCATATATATATATGTGTGTGTGTGTGTGTGTGTAGTATTTAGTTTATTGCATTATTTATACATAATATACATAATATCATCCTATTTCATATTTTCTTAATACGTGAATGTGAATTTTAAATACATTTTAATAAAAAAGGGTTTATTACTTTGAATTGCTTACATAAAAATGCAATATTTGATTTTTCAATATCATGCACTTTCTTTCTTTCTTTCATTACATAAAAACATTTACTGATTTACTAAATTACTTATTTGACAAAATAATATTTATTTTGAACATAATGTCATCTTATTTAATAAACACATGAATGTGAATTTTTTAAATAAATCTTCAATAAATAATATTTTTAGTTTATTACTTAAATTGTTTACTTGAGAAAAAAAATACTATTTTGAACATAAAAATCTTTAAATACATAAAATATTGTATACAAATATTTACAAATATTTAAAATAATATTTATTTTAAACAATGCCATTATTATTTTCTTATTTAATAAATACATGAATGTAATTTTTTTATTTGATTTTTTTTTTTTTCATTTTTTATTAAATAGTATTTTTTGGTTTATTATTTGAATTGCTTACTTGACAAAATATTATTTTGAACGTAAAAATGCCGTCTTCTATTATTTATTTATAAACAAACATACACATTTACATTTATTGGTTTATTGAATAATTTATTTAACAAAATAATATTTATTTTTTACAATGTCATCATTTTTTTTTTAATAAATACATGAAGGTGATTTATTTATTTATTCTTTATTTTTATTTTTTTCCAATTTTTATTCAATTGTATTTTTTGGTTCATTATTTTAATTGGTTACTTGACAAAATATTATTTTGAACATAAAAAAATGCAGTCTTTTATTATTTATTTATAAACAAACATAAACAAATAATTTATTTAACAAAATAATATTTATTTTGAACAAAATATCATCTTTTTTACTCTCTTATTTAATAAATACATGAATGTGAATTTTTAAATTAATTGTTTAATAAATATTATTTTGTTTTATTACTTGAATTGCTTGACAAAATAACATTATTTTGAACATAAAAAATGCAGTCTTCTATATTTATTTATTTATTTATTTACTTATTTATAAACAATATTGGTTTATTGAAATACTTACTTGACAAAATAATATTTACTTTGAACATAATGTCATCTTATTTATTTATTACTTGAATTGTTTACTTGACAAAATAATACTATTTTGAGCATCTTTTCTTACATAAAATTCTTTCAATACATAAAATCAAAAACAAATATTTGCTGGTTTATTGAATTACATAAAATAAAACTTATTCGTGAACATAATGTCATCTTTATTATTTTCTTATTTAATAAACACATGAATGTGATTTTTTAATTTTTTAATAAATAATAATTTTTGGTTTATTACTTAAATTGCTTACTTGACAAAATATAAAAATTTCGTAAAAATGCAGTCTTCTATTATTTATTTATAAACAAACATACAAACATTTATTGGTTTACTGAATTATCTTTTTATTTTCTTACGCAATAAATACATGACTCTTTTTTTTTTATTAATTTTCAATAAATAATATTTTTTGGTTTTTCATTTGAATTCCTCACTTGACAAAATAATACTATTTTGAACATAAAATGCAGCCTTCTATATTTATCTATCTCAACCACATCTACATATAAAACACCTCACCAAACAAACAAAAAAAAAGGTTGTAGTCTGAAAGCTAAATATCATGTATAAAATTATCCTTGGTTTTCTATACACAGTAATATATGTTGCAGTTTTTGACAATATATATATCTGTGGGATAATACAATAATAAGTGTGGGAACTGGATGAAAAGAATGATGTGTAGGTAAGCTACTCTCTTTCATTTTCTCCCTGCATGCTGCCGCCACACTAATTTAGTTAGAGGATAATTACTCTGCCATCACCTGCCTTTATCCACTCTAATTGCATTCTGTAATCACCACACGACCATACGAGAGACTAAATTTGGCATTCGCACATTAAAATCCACAGCATAAACGCATTAGAAATGAATTTCAGGTAATCGCCATTACCTTGCCCCTGCCTCTCTGTCCCCTGTTGCTTTTTTAAATTATTCATCAACTCTTTTGTTTATCAATTTTTTTTAACCTCTTGATTTAATTTTGCTTTTAGCACAACTGACCCCTCCTCCGTCAACAGCACTGCAATCACACGAAAGACAAGAAACAGGTTTGGCAAATTGAAAAGACTTAACAACAATTTAACAACAATTAAATTTTTTCCCCCTGTTTAATAAGTAACGTTTTAATTGCAGAATCATGTCTGCGCTCAAGCGGAGAGGATAAACGGGGCTATTGTATGCGCCTGTGATGTCTAAATGCCACAGCACTGCTGCTTAGCTCCTCTCTGACACGCGCATAATTAGTTTTCTGAGCCACGGTCGGATTGGGGGCACTTCTCTCAACATGGCAGTGCCATCTGTCGAGATGCCAGCCGTTCTATACCTCTTTTCTCCGGCTCAGGCTTTGAGAAGGAGAAAGGAAGAGGTATGACATTTTCCACAAGTACGGTACGCTGTGATGTACCATTCCGTTGTTTTAAACCATTAGAGGCATAATTAATATAGTTTTTTGCTGTGAGGAACATCAGATGTCTTGAATTAGCTATTATCTAATAAAATTATCATTGACTGACAAGTATCTTGAGCTAGTTTATAAATATAACAAATTATGTATCCCTTTGGATTCTGTCCATAAGGACTATATCCAAGATTTAAAATTATATTAGCATTTTATTATCATATTAGTTTTTTTTACTACCTAATTTGTATATTTGTATATTATATTTTATTTTATTATATTTTAGAATTATTAATATTTTTATTATTATATTATTTATTATTTTTTAATGTAATTTATTTGTTTTCATGGATATATCTGGAGTTCAGAATATTATATTATATTACTAATACTGCTGAGTAATATTAGTACAAGAAATTGATATATTATATATATATATATACATAATATGTGATATTCAAAATATTTGTATATTATATTATATTATCAACAGTGCTGGATAATTTAACACTAAAATTAAATAAACAAATATTACAATAAATTCATAGTCAAATAAAACTCACAACATAAATAAAAAAATAGAAAGAATTATATTATATTATATTATATTGTTATTTATTTCTCTTGGGTATAATCTAATCTAATAGAATAAAATAGAATTTATAGAATATATTATATTATATTGTATTATATTATGTTATATTATATTATATTATCAACAGGGCTGGATAATTTAACGCTAAAAATTAAATACATTTTATAATAAATGAATAGTCATATTAGTCAAATATATTACACAATTTTATATTTTATACATTTTATAGTTATATATATATTTGTATATATTTATTAATTTATTTTTCTTGAGTATAATATAATATAATATAATTTTCGAATTATATTATACTATATTACATTATTGTACGAGCCTGAGAGTCATTGTTTTGTGTTTATGCACTTATGTATTATTATATTATATTATATTATATTATCAATACTGCTGGGTAATTTAATACTACAATTAAATAAACATAAACAAACATTACAATAAATAAATAAATAGTTGAAACATACAATACATAAATAAAAATGTAGAAAATGAAAGCAGAAATTTCTGAACACAACACTAAAAGCCAAGTGCGAAATAAGACCCAGGCATTTACTTCATCTAATTTCTTGCAATATAATAGCTCATATATTCACAAAATTGCTCTGTGCAATCAAAGAGTTTGACTCATAAGAGACACAAATGATACTGTCATTACTTATTTGCGTATAGCGTGACAAACATTTTAATCTTATGCCAGATTATGCGAAACATGACACTGACTATGATGTTTTGGAGTGTTACGTAACGCTCGCTGTGAAACGCCAGAGTCACGGATAGCTGGTCTGCCAGTCTGGCTTGCAAAGATGATGAAATGTAATTAAACAGGGCAGGATCTCACTGCCACTGAAACGATGCACATTATATGGGGAGACGTGTGAAAAGGTTTTTACAAGCCTAGTGAGTCATAAATGCCCTACATTGTTTTTTTTTATAAAAAGTATACACATATATTATGGAGTCAATACACTGAATATATGCACTATACTGCTACTTTTATATATTATAACACATTTATATTTATTTACACAATTTTTTTAAAACTATTTTATTCATAGCAAAAAAATGCTATGCATCTAAACATTAAAAGTGTAATACAGCGTTATTAGAGTTTATTTGCAAAAACAGATAACACCGTTTTTTTGTTATGTTATCATGTATGTTTTTATTGTGTTTGTTAGCTGTATTTTTGTAAAAACAAATGTAATTCAGTGTAACAAATTTCTATAACCAAAAAAAAAAAAAAAAAAAAATTGACAGGCATATTCACAACAAAAATCATTACATGTCATTGAAAGACTTTAAATCTTTATCAGTTTGTACCACTATCCTTCAAATCAATATGATATACCCTTTTGTCAGCATGAAGTTTTAATCACTTAAAATATATATATAAAAAAATGATCACTTATTCCTTTATATATTTTAATAAGTTCAAGTCAGAATAAATATGTTAAATAAATAATAAATATATTCTATTCTGCTGAATGACAATGGAACATTATTTAGCCTATATTTTGATATTTTATTTTCACAAAAGTTATCTGAAATAGAGTTCGAACGATTATTACAAATCCAAGTAGACCGATAACCGATATTTTGAAACCGATATATGTGTCTGGTATAAAATTTAAAATTAATGCAAAAAAATTTATAACAAGGGCTCCGACAAAAACTTTCTTTAAATGTATTTAAATTAATTTACTGGCAAATTGGTTTTGCAAATGACTGATACTGATAACCATAAAAATGCAGGCCTGGTCGATAATCGATAAACAAATCTAAAACAAACATGCACTTGACTTGCATTTAATATGTTTTCTGTGTATATAAAATCACTAAAATGTAATTTGATGTGGTCAATCAACAGGATGTCTCATCTTTGACACTATATACATTTTTTAAACACTATATAAAATATATGTCAAAATACATGTGATGGCGGACACAGATGACATAAATTGTGGGCAGTTTGTGGCGGACATGAGGACATTGGCTGGCCTGCCATTGGCTCACTGGAGGTTCACAATAATAAAACATGAAGCCCAATAATAATATATAGAGCAGCTCCCAGATGCACAGGCTGTTTGGAAAGTAGAACGAGAGATGAGCGGCTATTACATTCACTCAGTGAGGCTGACCGCAGTTGGCATGTATGTCTTAACTGTGTGAGTGCTGTATGAGATAAACTATTGAGCTTTATCTATTAAATGTAAAAAATGTACTTTATATACTTTACTTTTCATTATAGCCTAATCTTTGCACGTTTCAGTGTGTGTGGATACATAAGTCAGTTCATAAGACCTACTGCTCCCTAACAATTCAACCTTATTAACATGAATTTATTCATCTAATTTGCATATGGTAATATGCAAGGTGATTAAAGAGTAAAAATGAAAAGGTAAGCTGTTTCCGGCTAATAAGCAAGACCTTCAGAATGAGTTTGCCCGGGCAGCAGTGAGCACATTTTAAATGTCCAGGAAGCATGGGAGTCTGAGATTGTCAAGGCATTTCTGAATGCACTTAGTAGAGAATGATTGCGGTGTTATTTCAGAGGCGCGCTCTCACAGCACTCGTGTTTATACTTAATGACTGGCCACGACTCCGGTTCACTGACTCATTCGTCGCATACATGCAACAAAAGCAAGACTACGCAAGTCATACGTGGGTACTGGGGAAAAAAAGTCTCCAAAAGGCTTTTTGACACAAGTATAGCCACACTTAGTCTTAAAATCAAAAGAAATCTATAGTCTTTTAAGGCAAGACACTACAGGCAATTTTTTTTTTTCCTGCACTGGTCAATTTTGGGCTATTTGGATTGATTAATGTGTTGTTTCAGACTACTGGAAAGAAGACATTTAAAATACACTTTAGGATGTTATTTTATTACCTACTTTATATTTATTACACTTCAATCACAATAGATTTCTTTAAAGGCTGTAGCATCAATATACACTAAACTGAAGGTTTTTTAATATATTGTCTAATACATTTTCACAAAAACATGGTTAAAATGTCTTGTTAATTTAATTGAATTGAATTTAATTTAGTTTTTTATCCTGCCTGCTGACAGTATTTTCTCATTTATGGAGTGATAAAAACAGATCCGAAATTTACTCTATAAAAACTTTTAATTTTAATATATCAACAAAATGAATGCATATTTAATTAGATAATGCCTCTTTTGCATATTTAAACATACAATTTCAGAAAATGTGTAATATAAAAAAAATTTATGTAATCAATCAAAAGGCGAAGTATGCTTAAAAACCTCCTTTTTTCTTGTTCTTCCTTAAGCACAAAAAAAAAGTAACAAAAATTTTGGGTGAAATAATGCACATTTATTACATGGAACAATGACAATCAAATATTCAATATTAGAGGAGTATTATTTATTATTTATTTATTTATATATCATTTATGTATTTATACAAACAATTAATATATTTATAATAACATTAATGGTTATTAATAGAAATTATAAAATTTTGTATAACATAACATAACATAACATAATATAACATAACATAACATAATATAATACATTATAACAGAATACAATATAACATAATATAATATAATACAATATAACATAACATAATATAATATAATATAATATAATACAATATAACACAATATAATATAATATAATATAACATAACATAACATAACATAACATAATGTAATATAATATAATAGTGCTGCCATCACTGCTTGGTGACGTAATTAAACCAACATAATATAATATAATATAACGTAACGTAGCGTAACGTAATGTAACGTAATGCAATGTAATGTAACGTAGCGTAGCGTAACATAACATACAACATAACATAATATAATATAATATAATATAACAGAATACAATATAACATAATATAATATAATATAATACAATATAACATAATATAATATAATATAATATAACGTTACATAACATAACATAACATAACATAACATAACATAACATAACGTAATATAATATAATATAATAATGTTGCCATCACTGCTTGGTGATGTAATTAAACCAACATAATATAATATAATGTAATATAACGTAACGTAACGTAACGTAACGTAATGCAATGTAATGTAACGTAGCGTAGCGTAGCGTAACATAACATACAATATAATATAATATAATATAATATAATATAATATAATATAACATAATGCTGCCATCAGTGCTTGGTGACTTAATTAAACCAATATAATATAATATAATATAATATAATATAATATAAAGGTAGATTAGTTAATGGCAACTAGAAAATAAGACCTACACATTTAGCTTCACCCAATTATTGTATGCAATTTCATAATTGGTCAAATTAAAAAAAAAAGTAGTAGTAAATAAATAAATAAATAAATACATATACATATACAATAAATAGTGATTGACCAATACCCTGAATATTAGGACACATGGTAGTCACAGTCCTGATATGGATTTATTTCCTGATATTAGTAAGCACTGAATAAAGATATGAAAATACACGACACAGCTCAAATGTCTATCATGACAAACCTAAAAAATCTTTCAAGAAAATCAGCTCACTGTTTTGAGACACAGCCAGAGTGAGACGTCAAAATCAGGCTGAATGACACACACAAGGGCATGCATGGGACATGATGTTCCCTCCAGCATAAAGACGAGGAATCACATTTAATTTAAATCATTCAATAAAAAATTCAGTCTCTTCACTGGCAACAAACGCTGTCATGCTTTTATCCAGGTGAACAGCGCTGCATGATTTGAAAGCAAAATGCAACATTACTTGACCTCAAGCTTGACCTACTTATAATACACTGCAAGAAAACCAGGTTAATGCTGTGTGTCTGACAAAGAGAATGAGGCTGAAATGGGAGATACAGTTGTGTCTCAGCGAATGGCAGCCAATGTCACTCAGATATAAGGCTTATTAAAAACCTGCACGACTGCTCCATAATTAGATTAAGTAAATCCGCTTCTTTTAAAAATTAATATAAGGAAGGTCAAAGGAGTGGAATAGAAAGGTGCTACTACAGGATGGCTCGAAAATTTTATAGACCAAAAGACCCCTAATATAAGAAGCTAGAATTTATCTGTGACACTATGCATTACATTATTTAACGCTTATCAGATCATTAATGTTCATGTATATTCAAATGGCTGATATTGGACAGTATTTTGAATCAAAATTTCCATCCATATT
Source organism: Labeo catla (assembly GCA_012976165.1). Taxonomy (NCBI): domain Eukaryota; kingdom Metazoa; phylum Chordata; class Actinopteri; order Cypriniformes; family Cyprinidae; genus Labeo; species Labeo catla. The sequence goes on from VONZ01000120.1 coordinate 1,076,411, forward strand.
TTGGATGTTTCTGAGGTCACACAATGACCACTGGCAGCTCATGATGTCACTGCTGATGTAATGCTCTGCAACCAATCAAGATCCTCCTACGCAAGCAATGATGTGTGCAAAAGGCATCAATAGAAGATAGTTCAGACTCTCAAGTTCAAGCAAGCTGTGTGTATATAATCACTCAGGCAAGTACCAAAAGGCATTCGAGGACACATCCTGTTGCAATTTGTGTATTTGTGGAAATATGGACACAAAACAGGATTCTTCAAGCAAAACCTTACTTGAATTCACAGAGTTGCCCAAAAGTGCATTTGGACATTTAAGCCAAACTTTAAAAAGTATGAATGTCATTGCAAATGTTAGTGAAACGTGTCTGTTTAAAATAAATAAATAAAAATAAAAATACAGAAAATATTATAGTAAAAATCTGTTAATTTGTTATCTAACTATAATACAGTAAAAAAAAAAAAACAGTATGAACTGTATGCAATTTTAATGTTTTTGCAATTAAACTCTACCATATAATTTACATTTGGACACTTAAACCACACTTATAAAAGTATAAATGTCATTGCATTACATAACAAAAAAAAAAAAAAATCACATTTATTTTAAAGAAATGTAGTGTAAACACACGTCAGGCAAAACAATTCACAAAAATAAGTTTAGGATGTTTTTTGGGAATGTATTTGGGATGATTTGGGTTGCCAAATGTCAAACCAAATATACAGAAAAAAAGAAAATACTATAGTAAAAATCTGTTAATTGGTTAAGTTATCTAACCATACATATTGAAAAAACTATATAATATAATATAATATAATACAATATATTTTAATATAATATAATATAATATAATAAATTATATGGGTTGACCAATTATTGACCTGACTGATTATCTGTGCCGATGTTAAGCATTTTTATGGTAATCGGAATTTGCCATTTTCAAAACTGACTTGCTGATAAAATAATTTAAAAGCATTTAAAGAAAGATTTGTCAGAGCCCTTGTTATTCTTAATTTTGACATTAATTTTAATTTTTACACCAGATATACATATCGGTTCAAAATATCGGTTACCAGTCTACTAGGTCTGTAACAATCAGTATCTTTCGACCTGTAATAAATTATAATATATTACTGCCAGCACTGATGGGTGATTGATTTCCAAATGTTAGTGGAACATTTAACACTTGACATATGTTTATGGTTGATAAAATTGTTTTTAATCACTACATTAGGATGTTTCGTGTTACATTTTATGTTACGGACTACATTAATGATGTCCTTATTACCTTTCTGGATCCTGAACGTGTCAGTGGCGTTGCTGTCTATGCAGGGTCAGAAAGCTCTCGGATTTCATCAAAAATATCTTAATTTGTGTTCCGAAGATGAACGAAGGTCTTACAGGCTTGGAACGACATGAGTAATTAATGACAGAATTTTCATTTTTGGGTGTACTATCCCTTTAATACAAAAATGTGAAGAACTTCACTTGAGGTTGTTCTCCTAGGACACCTGTGAACCTGTGAACATTTCAACCTGTCGTGATAATAATGATGAGGCTTGTTAACCACACTGTATGCATCCTAGGTCAGACAATGTGGTTGTGTCTCTCAGTAACGAAAGAAAAAAACCCCATAATGTGCCTTTTCCTTCTCCTTCTCACCATTGGAGACAGAACAGAATGTTGTTCCTGTAGTGTGACCATCTGTGGGCACAGCAGCGCAGATTCAAACACACACTTAGCTAGGCAGAGTGGACGGTGTATTTCACTCTCACAGGGACATCTCACACACCAGGGAGTCCAGGTGGACTCATCAGTCTCCCACTGCTACATAAGACAGACATGTAGAGGGGGAGTGGGGAGGAACAAGGTCGAAAGTGATGGAGATTAATAAAAAGGAGGGAAAAGCAAAGAGAAAGTGTGTTTGATGCTTTCAGCCAAAAATCAGGTGACATCAAATGTGCTAACGCCCTGCACACAGAGGACAAATGGAACACCTACAGAAGCCCAAAACATGCACTCCACATGCAACTTTAAAGGGATAGTTCACCAAAAAAGAGAATTGTGTTATCAGTTTCTCAACTCTTTCTCTCTTCCGTGGAACACAAAAGATGATTCGCTGACAAATATCCTGGCTGTTTTTTTCCCAGTTAATGAAAGTGAATAGGGACTGGAATTGTCAGGATCCAAAATGATTCTAAAAAGATTCATTAAAGTGATTCATATGACTTCTGTGCCATATTATAAGTCTCCTAAAAATGTTATGATAGCCTTATGTGAGAAACAGATTGAAACTGAAGCCATTTTCTCAAATAATATAATGCCAACATATGATTTAAACACTACAGAAAGGATGATTTTTAATGCAAAATGACTGAAGTTTCAATCTGATCTTCACATAAATCTATAACATTGCTTCGGAAAAATTGTAAAACTGTGCATAACTCATACGGACTCCTTTTTGCAAACTTTTATAGGGATTTTATTGTCATTTTGGAGTTTGACCACTCCAGTCCCCATTCACTTCCATTATATGGAAAACATTCTTGAAGTTTTCCTTTTGTGTTCCACAGACGAAAAAAACTCATATAGGTTCGTACTGCAATGAGGGTGCGTAAATAATGATTTTATAATTTCACACACAAGTCATATGGATTTTTTAAAAAATATTTTAATGGGGCTTTTATTGTAATTTTGTAGCTTGTACGGCCATTCACTCCCATTATATGGAAAATATTCTTTGTACTGCACAGAAAAAAAGAAACTCATACACTTTTAGTGAGTAAAATAGTGAGTAAATACTTAAAATTTTCATTTACAAGTCATATGGATTTCCTTTTTAATATTTTTATGGGGTTTTTATTGTCATTCTGCTGCTTGACCGCTTCAGTTGTCATTCACTTCCATTATATGGAAAATACTTTTAAGATGTTTTTCTTCTCTGTTATACAGACAAATGTCAGACTTACAGGTTTGTAAATGACAAGAGGATGAGCAAATGGCAAATTTAATAATCATGTACATATGAATTCCTTTTTTAATATGGCATTTGGAGCTTGACCACTCCAGTCCCCATTCGCTTCCATTATATAGAAAAATGTTCATCATATAAATATTCTATTTTCTCCTCCTCTGTTCCACAGAAGAAATTAAGTCATATAAGTTTGTAATGACATGAGGATAAGTAAATGACAGTTTTAATTTTTAGGTAAACTACCCGTCTAAAAATATACCTATATTTACATTGAGCTGCATTCATTTGCCTGGCATTTTTGTTGGCAGGTCAACCCAAGCTAGTTTACGAAAACGCTTCCCAGAATGCTGTGTCGGCACTGATGTTATCAGACAGCAATGCCAATTCCAACTCCTCCTAATTTCTGACTTGCCCCTAAAACTGCTGTAATTTCTCTCGTATCTGACAAAATCTCGCTCCCCTCCCTGGAAAGGATTATTTCTGAAACTGGACCCTGATTCTTTTGGAAGCCACAGAATAGTACGTCAGGTTGCATTGGCTCAAACTGAATAAACCATACACTGTAAAGTCATTAAGGCTTAACAGCTCTATAGATGGTAAGCCAGTGGATGTCTGTCTTTTATCCTTAAGCACTGAGCTGTACCTCGATGACTGGTTTACAACTTTTCAACACATTTGCAACGGGAGGAAGCTGGAGATAAATGCAGAAAGGCATGTGAGAGGGATATACATATCTCCGCTTGTGCTTAAGTTGAGCGCAGTTGTGACGTTTGCTCTCTAGGCATCTCTTAAGCTGGACGAGCATTATGTCATCTTTCCACTACCAGATGATATTTCCGACCACTGTTTTCATTGTTGCTAAAGCCAGAGTTCACTGTAACACCTTACAACCGAGCTTTTAAAAACAACTGTAATTCATTCCTGTGCTGTCAAACTCTTAATATATATATTTTTTATTTCATTTTAAATGACACAGTATATATATTAACTAAATGAATTTAACCGCATATCTATTCAAGATAATTTAATTGATAAAAATATAAAAAGGTAATTCAATGTCTTTATTTTAGAATTCTGACTTTTTTTATTAAATGCTGAATTTTTTTCTCACAATTCTAAGAGTAAACTCAGAATTGTGAGAAAAATGTCAGAATTATAAGTTTACATCTCACAACACTGATCTTTATTTTTCTAAATTCTGAGTTTACATCTGTATGGAAAACTTTTTTCTCAGAACTGCGCATTTATATTTCGTAATTGTGACTTTTTTTCTCAGAATTGCGAGTTTATATCTCACAATTGACTTTTTTTTCCACAGAATTATGAATTTATATTTCACAAATCGCAACTATGATTTCTCAGAATTGCGAGTTTATGTTTTGCAATTGTGAATTTGTTTCTCAGAAGAATTGCAAGTTTCTTTCGCAATTGTGATTTTTTTCCTAAGAATTGTGCGTTTATAGCTCACAATTGTGACTTTTTTCCTCAGAACTCTTTATATTTTGCAATTGTGACTTTTTTCTCAGAATTTCGAGTTTTATATTTAACAGTTGTGACTTCTTTCTTTAGAAGTGCAAGTTTATACTTCGAAATTTTCCCCCAGAAGTATGAGTTTATCACGCAATTGTAACTTCTTTCCTCAGAACTGTTTAGATTTTGCAATTGTGACTTTTTTCCTTACAGTGTAAAAAATAAAAAACACAATTTGTTGAATCAGCTTAAAATAATTTGTTACCCTGCTGCCTTAAAATTTTAAGTTCAGTCAACTCAAATAAGTTTAGTCAACTTGAAATGTTAAGCTGTACTAAGTAACAACTTAGATATTTGTGTTTGCTAAACTTAACAGATGGGTAAGTAACCCAGCTGCCTTAAAATTTTAAGTTGAATCAACTCAAATATCTAAGTTGTCACTTAGTATAATTTAACATTTCAAGCTGAATTAACTTTTTTTTGAGTTGACTTAACTTAAAATTGTAAGGCAGCCAGGTAACAAATTATTTTAAGTTGACTCAACAAATTGTTTTTTTACAGTGTAGAAGTGAGTTTATATTTCACAATTGTGTCTTTTTTCCTCAGAAGTACAAGTTTATACTTCGCAATTGTGATTTTTTTTCCCCCCAAAAGTATGAGTTTATCACAGAATTGTGACTTTTTTCCTCAGAATTGTTTATATTTTGCAACTGTGACTTTTTTCTCAGAATTTCGAGTTTTTATTTCACAGTTGCGACTTTTTTCCTTAGAATTGCAAGTTTATACTTCACAATAGAGGTCGACCGATGTATCGGTTTTGCCGATAAATCGGCACTAATAGTTGATTGGCAGAACTATCGGTTATTGGCAAAAATCCATGTTCCTTATTAGAGTGTGTTAATTTCAGCATTTACTGATATATTTTAAAAATATGCTTGCTTTGTTAACATTAATACAAAATAGTACACAGTTTGTTTTTTGTTTTTTTTTTGCACAAGAATACCAACATGTTTACCTTCTCTGGTTTAACAAGCGGTCTTTTACCCTTTTACCCTACTCGAAAACCAAATCCTCCGTCCGCCATCGTTTCCAGAATATTCGCGTCATTTTTGCCGTCACCACCTGGCTCCTGCTGACACTACAAATACAAACCAGGCTCTACACCCGAAGCACTCACAACGAAAACTACTCTTCACGTGATCAGTGAAATCCTGAATATGCCACGGCTTTGTAACTCTGTAACTCCCGCTGTAAGCACTGCAGATCAGGCACTCGCACAAATGCGACCACGTCAAATTTTAACTTGCACATTTAAAAAAAAAAAAAATCCAAAATTTGACAGTTTTGATCAGTCTAGAGCCCTGCAATACAAAGGCATTCAACATGGAAAGAAAGTAATACAAATGTAGTCACTAAGTCATGTTTAATTATAATTTCTAATAATTTTATACCGTGCACTGCGCTTTGACAGGGCTGCGGGACACGAACAGGACATAATTATTTCCTACAATTTGTTAATTCGTTCCTACGATTTATTAATTTAGTAATTTGTAAAATAAGGGAAGGAATTAAAAAGTCGTATTAACGAATTCTTAATTTATTGCCACGAAATCTTTTATTTCCCACCCGCAGCTTACCAACATAAAAGATACGACAACATGGATTAAAAGTAAATGACAAGAAAATAAGCCTGCGAAATTAAAGGGTGAGACGGTGATGATTTGTGAAAACAAACTATAAATATTATTAAGTTCGTGGCAATTCGTGACCAACCGGGAAAACAGGACACCCAGCCGCTTATGGTTTTAAATGTATGGGCTCGAACTGCATGAATCCAAAAGCATGGTCGCTACTAACATTTGCCTGCTAACCAATTGTTTAACTTATAAAGAATGCTTTGTGCCTCACTTGTGTCATAATATTCACGAAAAATGTTTCATATGAGCAACAGTGTGCTTTCCCGTTGCGCCGCAGGAGAAAGAGAATTCACTGACTGCGTGCAGTAATTACTTTTTATTTTAAATGCAGATCATGTCATGTGCAAACATAACCATTGGGTTTCAAAATACAACAAAGAGCACCATAAAACCATTTAAAATGTGCATTTAGCGATCCAGTGACTAGATATGAAACAGGCAACAGTAAATGATCCCAAATGGAACAACGGCGCGCTTTCTCCTATAGCCACTGCTGCCACTGCACGTGCTATTGCTAGGCATCATTCTGTATGTGCATTCTCAGTTTAAATGCAGCTATCCAAAACAGTGAATCCACTCCTCATTCAGTCAAAACTTTGCTTCAAGAATGAGCCACACTGCTGACATGATCTAATCCCTAGCACACCCTTAGAACGTGAGTTAACATATTCATCTTATCGGCAAGACATATCGGCATAATTTTTCATATCGGGCCGATGCCGATATTTACATTTGAAGTCATTATCGGCCGATTCCGATATCAGTCCGATAATATCGTGCATCCCTAGAATGTATTATTTAAAAAAGACCAATATTTGGTGTGAAAGGCCACCAAATGAAGATTCAAAGACATTAGAGATAAAATCATTAAACAGACTACATACTACAAGTGGTTTTAGAATTCAATTATTTCCATATCATTGACCATTGAGCATATAATTGAACTAAATTAACGTGTTAAATTGACAGCCATGAATAATTCATGAAAGAATTCGGTGTCTGATGAGCCACGTACATGTGCAGACGCACACACATTCACACCACTGCTCTCTTATTTCTGTGGCTCTCAGCTGCCAGACAGCGTAACCCTACACTGAAAGTTGCCCCCTCTGCCTGCTTTCCTCTCCTTCCAAATGTCATATGTGAGACATCCTGCTCTCAGGGACAAAGAGAGGCATTCAGTTTCCAAGTGGGACTTAGCAACATCCAAACTTAGCTCTGACTCACATAGAAAGGGGGCATGAGGGGGTTCTACCGTGCAATGACAGGGCAGAAGGGAGATCCCCCCCAGCCTTCACGCTAACAATAAAAATAGATGTACAATGAGTGTATGAAAATATTCCTCTTTTTTTGTCTTTGTGCTCCTTGGAGGACGGAAAATTCCACGATGTTCGTGCCACCCAGAAGATGTTCAGGCATCACAGATGGATTACACCCAAACAGCTACTGTATTATGTATGAATGATGAGTAATGATTTTTTTTTCTGTTATTATTTACAGACAAACATGAGATTTTCTTGTGTGGAACACAACATAAGAAAAAAAAACAGTAATATACTATTTTAATTACATTTAATTTTAAATGATTAAACTTATGTGGTGCCTTAAATGCATTTAAGCCATTTAAAGGGCTTGTGATATCTTTTGTATCTAAAAGGGCTTGATTTTGCTTTAACAGTGCTTAATTTGTATTGTTTGTTTGTTTACTTTTAAATCAAACAATAATAATACTTTTATTATTATAAATATTAATTTGCATTTATTTTTGTTTTTAATTATTATTTTGGCATAAAACACCTTTAAAACAACCAATAATGTAATAATAAATTAATAATAATATAAATTATTATAGAATATTATATATATACACACCATTAAGCATATAATACTATTATTGTTTATATTTAGAAATGCAATTATTTTGTGAGAAACATTATTTCTTTATTACTATAGTTTAAATAATAATAGTATAGTATTATTATTATTTAATAATAACAACAACAATAATAATAATAATAATAATTATTATTATTATTATTATTATTAAATAATTATTTTAATAATTAAAATAATTACGCCCATTTAGACACCATTAAATCCATGTAATTATAATTTGTTTATATTTAGAAATTATTTTTTACGACTATAAAATCTTTTTATAACATGGCACTACATACAAATAAATAACAAAACAAAACAAAACAAAAAACAAAATAAAATAAATAAAATAAAAACAATAAAATAAAATAACAGTTTTAGTAATAGTAAAAATTTAGTCCATTTAGATGCCATTAAGTCCATTTAATTATTATTATTATTATTATCATTATTTATATTTAGAAATCATAATTATTTTGTAAAAAAAGTATTTAATTATTACTATAGTTTTAATAATAATAATAATAATTATTATTATTATTATTATTATTATTGCTGTTGTTGTTATTAAACCGATAATTATGATTAAACAATTATATTAAAGCCCATTTAGATACCATTAAATCCATTTTATTCTTATTCTTATTCTTATTCTGATTATTTATATTTAGATATTATTCTTTTGTGGAAAAAATAGTTTTTCAAAAATAACTTTTAAGCCCTTTTATAGCATGGCACTACATACCACTAAACTAAACTAAAAATAACAGTTCAAAAATAAAATTATTTTAAAATTAATTATTATTATTGTTTATATTTAGAAATCATAATTATTTAGTGGAAAAAAAATATTGCTATAGTTTAATAATACAACAATAATAATAATTAAATAAATTATTATTATTCAACCACTAATAATTAAATAATTATATTAATAATTTAGATAATAAAGCCCATTTAGATACCATTAAATCCATTTAATTATTATTATTATTACTATTGTTTATATTTAGAAATAATTATTTTGTGGAAAAAACTGATACAAATAAGCCTTTTTATAGCATGGCACTACATACCACTAATCTAAAATAAAATAAAAATGCTGACAGTTATGCACGACTGCACTTACAATGAAGTCTATGGGGCATTTATAAATGAACTATAAACTATAAACTGATGCCAGAAAAACAATAAATTAGTTGTAAATCGGAAATGGATACAGTTTAAGTTTCACAGCAAATAAAGCTGTAGCTGGATTCTAGATACACAGTGACAAGTAATTAGAGCAATGATGTATTTAACCTAGAATATCTCTTAATGAAAGCGCTTTCAGCTTGTTAAACAATCCTAACGTAGTAAAACGGCTGTGAACTCAGTTTCTACAGTGAGAAACGGAAAAACAAGAAACAAGATTTTGCTCCTCATCTACTGTTCTTTGAAGACACAACTCATTATTGCCACAGTGTTTATATTCACGACTACATGTACCTAGTAGACTTCAGCTAAATTAATGTGTGTTTTGACCACAACATGGCAGCTCTGATGTTATCGGTCCAGCTCTCTAATGGCTGTGCCTAATGATGGGTAGCAGACGGAAAACTTTTTTCTTCTCCTTTTTGCTATCATCCAGATATCCATGTTTCACACAGAGAGAGATAGTAAAAGCGTGCTGCTTTATAAAGATATATATGGAGAGAAAAACATAAATGTGTATGGATGGCACTGATATATAGGAACTCATCCATGTGTACTTGCAATATGAGGACCCAGAACAGATCCTATGTTGGGTTTGCCCTGTATAACATGACCTGACATTTTCATCATGTTAAGTGCAATAACTTTGTTACTGGAGCTGCTGAGTGAGATGGGAATGATGAAACAGCCTCAGTATTTAAACCCAGGCTACCCTACTGCATAAATAAATAACATCCACAGACGTAAACGCATCAATCAAATAGGTTTCAGACTGTTTTGTGGCTCATGAGTACAGAACGAGATAGGCTGAGTGTCCATCAGAGGTTCACGGGGCAGTTGCTGATTCGTGGACCCTGCTGCGAGCGAAGGCAACGATACTCCGGGTTAATCGCATGTCTCTAAGTAGAGCCGTGACTCTGTACAAGAACAAAGGTGACACAGGAAGTAGGTCTAATTTGATGTCATTAACTAAAGGGCACACAGACCAGCAGAAGAAGAGCAGGCCTGGTACATCAATCAGTAAAAACATGACAGCTAAAAAGTCAAAATGATATACACATAGTTTATATTCAAATCCCTGCACTACAGAGGAACAGTGCATCTACGTGCGCTTGAATGCATCCTGCCCTATAATACACAATCATATTAAATGATCCTTCACTTAAATATGACCATCAATGTGTCCTGTGCCTGCGGTGCAAAACCGCGCCAATACGGCAGTGTCTCAGGTGGTGAAATGAAGGAGAGACATCATGTGTCTATTTACACATTAGCTAGATAGGAGGCCCCATCCAGATGCCCGTTTCTTTACTAATAAGGCTTAGTAGGGACGTGAGCTTATAGAAGAGCTTAAGGTGTATCAAATTGTGACAGTAAAAGATGATAGGAGATCATTTATTTCAACAAATGAGACTGGATAAATTGGTGCATTATGTTGACTTGGTCATTCTGTGTAAAAGACACAATGGAAGAGGGGCAGGTTATTCCAAAAGAAAAAAAATGGCTTTGTAATTTTTAAATTAAATAAAAACAATTTCTTTGTTCTGTGGAATATAACACTGAGCCCCAATCATTTTCATTAGACAACACTGACATTTTTTCCAAATATTTTGTTTTATATTCCACTGAAAAAAAAAAAAGATCATTAAGGTGTTGAAGTATGGAAACCTGTTTCTGCCACTGCATAACAAATGCAGTGAAAAAAGGCAACTGCGACTTTTTATCTCACAGTAGCGAGTTCACATCTCACAATTTTGATTTTTTTTTCCTCAGAATTGTGAGATATACTCACAGTTGCAAGTTATAAACTTATAAATAAGTTATGGATTTGCAAGTCTGAAAAAGAAAGTCGCAATTCTGAGAAGAAAAGTCACAATTGCAAAATATGAACCTGTGATTGTGACTTTTTTTCCACAGAATTACAAGTTTATATTTCACAATTGTGACTTTTTTCCACAGTATTGCAAGTTTATATCTCACAGTTGACTTTTTTCCACATAATTGTGAGTTTATGTCACAATTGTGACTTTTTTTCTCAGAATTGTTCAAATTTGCCAATTGTTACTTTTTTTCCACAGAATTGCAAGTTTATATCTCACAATTGTGACTTTTTTCCTCAGAATTACAAGTTTATATTCACAATTGTGACTTTTTCCTCAGAATTGTGTTTATATCTAGCAATTGTGACTTTTTTCCCTCAATTACAAGTTTATATTCACAATTGTGACTTTTTCTCAGAATTGTGCTGCTTATATCTCACAATTGTGACTTTTCCCCTCAGAATTATGAGTTTATATCTCACTGTGACTTTTCCACCAATTGTGTTTAAATTTGCAGCTGTGACTTTTTTTCCTCAGAATTACAAGTTTATATTCACAATGGTGTGACTTTTTCCTCAGAATTGTGTTTATATCTAGCAATTGTGACTTTTTCCTCAGAATTACAAGTTTATATTCTACTTTTTCTCAGAATTGTGTTTATATCTCACAATTGTGACTTTTTCCCTCAGAGTGCGAGTTTATATCTTGCAATTGTGACTTTTCCACCCAATTGTGTTTAAATTTGCAGTTGTGACTTTTTTCCTCAAATTACAAGTTTATATTCACAATTGTGACTTTTTCTTTAGAATTGTGTGTTTATATTTTGCAATTGTGACTTTTTCCTCAGAATGCGAGTTATATCTCAATTGTGACTTTCCTCAGAATTACAAGGTTATATTCACAATTGTGACTTTTTCTCAGAATTGTGCGTTTATATCTCACAATTGTGACTTTTCCTCAGAATTGCAAGTTTATATCTCACAATTGTGACTTTTTTTCCACAGAATTGTTTAAATTTGTAGTTGTGACTTTTCCTCAGAATTACAAGGTTTATTCACAATTGTGACTTTTTCTTTAGAATTGTGAGTTTATATTGTGCAATTGTGACTTTTCCCTCAGAATTTTGCGAATATCTCGCAATTGTGACTTTTTTCCTCAGAATTGTGTTTAAATTTGCAATTGTGACTTTTTTCCTCAGAATTACAAGTTTATATTTTGCAATTGTGACTTTTTTCTTTAGAATTGTGAGTTTATATCTTGCGGTTGCCACTTTTTTCTTAGAATTGCAAGTTTATATTTCACAATTTTGACTTTTTTGGCATTTTTACTTTTTTTTCTCAGAATTGCGAATTTATCTCTCACAGTTGTGACTTTTTTCTTAGAATTGCACATTTAAATCTCACAGTTATACTTTTTTCACTTAACTGTGAGTTTATATTTGCGAGTGTAAAAAGTCACAATTGTGAAATATAATCTCGCAATTCTGAGAAAAAAGAATTGCGAGCTTATATTTCGCAATTGACATTTTACACGCAATTGTGAGTTAATAAGTCAGAACTGTGAGATATAAACTCGCAATTCTGAGAACATTATTATTTATTATTAGAACTTTATTATTTGCAATTGTGAGTTTATATCTCACAATTAAGGATTGCAAAAAAAATTCACAATTGTGAGATATAAACTCACAACTCTTAGAATATATCAGTCTTTTCTCCCCCTCAGAATTTGACTTTTTTTTCTCACTTTATAATTCATAATTGTGAGCTTATATCACACAATTCTGAGAAATAAAGTCAGAATTGTGAGTTTATATCTTCAAATAAATATCTTGGAAAACAGGCTTTCATAGTTCTAAATTCTTTCCCTAAATTATAAGAAAAATAAACTCACAACTGTGTATTATAAAGTCAGAATTGTGACACATAATCTCACAATTCAGAGGGAAAAAAAAATTCATTTCTCAGAATTTTATATCTCACAATTCTGAATTATTACTCACAATTGCGAGTTTATATCTTACAATCCTGAGAAAAAAAGCCAGAATTGCAAGCTTGTATCATGCAATTCTGAGCAAAAAAGTCATAATTGCAAGATGTAAACTCGCAATTACCTTTTGTAATTTTTATTCAGTGGTAGAAATGGGTTTCCATATTGAAATGTGCTGATTTAGCTAACAAACATTTCTTATTATCAAAGTTGAAAACAGTTGCACTGCTTAATATATATATGTATATATATATATATATATATATATATATATTAGGGCTGTCAAACAATTAATTGCAAATAATTGCATACAAAATAAAAGTTCAAGTTTGCCCAATATATATGTGTGTGTAATTATTATGTATATATAAATACAAACACATTCATGTATACATTTAGGAGAAATATGTTATTTATGTGCAAAATAATTGTATTTATATATATTATAAACTATATAAAAATGATAATAAATACATATACTTTTATAAATATAAAATATTTCTTAAATATATACAGCCCTAATATTTAAAAAAAAAGAATATATATATATATATATACATACACACATATATTCTTTTTTTTTCAGCAAGGACACATTAAATTCATCAAAAGTGGCAGCAAAAACAACCAAAATATAAATAATTATATTATATTTTAAATATAAATTAATTATAATTAATTGAAATAATAAATATATTTCAAATAAATGCTGTGCCGTTGAATTTTCTATTCATAAAACAATCCTGAATGCATAATGACTACCACAGAACTGTTTAACATTAATAATAATAACTATTATTAATAATTGAGTAGCAATGATAATTTATAATAATTAAGGATTATTCTGAAGGATCATGTGACACTAAAGACTAAAGTAATGATGCTGAAAATTCAGCTTTGCCATTACAGAAATAAAATGAATTTCAAAGTATATTAAAACAGACATTTGTCCTTTTGAATTGTAATAATACTTAACAATATTTCGTATTTTTACTGTATTTTAATCAAATAAATGCAGTTTTGGCAAGCATGAGAGACTTAATTATTACATAAAAATCTTCTGACTGGCAGTGTATTTTTATTCCAATGCATATCTTAAACCATCTACTGCAAATGTGATGACAAAGTCCTAGTTTTGTCATTTGTCCTTTTTAGAGGTGAGCTTCATGAGGACAGAAAGGCAGACTAGTGACTTTAAGGAAAACATGAGTCATACTTCAAACTTTATTTAGTGTCACTAGGAAACAAAACTGGTCTTTGGAAGTGTAAATGTTAGCGCAGGATCTTATATTGAGTAATGTAAACACCCCGCCTCAAATGAGGCATCATTTCAAAGCATCTCTACCAGTATGTACATTTGCGAGTGTATTACTATGCATGTTTGTCTATGCGAGGGCCTTTGGGCTTACATGTATATTACTAAGTGTGCTTGAGAGTGTGACTCTGTGTGTAACTAGAGCCGCTGGTGTATTAAAGAGATTGTTGAAGCCAACCTGTACCGAGCCAGAGCAGACATGAAATATTCACAACACCACACACACACATACACACACACAAAGCTAAAACATGCCAAGGCAGATGGTGTGACATTCGAAGAGCACAATCTAGCAGCCTATCAATAGGATACAGAGAACATTTTGTGGAGAGGGGCGTGATGGGTAATAAACACTTTGCTCCCCGAGAGGGACTGGGTTACAGCGCCACCTTGTGGTGCTTTACCACGCCATATGTTTGGGCGTGTGGTTACTGATTGTTGACCTCTGATACACACGGACAGATGGACGCAGCGCCAAACCCAAACAGAGCCTGGGGAGACGAGATAGGTTTGTACCTTGGCTTCAAAGGCATCAAATGGATTTATATCATACAAGACTGAGAATTTAAAACTCGTCTACTCGATCCTCGCCTTTACAGCCGCTGTCTGCGTCCAGCCGGGATCAGAGAAAGAGACGAGTATTGATTTTACCTTCAGTTAACAAAATGGTTTTCCCAAGCCGACTATAAGGTCTAGCGTGAAAAAGTAGGGTGCAAAGCAGAAAATCGAGGAACCTGGCTGGACAAAACCAACACAAAATTGCCCGCTGTCATACGCGGTTTGCCTCAGAGTGGCTTTCATTCATTTGATACATTGTTCACTCACTCATCTTCCAGTCTGAATTGGCCACGCTCTACAAACTCGGCAACAGAGCTCAGAGCAGGCAAGCGCTACTCTCATTTGCAGGTACTACTAAACACACATACCTCCAAAACTGGGGAAAATAAATGAATAAAAATGAGTCAGTTATTTAGTGATGCATTAAAATCTTACCCCATAAATAAGGAAAATACAATAACATTCTTCCCAAATTATGTGCAAACTGAACACTATAAAGTAAATTATATGCTAAAAGTTGTAAAAAAAAATATAAAAATAAATAAACAAATAAATCTATATATATATATATATATATATATATATACACACACATTTAAAAATGAAAGTCACAATATAAAATGCAGCTAGCTGTCCACATGATGAAAGCAGCAATAAACTCTTTAAATTATCAATAAAGATAAAAAAAAACAACAACAAATTAATTACTTGCTTTATTGATTTAATTATTTAATTTTTGAAGAGCATTACTATAATTTGCAGGTACTTCTGAACACAAAATGGGGAAAAGAAATTAATTAAAAATGAAAATCACATAAATACGGTAAAAAATATCACATAAATACGATAAATATTCTAATGTTCTTCCTAAATAATGTGCAAACTAAATACTATAAAGCAAAATATATGCTAAATATTGTAAAAACAACAAAAAAAAGTTCAAAATACTGTAAAAATAGGTTTAAATATATATATATATATATATATATATATATATAAAAGTTGCAATATAAAATGTAGATAGCTTTCCACATTGTTAAAGCAGCAATAAAGTCACTAAATGTCATTAAGGATAAAGAAAAAACCACAAATGAATTGATAATAAAATTTGTTGATTTTTCTTTATTGATTTAATTACTTAATTTTTGACAAGCGTTATTCTCATTTGTGGTTACTTCTGAACACACACATACCTTGAAAATAGGAAAATAAATTAAAATAAAAATCTATTAATTTTAGTACTCAAAGAGTCAATTATTTAGTGATTAAGTTGTGCATTAAAATCTTACTGCATAATAAAAATACTTCAATGTTCTTCCCAAATAATGTGCAAAACGGACACTATAAAGCAAAATATATGCAAATTATTGTAAAAAAAAAAAAAAAAAAGTTACAAATATTTTTTAAATATTTAAAATATATATTTAAATATAAACTTTACAATGTAAAATGTAGAAAGCTTTCCACATGATTAAAGCAGCAATAAAGTCACTAAATTATCAATAAGGATGAAGAAAACCACAGATGAATTGATGATAAAATTTGTTAATGAATATTTTTGCTTTATTGATTTAATGATTTAATTTTTGACAAGCATTACTATAATTTGCAGGTACTTCTGAACACACACATACCTCGAAAAATGGGGGAAATAAATGACTAAAAAAGAATTTTAAAAAATATATTAATTTTATCATTATAATGTGCAAAGTGAACACTATAAAGGAAAATATATGCTAAGTCTTGTAACAAAAAAAAGGTTAAAATATATTGCAAAAATATTTTAAATGTAAATGTAAATATAAAAAGTACAATAGCTTTCAACGTGATTAAAACAGCAATTAAACAAAGTAATTAAATGATCAATATGGATAAAGAAAACCACAAATAAGTTGATAATAAAATTTGCTGATGAACATTTTTCTAAATTATTTTAATTTTTGCAGCCTTATTTAATCGCAGTCGGACAACAATATATAATTTTTATGTGCGCCTTAAAAATTCACTACATAAAAAAACAACAAAAAAAAGCTATTCCATATCTTATTTGATGTTTTCCTTTAAATAACGTGCAAACTTAAGGCTATAAAATTAGTGTATGCTAAACAATGTATAAACTAAATATTTTAAATATAAAACAATATAAATTGCTTTCCATGTTATCAAAATGCAATTTTAAACCAGTTGTAATAAAGTTAATTGATGAAATATGTTAATCATTTTCAAGTCAGTTGGATAAAATAAATGTATGTATATAAATTCCATTGCCTAAATATGGAAAACATGCCATGTTCTCCTTTAAATAATGTGTAAACCAAAGACTATAAAATCAAAATGCATGCTAAGTGTTGTGCAAAAAAATATTTTAAATATACACTACCGTTCAAAAGTTTGGGCTCAGTACATTTTTATTGTTTCCTTTTTTTTTTTTGAAATTAATACTTTTATTCACCAAGGATGTATTAAGTTAATAATTAAAAGTTTATTAAAAGTTAATAATAAATAATTTACATTGTTATAAAATATTTATATTTTGAATAAACACTGTACTTTTTAAACTTGTTATTCATGAAAGAATCCTGAAAAAAAAAATCACAGGTTCCAAAAAATATTTGGCAGCACAACTGTTGATATTATCCAACACTGATCATTCTAATAATAAATCCGCATATTAGAATGATTTCTGAAGGATCATGTGACAGTTAAGACTGGAGTAACAGCTGATAAAAATTCAGCTTTTCATCACAGGAATAAATTCTATTTTAAAGTATGTTAAAATAAAAAACATTATTTTATATTGTAAAAACATTTTGCAATATTACTGTTTTTTTTCTATATTTTTAATCAAATAAATGCAGCCTTGATGAGCATAAGAGACTTCTTTAAAGACTATTATAAGTCTTACCGACCCCAGACTTTTGAACGGTAGTGTATATGTTACAATATCAAATCACAGCTTTAAAGCAGCAGAAAAGTCTAATTATCAGCAAGGAAAAAAAATAATGAAATATGTTGTTGATAATTTTCTTTACCTATTTAATTGATTAACTGTAACAGCCCCATTTGAGCTTTCCTGTTAGTGTGCAAGTGTGAGTTTATTCGTGCCAAGCATCCTCCCGAGTGAGATCTACCCCGCAGGACCGCTGCTGGCAGCAGAACTGGTGTAGTACTTGTAGTTGGAGCTAACCTGAACAGACACTGTACTCTCTTTATGTGAGAAACGCAATCACAAACCTTTGCCATCCATGGAGCCTTTCAAGCCAAACTGAATACCGCCTGCACCTTCAAAGGCGCGTGTTTGTGTCTTTTGAGCAATGTAGGAGATGTGGGGAATGTGAAAGCACAACAAGTTGCATGTCACTACAAAGCACAAGATGGCCTGACCGGTCTGGACCAGCTCTAGGACTGGATTACGTCATCGTCCAGGGAGTTGAGTGCGTGAGTGTGTGCAGTATCATTGCGAAAATCCCATTTTGATTTGAAATGCTCCATTGTATAATCCTCTGAGTCTGTGAGGGACTCGGGGATGACAGAACGGAGGGATAGCGAATGAGAGAGACATGATCTGTGTGTCAGTGAGTGTAAACACACTTACTGAACGGATTCTGAGATGGAGGTATGATTTTCAAATAATTTTACACTAATTAAGCAACATCTAACAGGATTCTCACTCTTTTTGAACGTAAAATATTTCCGTGACGTTTCCAGTCATTCGTGAATAAGATGATTTTGAAAATAATTTTATACAGATTGAACTCAGTTCAAGCAATTCCCAAACATTAAAATTGTAGAACTGGGAATACTTAAAAAAAAAAAAATGTATATTACACTATCAAAATGTCCATTAGTTTATCCAAAATATCTTAAGATTTGAATCATTTCCATGATTTTCCAACCCTGGAAATGACATTTTAATATTTTAAAAAAGGTGCCCACACCTTTGGACCATTGGATAAGAATTTTTATTTGATTTGAACAAAATCATTTTATGTAAAATTCACTGTTGTAGAACAATTTTATTTATATACAATTTATTTATTATTGTGAGCTAAGCATAATAGGGAAATTCACTTTCAAAATATGTTTTTTCCAAAAAACCTCCCTGATACTTCCATTTTTTTCTTGACTGTAAGAAGGTGTTATACTGTATTTTATTTGTCGGCTAAAGATCATAAAGGGTCATAAAAAGAAAAAAAAAAAAGTGTATATAGTTGAGCATAACTACAACAATTTTCAGGATTCTTCCATAAAACAATTTTTTTAGATAAACCCCTGATATTTTCTTGACTACAGGAAGGTCTAACACTGTATTTTATGTGTCAGCTAAATATCATAAAAGAAAAAGTTACCAGTTACCAGTCTTATCAAAAATGGGGGAAAAAAGTGTATAGTTGAGCATAACTACAAAAAATTTCAGGATTTTTCCATACAACTATTTTTTAAAAAATCCCTGATATTTTCTTGACTGTAAGAAGATCTTATACCATATTTTATTTCTCAAATGCCAAACTATATCAAATTTTACCAATCTTAAAATATATATAAAGAAAGAAAGAGGGAGAAAAAAATGGATAGTTAAGCATAACAACAAAAAATTTTCTGGATTTTTTCATAAAACTATTTTAAATCCCTGATATTTTCTCGACTATAGGAAGGTCAAACACTGTATTTTATTTGTCAAGATAAAGATCATAAAAGGTCATACAATCTTAAATTTTACCAGTCGTTAAAAAATAAAATAAAATAAAAATGGATAGTAGAGCATAAGTACCAAAACTTTTCTAAATTTTTCCATTAAAAAAAAAAAAAAAAAAAAATCCCTGATATTTTCTTGACTGTAGGAATCTAATACTGTATTTTATTTGTCAGCTAAAGAGCATAAAATATCTTACAAAGTCAAATTTTACCAGCCTTAGACAAAAAACAAACAAAAAAACGGGGGGAAAAGAAGTGTATAGTTAAGCATAACTACAAAAATGTCAGGATCTTCCATAAAACAATTTTTAAAAATATGTGATATTTTCTTGACTGTGTAAAGGTCTTATACTGTATTTTATTTGTTGGTTAAAGATCATAAAGGATTAATTAAAAAATAAATAAATAAATAATCAAATAAACAAACAAGCTGAAAACAGTTTTATTTTATTTGTAAATTTTAGTTGCTGGCTAAAGATCATAAAAGATAATAACAAACAAACAAACAAAGAAATAAACTGAAAAAAGTGTATACTTGAGCATAACCAAAAAAAAAAAAAATTTGGATTTTCCCATAAAACAATTTTTAAAAAAATCCCTGATATTTTCTTGACTATAGGAAGGTCACATACTGTATTTTATTTGGTGGCTAAAGATAAACAAAGTCATACACTTCACAAGTCTTTAAAAAAAAAAAAACTAACAAAACACCCTAAAAAAAAAAAACTGTATGCAGTTAAGCATAACTTGCCAAATTTTCAGGATTTTTTCCATAAAACAATATTTAAAAAATAATTCCCTGATATTTCCACATTTTCCTGACTGTAGGAACTTATTATTATAGCTACTGAATTTGATTTACTGCCTAAAAATGATAAAAAGGTCATACATTTTTAAGACTGACCAGCACACAGTTTTTTGCCCACTATCTTGAACTGCACATTTATAGTCTGACTTGTATATATCACCACGGTCAGTGATGTCTGTGATTTCTAATCAATAACTGCATTGATCAAAACATGTCTTTAGACACAACCCCCTGGAAAGAACACAGAATTTGAGCATGTCTGCTGCGGTTTCGCTCTGATGTGCAGTCGGCAGGGGGCCAGGTAGGATTCTCATTAGAATAGCATTAGGGGGCAGGGTGGAGAGATAGCTTTAATGAGAGCGATATTACTACTCCATCCCAGCATCCCCCTGCCCTCCCTTTCCTGGATATCTAACGCCTCCTGTCTGCTGTGCCATTCCCATCTCTCCAGCTGAACCTGCATTTTCAGTCAGGCATTCCCAGGATGACTCTAAATGAGAGTGCGAGGACCACCTACTGTCAGCACTTCTCACCTTGGATGATCTTTCATGCTTTTATGAAGCATACAGGATGAGACATGATGCACAATGAGGGGGCTCACGGCGTTGCACATACTCGCATTTGAGTCGAAGGTGTGAAAGCACTCTCATGGAGAAAAGGGCAACCTCTTGTCGCAAAAGAAAAACAGAAGGATAAAACTGGCTGGAAACAGCAATACACAAAAGAGACTGCATGATGTTTATATACCTAATATCACTGAGGACTGGAATTAAATTAGAGCTGCTCAGTCACAAAATCAGCAGACTTTAGGTCCTTGTAAACTGAGTCTGAAATTCTACTATCTAAAATTTTCTAATGTTAAAAAATAAATTAGAGTTGCAACGATTCCTTGATTCTATTCGAGTATTGCATAAATACCGGAAGTGCAGCATTCCACATATAAAACCCATTTAAAAATCATCATAAAGCATAATGCTATTAAGAATTCACAAACTCTAAGATTCAATTAAATAAATATATGCGATGAAGGTTTAGTATATGCGCGTTATTTATTTATTTATATGCGTGAAGGTTACGTAGGCTACGTGCATCTCAGAGCGCCTCAGTTTACTGTACATGTTGCTAATGCTACACAAACTGTTATGATTTACATGTGTGGAGCATCTCAAACTTCATCTCTGCATATTGCTGTGAGTTTGGGTTTACTGCAACGTTCATTGGGGAACGCAACGTGCGTTATTTAATCAGATTTGTAAACTAAATCATTTATAAACCTACACAAACACAGAAGAATACAGCGTTATCTTTATAAATTATGCTAACGTTAACTGTTCATCGCGATTTCAAAATAAAAGCTCAAACTCTTAGTCTCACACGTTTTGATGTCCACATATTTAAGAAATTACAGTGGCTGTAGCTTTTTTATCATAAAGAAATGGGCAAATATTACAGTGGACATTTAAATTAAAGGTTGTTGTCAATATTAAACAAGCATTAGATCGCGCAACAAAGTGTAAAACAATCATCAGGCCGTTGGCTCCCTCTGCAGGCATTTGTTGTAATACGTAATGTACATTAGCTCTATTGTTTATAATACATGATGTATTTTTAACAGTTTTGTTCAATAAAACTAATTCAATATGAGCACTTGCTTTTGATACTTTATTTGAACTAACTGTTATTGCCTAATTGCTATTATATATGTATTTAAGCCATTTTAAAGCCTATTGTTCACTTCTATTTTTATTACTACAAAAAAATTACCTGACAAGATTACCAAAATAATCATTAGTGACAGCCCTAAAATAAATGCAACCTTACATTGTGTCAATCACGTTTACACACTGACTTTCGTCTGTCATAAAAAAAAAAAAAAATCAGATCGAGTTAAATTTTCTGCGTTTTTGCATCCGTAGCATTTTGAAAGGCGTTTTGACAATTCAGAACCACTGTGACGTTCTGTACGTGACCAATTTGAAGAATACGAAAATTTTCGGTGTGCAAGGACCTTTACTCTAACATCTAATATACAAAATAGGGTCATCACAGTAATGTCATGTTGTTTTGAATTCATCTTTTAATTCTAAATCACAACACATTTTTACCTAAACTAACCTCACCTTGTTGACAAGTTACTACACAAGTAATACAACTAGCAAGCATGTTGTTAGCAACTACGTAAAGTAGACAACAACTTAAAAATAACCCAATCAGTGACTCAAAAGCCAAGGATTAAGCATGATGTGAAGACGAGAATTCACCAATTCATTTTTCAGACACTGATATAAAAGACTGGATGTGTCATAGACTTCTATGAAGTCGTATCCAAGCTTTATAATGGCAGTGAATGGGTGTTGATATTTTGAAGTCCAATAAAGTGCATCCATCCATCATAAACAGTGCTCCACATGGCTCAGCGGGGTTACTAAAGGCCTTCTGAAGCGAATCAATGCGTTTGTGCAAGAAAAATATTCTTATTTAAAGGTTTACAAACCTAAATCTCTGGCTACTGCTAACTGTCGTACGTGCGTTCACAAGAGAGCGGCGTTCCAGCGGATCACGTAAGATGGAGGCGAACGTGGAAGTGACAAACGCTGAAGCGCAGAGGAGAAAAAGCAAAACACTGGTCATGAATTACAGATACAAAACGAGGATTTCTAAAGAAAAATGTTGGAGGATTTTGATATAAGCCAAGAGGAGACTGGTGTTCCTTTTGTTGTAAACAACACATGGTTCTCATGAGACTAGCATATTCACAGGTAGCAGAAGCTAAAGATTACAGTTTATAAAGTTTTAAATATGGATATTTTTCTAACACAAACGCATTGATTTGCTTTAGAAGGCCTTTATTAACTCCCTGGAGCCGTGTGGAGTACTTTTATGATGGATGGACGGACTTCATTGGACTTCAAAATCTCAAACAGCCATTCACTGCCATTATAAAGCTTGGAAGAGCCTTTATAGAAGTCTATGAGGCATCCATTCATTTAAATCATTGTCTGAAACATGAATTTGTGAATTTTCGTCATCACATCATGCATAATTCTTGGCCCTTGGGTCGCTTATCGCAATATTTTTAATGCGGTTGTCTACTTTAACTAGTTGTTAACAACTTGCTTGCTAGTTGTAGTACTTGTGTAGTAACTTATCAACAAGGTGAGGTTAGATGAGGTAAAATATGTGCTGTGTTTTTGAACTCAAAGATCAATTTAAACCAACATGACATTACTGTGAAGCTGGCATACGTGTTTAAAACCCTAATATGAACAACTAACACTTGTATATTAGCTGTCAGAGTAAAGGTCCTTGCACAGGACTTTGCGTTTTTGATTTGCTTTAGAAGGCCTTTTCTTAACCTCCCGGAGTCGTGTGGAGCACTTTTTAATGATGGATGGATGCACTTTATTGGACTTCAAAATCTCAACACCCATTCACTGTCATTATTAAGCTTGGAAGAGCCAGAACATTTTTTTTTAACATAACTCTGATTATATTCGTCTGAAAGATGAAAATCATATACACCTAGGATAGCTTGATGGTGAATAAATAATAGGGTAATTATCATTTTTGGCAGAACTATTCCTTTAAAAACTCTAAATTGAACCCATGGCTCAAAATTCTCTTCCACATTATAGAATTATATGTAGAAGTAAAATGAATGAAACAGCATCTCTCAGGGCCCACCATGCCACACCGATTCACAGTGCACTAGTGCAATGGAAAGCAGCGGGGTGGAAATGTGAGACCCTAGTAGCTCTAATCTAAGATTTTCCTGCACGCAACAGGCGTATTGTATTTTTAGGGCAGATGGGACACCTGTTAGCTGAGGACATTAAGGGTAAAAGATGCCCCCTTGAGGATGGAACGTGATGAAAAGGAAATTGAGGAGCAGAACGAGAGTGAGCGAGACCTGCTTCGGAGTTATTCAGTGCATGGAGTGTCCTTGATGCAGCTCAAACGCCAGCCTGGTCATGAGAGTGCGTAAATGTCCTCAGAGACACGCCGCTCTGCCGTCACAGAGCAGTGGCTATGGGACAGAGCCATCAAATGCCAAATAT
Organism: Labeo catla; assembly: GCA_012976165.1. Classification (NCBI taxonomy): domain Eukaryota; kingdom Metazoa; phylum Chordata; class Actinopteri; order Cypriniformes; family Cyprinidae; genus Labeo; species Labeo catla. The sequence goes on from VONZ01000120.1 coordinate 1,100,864, forward strand.
AACACATCCCTCGAGGTGTGAATTGACACGGTTTACGCAGGAAAACATATCAATAAATTTCATTAAACATACTGAGAAGTCCAGCACAAAAACGGCATTAGAAAATTCAAGTTTTTTTAAACACAGCTTAACACATTTATACAAGTCCAAAATGATTGCTCTGATTTAAAACGGCAGAAATATAGTGCAAAGTGAATTATTTCAGACTTCTGAGATGGAAATCAACTCCCCAGCCTGTGACTCATTTAAAATGGATTTCAATTGTCTTTCAAACCAGGGAAAGAAAAAAAAAACATTAAATGCTGCCAGTCTAGTTAGTTAATTTTGCAAGGTCTGACCTTTATACATAAAAAGAGGAATAGAAAAAAATGGGAGCCATGAGATGCAATTACATTTCTGGCTTTTCATCCAATAGTTAAGTATGTCCACTTGAATGCACTGACTACACACAAGGCCTGGACGGATGAGAGTATGTGTCTGAATGCACCTGCTGCAAATTTACATATTTCTCATTTTAATAATTACAAAAGGCACTCATAGCAGAGATAATAGAAAACTGACAAGCAGGATCTCACAGTCATTTATTGCAAATAAAACAGAGGTAGTCGCATACCACGGAAGAAAATATGACTTTAGGACCTTTGTGGTCATGAGAATAATAATAATAATAATAGCATTTACATAATGTAAGACTGTTCTGACTCAGTTTAAAAAAACAATTATTATATCGGTTTCTTGTAAAAAAAAAAAAAAAATGTAAACAGTGAAATAATGAAAATAATAGTAAAGCGCTTTGCATAGCTCAAGTACTTTAAATTTTATTCATTTTTAATAAATGGGACAAAATCCTATATTTGACATGTTGGAGGTGATATTGATAAGAAAAAGAAGAAAATCTTTTTCAAGAAAATCAAGCATATTGTTAGCATTTAGTTGTAACCATCTGTCTAATAAATTTGCCATGAATGAATAACGAATGAATGAATGAATGAATAAATAAAGTTAATTAATTTTGTGTGTATATACACACACACACACACACATACATATATATACACACACACACACACATACACAAAATTTTTACCATTTGTATAAATGTGTAATAAATTGTAATGTATAATTAATAATGTTCTTTGAGCTAAAAAAAAAAAAAAAAAATCAAAATCTTACATTTGTCATGCTGGAGGTAATAAAAGGATAAATAAAAAAGGTTAAGCCCAACCCAAGTCTTTAAAATTGGTATTATATAATTAAGTTGCAGTAAAAAAAAAAACAACAACATTTAAATAAATAAATAAATAAATAAACAAATAAATAAATGTTAATCATGCTGCTATGTACATTCAACTATAAACCGATTATTAAAAATACAAACTATAAAGCAAGACCTATCTGTACAAATTTAAAGTTTTAAAAATAAAACTTTTTAATACATGTAGAAAAATCATTTGACATGCTGGAAATGATAAAAAGAGTCACAATGAAAAACTGTTAAGAAAAAAAGGTAGTTAAAAGCAGAATTATTTGATTGACGTCAAAATAAAAAATATTTTAATAAAATAAAATACAAAAAGATAAAAATTGTAAATTGAAAACAACAAATGAAAGACTTATATCTTTAAATATACATTTTTAGCTAAAAACAGCAGATGAATCGCTTTGACGGACCTCGTGCCAGAATGATAGTGTTTTCTCTACTCAACCACTCGCTTGCAATTTACCAGTGTGAAACAAAAAACAAAATATCTGTGGATGGCCCTGTAGTTAGACAGAAAAGCATCAAAGGAGGCCGTTTACAGCGAGCTGGCAGATGTGAGAAATGGCAGCTTTGAGGTGGGTGGGAGTGAACCGCTCTGTCCTTGCCTCTCTCTCACTTTCTCTCTCTGCATCGACCTCTTTTCTATCTTGTTTAGCTGCTGCTAAAACTCACAAGCCTGTATTGACAGAAGCCAATTACTCCTCACTTCACCTGCTGCAAACAGGATGAAATAGCAGTGGCGTACAGCATCTGTGTACACAAAGACATCTCAACATTTCTCTTCTCCTCCACATCAAAACAAATTGATTTGCAATAAAGACTCATTGAGCGTTCGAAAAAGCTCAAAGTTATGAAGCCTTGCTATGTCACAACCCACCAAAGGCTGCTGATGGTCAAATTTACTGAAGAAGCACAAACCAATTAATGCATGTGTCTGGGGGTGAGAATAAAAGCCTTTCTTTACTGATTTTTCTTATTTCTATAGAGCGATGAAACATTTCCTCAGATACAAAGGGAGCCTGGACCTGCATTAACCTTTTTTTAAATATACATCTCCCCTGAGGGTCCCGCATTAGCCATCTTGAATCCAGATCTCTGCGCCTCTCAGAGCTGTTAAAGTTAGCGATGTGGAGTGAGGTGTGCCAGCGCCACCGATTGCTCTCTGATCCCAACTTTACTTCGTCTGAGGAAACAGATGAGCACTCTGATGACAGTTGCTGTTTTCTGCTTTAATCTGCTGGGGTCTGTGTTCACATAAATGCTGCAGCTGACCTATTTATCTGGTTTGACCTCTGCACAGACTGACACATAGGAAAATAAGCACGTTCATACACTACACTACTCTCTCGGTTTAGTTATTGTTTGATGCAATATCACAATATATAACTGTATTCTCAATTTTTAAGTCTTTCAAAAAGACAGATCGATTCACATTATAGTTCTGAAAGTTAACCTATATTTAGTCTCTTTTTTTTTTTTTTAGATATTGTAGATTTTATGCATACATACAGAATAATGTAGTTATACAAGAAAAGAACAAAATGTAATTTTAGTCATGCTGATATGTATATTATACTGAATATAACTCCACTGATTATTTTAAAATATACAGCATGACGTCTTTCTACAATGATAAAAATGTTAAAGAAAAAAAAAAAGAGTAAGAAAAAAAAATAACTATTACATAATTTCGCTGTGTGTATTCAATTAAACTGGTTATAATAAACACACATATAACCAGTTTAATTTATATATATTATATGAATACCAGTCATATATATATATATATATATATATATATATATATATACACACACACACACACACACACACACACACACAGACATACATACATACATAAAATCTAAATGTTCTTTTAGTTAAAAATGTAAAAAAAATAAAAAAAAAGTACCTGCTTGACGTAATAAACAGGTAATAATTATATTTTTAAAAAATAAGTCTTTAATAGCAGTGTTATATGATTTAGTTGCAGTCTAATAAATTTGCCAACCATAAATAAATAAATAAATACTGATTATGAAATTTTGAGAAATTAACTCCCAATTCAGAGAAATAAAGTCACAACTGCATGATGTAAACTCACAATTTTGAGAAATAAACTCACAATTCTTATAAAGAAATAAGGAAAGAATTGCATGATATAAACTTGCAATTTTAAGAAATGAAGTCGCAATTCTGGGAAATAAAGTGAGAATTGCATGATGTAAACTCATAATTTTGAAAAATAAACTCACAATTCTGAGAAATAAAGAAAGAATTGCATGATATAAACTTGCAATTTTAAGAAATGAAGTCGCAATTCTGGGAAATAAAGTGAGAATTGGATGATGTAAACTCACCATTTTGAAAAACAAACTTGCAATTCTAAGAAATAAAGAAAGAATTGCATGATATAAACTTGCAATTTCAAGAAATAAAGTCGCAATTCTGATTTTATTTTTCATAAGATTCTGATTTCAATTTTTCATAAGCAATTCTGATTTTATTTCAGATTTAAACTTTTAAAATTTTTACTTTTTTCTTAATTGCGAGTTTATATCTCACAGTTGTGACTTTTTTCTCAGAATTACGAGTTTATGTTTTGCAGTTCTGACTTTATAACATGCAACTGCAAGTTATTAAGTCAGAATTGTGAGATATAAACTCTATTTTCCCCCTCAACATTGGACTTTATATCTTGCAACTGCAAGTTTATCTCGCAATTCTGACTTTTTTCCTTAGAATTCAGAAAGTCAGAATAGCAAGATACACCCAAATGTCTGACTTTTTTCTCAGAATGGCAAGATATAAACACGCATTTGCGAGAAAAAAAAGCCAGAGTTGTGAGTTTTTTTTATTACTTGCAATTGTAAGTTTATATCACAATTCTAAGAAAAAAGTCAGAATTGAGAGTTTATATCAAGCAATTCTGACCTTAATACTCACAATTATCAGTTTATATGTCATTTTTCTGAGTAAAAAAGTCTAAATCACACCAGAATTATGAGATAAAAAGTCGGGGCTTCCGTACCTATCTGTTTAAATGTAGGCTTTTAAAATAATAATTAATAATCTAAATGTTCTTTCAACTAAAAAAAAAAAAAAAAAGTCAAAATCTTACATTTGACATGTTGTAGGTTCAGGTAAATGGTTAAGAAAAACCCAAGTCTTTAAAGGGCTCGCAAATTTTCGCAAGATTTTGGTAGCCTGAAAATTAATTAAACTATCATTTAAAAATAATCAAAATGCTAAAGATCATTAATTTTTTATCAATACGTGGAAAATCTTAAATTTGACATGTTGGAAATGATAAAAAGGGTAATACTAATTTATTAATACTATTTAATTTTTAAAGTCACAACCAGCGTTCTATGAACTTTGGTCAATGAACCACGAAAAAAACAAATAAATAATAGCTCGACATAAAAACAAATAAACAAATATAGCAGCTCATTTTACAAATGAGAGGGGAGGAAGGAGGCAGGCCAGCGCTCCGCATGAGACGAGAGTGCCAGTGCGTTCACATCCCTGTCTCAGCACACTCTCCTTGTCTGCAGTTACGGTCGCTATGGAAACCGTTCCCAAGGCTCTACAATGTCCCCGAATGGAAAGAGAACAGTAGGGAGGAACAGAAAAAAGTCTTATGCACATCACCGAGACAGAACCCAGAAAGCAGAGGAAAACAGGTAGAAGGTCACAGAAACACACATTCGGGGATTTATATTGCCTTATTTGACAAATGACTGCTGCTTTTATGTCGCACAGTCGGCAAGGACACTCTACAGACCATTTCAGGGTTGCCGTACGTCAGTTAAGAAGAACATTCTGTGTGCCAAACTAAACTTCAGATGAAGAATTAAAAATATTAAGAGGAGCTCAGGAATGAGTAATCAGCTGAGAGATCTGAACCGTCACTTTCTCTACGCTCTGACTGACGCACGCCGGCTGCAGTTTGCCGAAGCGGTGTGTGCTGTGGGCCGGAGCCGCGCGCTGGGTAATTACGTAGAGGTTAACGAGGCTGACTTCTCTAACGAGATATGAATCACACCGCATACAGAGACTCGGAGGTCTGCTTTAGAGCTATTTATACTTTATTTTTCCTTCAACATGAGCATTAGATGAACGCTGCCAGTTTGTCCATTCTAAGGTCGCGGTCTTGAAAACTCTGACATTTCTCCTAATTTTCAGTCGTGGCGCATTTGGAGCACAAATAAAAAGGCTATTTATTTTGACATTTACATTTATATTTATTTATTTAGCAGATCCTTTAATGCAACGAAACATTTAAATGAAGAATGCATCAACGGAAGCGATTCATCCTAAGGAAATAAATGCATAGCAGTGCTGCATGCTGCAATACAAAGCTCATTATTAAATAAAATAAGATATCAATATAATAAAAAAAAACTAAATTAAATAAAACTGAAAAAGAACAAAGTAAATAAGTAAAACTAATTAATAAAATAAATACATCAAAAATAATACAAATTAAATAAAAAAAACTAAATAAAATAAAATACAACAAAAAAAAAATGAACAAAATAAAATAGAACAAAGTAAAATAAAAACAAAATAATAAAATACAACAAAAAATGTAAATAAAATACAATAATAAAATACAATAATATAATATAAAACAAAAACATAATCATATAAACTAAAGAAAAACAAAATAACAAAACAAAATAATAAAATAAAATAAAATGAAATACAACAAAATAATAAAATAAAATAAAAAAGTAAAAAAAAAATAATAATATACAATAATAAAATAAAACAAAGTAAAATAATAAAATAAAATAATACAAAACAAAAACTAAACTAAACTAAAAAATAAAACAAAAAAATAATAAAATAAAACTAAACTAAACTAAAATAAAATACAACAAAAATTTAAATAAAATAAAAATTAAAATAAAATACAATAATAAAATAAAACAAAATAAAGCAAAATAAAATACAATAATAAAACAAAACAAAATAATAAATAACAATAAATGAATAAATAATAATGAATAATATAAAATGACATGAAATAACAAAATTAATTTTCAAAATCATTAAAAAAAATAATAAAATAAATTAAAAAATTGTAAAACAAAATAAAATAAAATAAAAACAGAACAGAAATGGGTCTGTTTAAAGAAATAGATCACCCAACACTAAAACTTTACCCTTGGATCATCCAAGATGTAGATTAATTTGTTGTTGTTTTTTTATCAGAACAGATTTGGAGAAATTTAGCATTACATCACTTGCTCAGCAATGGGTCCTCTGCAGTGAATGGGTGCCGTAAGTATGAGAGTCCAAACAGCTGATAAAAACATCACAATAATCCACAAGTAACTCACATGACTGCAGTCCATCAATTACTGTCTTATGAAGCAAAAACCTGCATGTTAGTAACAAACAAATCCATCAAAATGTTTAGTATTGCTTTCTCCAGTGCAAAAGTCATCTCATCCAAATCAGGAGAGAAATATGCACAGATAAAGTAGCCTTGACATTCAAAAACAGTTCTCAACAAATATCTGGTTAATTTTGATGTGAGAGGATAACAGAGGATGAACATTTTCACAGGAAGAAGTGTTATTATGCATTATAGACTCATATAAGAAATGGTTTATAGTTGAAATGCTTGTGAATTATTGTGAAGTTTTTATCAGACTCTCGTTTTGACAGCACCCATTACTTGCAAAGGATGCATTGGTGAGCAAGTGATGTAATGTTAAATTTCGATGAAGAAACAAACTCATCTACATCCTGTATGACCTGAGGGTGAGTAAATGTTCATTTTTGGGTGAATTATCCCTTTAAGACCTGAACAATAGTGATAGTGATTCAAACACAAACAGCATCACACTAAACTCCACCAAAGCTCAAAATAAAACAACTCTCATCCACACTCCATGACATCTCCCTCCCTGCACAGGAGCAAACACTAAAAAGCAAACAAAATGTGTCATGAATCTTCCATGTGCTAAAGTACACAGAGAGATCAAAGATCCAAGTCATGAAGATCCATTACTGAGAGTCACCAGGTTTAAACTGATCAACAGCCAGCTACTGTCTGTCTCTCAACAAAGTGCTGTTTTTAGACCTTCTGCGACAGCATCTCTCTCATTCTGCCTGACGGAAACTCCTGCTAGAGTGAGACGGGATGATTCTGGGAAGACTTGAGTGGATTTTGTTTTGTTTCTAAGAAAGGAACAGCAGAGATACAGAATGTGCGTGCAAGAATATGTGCTGGAGACAGGTGAGCAGCAGTGGAAGACAAATGTGCCAGTGTTTGAATCACATTAGTGTGTTTATACAGTGTTAGATTCAAGTGCGACTTCTCACTCTGATTAGCAATGTTGATGAATACTTGTATGACGAGTGTCTTGGTTTTCACACAGTATTACATAACGGCACTAAGAGGAGGTACGTACAGTCATCGACTTGAAATAGAACATGAGTATCAACCCAAGGTGGGAGAATATGAAAGCCGACAACACACCTAACATTAAATGAACATTGATGTAATGCTAAGTGCCATTCTGTTTTTTGTTAAATAAAATTAAATTAAAATTTAATGTCCAATACAGTTGAAGGCAAAAGTTTACAGAATCTGTAAAATAAGAGGGATCATTCAAAATGCATGTTACTTTTTATTCAGCACTGAACTGATTCTTAATACTGTGTTGTTACCTGAATGATCCACAACTGTTTGGTTTTTGTTTGTGTTTTTGTTTAGTGATAGTTGTTCATGAGTCACTTGTTTGTCCTGAACAGTTAAACTGCCCACTGTTCTTCAGAAAAATTCTTCAAATTATTCGATTTTTTAGCATTTCTGTGTATTGTAACTCTTTCCAACAATGACTGTATGATTTTGAGATCCATCTTTTCACACTGAGGACAACTGAGGGACTCATATGCAACTATTACAGAAGGTTCAATCGCTCACTGTTGCTCCAGAAGGAGAAACGATGCATTAAGAGCCGGGGGTGAAAAATTTTCAATTTGAAGATCAAGGTTAATTTGACTTATTTTGTATTCTGGGGAACATGTAAGTATCTTCTGTAGCTTCTGAAGGGTGGTAAAAAATGAAAAATGTATGATATTTAGGCAAAATAAGAAAAATGTACACATCTCCATTCTGTTCAAAAGTTTTCACCCCCTAGCTTTTAATGTAATGTTTTTCCTTCTGAAGCATCAGTGAGTGTTTGAGTGAGCGTTCTGTAATAGTTGCATATGAGTCCATCAGTTGTCCTCATTGTGAAAAGATGGACCTCAAAATCATACAGTCATTGTTGGAAAGGGTTCAAATACACAAAAATGCTGAAAAACCAAAGAATCTGTGAGACCTGAAGGACTTTCCTTTAGAACAGCAGGCAGTTTAACTATTCAGGACAAACGAGGGACTCGTGAACAACTATCACTAAACAATTTTTTTTTTTTTTTTTAATCAAATGTAAGTTCATGTCCCAGTCACATTTTCTTGGTTAAATAAACATTACTTACACTATCAGAAAAAGAAAATCTACTTTATATTTTTACATTAGCAATGTAATTAATATTCAGTGTTGTAAGCATTTTATATTTCTTCCAAAATAACTCACGGCAGTAACAAGTTAAACAACATTTTATTTGTGAACTTCTGTATAGCTGTTCTTTTTAATACTTAACTATGAACTATTTTTGAATTTTTCAGATCATCAGTCATCAAAGCTTGGTAAATATTGGTCACAGATACAGAGATTTACTTTAAATTTCACCAAGCTGATTACTCACTTAAAAACTCCCACAAATCATGTTTTCAGGCCACTTCAAGTCTTATTTTGACTTGACAAAGTGGTTATATCTAAGTGTATGAATTGTTTACAACACTGAACGTGCATGAACACAAGAGGCGGGATTTATCACATGAACCAATCACAGCCGAACATAACCAGTCATTCATTCCTCAATTACCCTCCACCACACTCACCGCACGCTTTAAGGGGTCTGTTAAAACTCAGTGGGCTCAGGGGAGGCGAGAGAGACGTGGACCCCCGCTGTCACTTTACCTGCTGGTGTCGCTGTTGGACAATGTTACTTTAGAAAACGGATTTATACACTTTTTAATGTCATATTTTGTAATATTGGCGTTGTATATTGTATATTGAAGATATGTGGACACCTCCTTATATGTAGGTAAGAAGTACAGCTCATATCTACATGAACTTAGATGGATCAAAATATCCAAACCTGTCACAATTTTGTTTCAATAACTTCATTCAAACTAGAAACTGTCTGTATCACAAAACTACTTGTTTAGTTTAAATCACGCTAAAAACTGTTTGTCAGGCTGGTCGGTAGACACACTTGCACAGTGAGGTCCTCTCATCTCATTTCACCTTCTCATTGAAAAATCTGGTGTCACTACACAAAGAATTCTGAAGAAAACTGTTCAAATACCAGCAGCGGTGAGCTGAATGACTATGTATCTGATTTTATCAACAGAGCAATGTCTTTTGCTGAACAGTAGGACCTTTGTCTGTGCTCTTTCAACTCTATAAAAGGGCTTTATGTGATCGGATGACATGCACATTCCAGGTTTGGACAAGGTTACACTCCACAAGGACAAATCAATGAGAGTGATGCTTCCATGCAATAAACACACAAAAATCTAGGCAGCAACTCAAACCTTGAAAACTTTAGTTTTTTACATTCTTTAGGTTTTTCATCTATGAAATCTAAAAGGAATAGTTATATAATATAAATAGGAATATAGTTATATAATATAAAAGGAATAGTTTATCCAAAAAATAAAAGTCTCATGTTGTTACAAACTACCTTTCTGGGCCTTAAAAGTGGTAGTTGCATTGCTGTCTACGCCAAGTCAGATTTCATCAAATATATCTTAATTTGTGCTCCGAAGATGAATGAAGGTCTTACAGAAACAGGTCTTTGGAACGACATGAGGGTGAATAATTAATGACAGAATTTTCATTTTTGGGTGCACTATTCCTTTAAGGACTCTAGAGTTGTAAGTTGGTTTAGTGGGTCAGTTCCACTCTCACAGGTGAACTGCACCAGGTTTGGCTTCTGCGTCCTTGACACAGTTAGCCGACCGCATTAGTGGCCGATTCCTCCTTGCCGACCTGTCTCCTTGATGATGGCGGGGCAGGGGCCAATCGCATCTCTTCCGCCTCGTCTCTTGGGTGATGAGAGGGGAAATGGAGAATACAGGAAGATAAGTTGAGGGGGCACTTTGGAGTTTAGGGGGGACCAAAATAGATGTGATACACAACAGCTCTGCAACTGCCCAGTTAGACTAATGAGGCGAGGTTGAAGGAAAGGGATGCTCCCGGAGGTGCACACGCTCACGTCAAAGCCTCTGCCCCCCTCACCCGTGGCCTATTTCCGCTACAGAAATTCATTAAAATGGTCACAGCCAGCAAGCTTTAGGGCCTCAACTGGGTCAGGGCAAAATATTGAGCTCAAAGCATTCAACTCAATATCAATTTGTCAGTTGACCCAAGTCTTAGATTAGTAATTTATCACACCTGTATCTCAGAGTTGAAGGCATAACAGACGCTGAACGTGAGGTGGAAGGTCCTGGTTGACTATTGACTTTTAGTGCGTTAAGACCCTCCCCACACACCTCAACCTGCTCCACACCTGTTCTCAGGTATTTAAGTGACACATAAAGGCATAGTTCACCCAAAAATGCACCCTCACCCTCGTGTCGTTCCAGACCTTCATTCATCTTCGGAACACAAATTAAGATATTTCTGGTGAAATCCGAGAGCTTTCTGACCCTGCATAGACAGCAGTGCAACTACCATGCTTAATCATTATAGTTATATAATTAGCCTTAAAGGCTGCTGAAAATTGTAACCTGAGGGTTTGCAGTTGTGAGAAAAACGAGATTTTAGTGCCTTCAAAAAACTCAGACAACAGTGGAGGGTTCGATTTACTCTGTCACTAAAAAATGAGACCGAAAGGACCAACTACATATTTTGAAATATATACATTTTAAAATATATTGTGTAATAATATTTCACAATACTGTTTTACTGTTTTTTTGATCAAATAAATGCAGCCTTGGTGAGAATAAGAATCATCTTTCAACAACATAAAAATTACTCCAAACTTTTTGCATATACAGTACCAGGCAAAAGATTTTGAACAGTAAATTTTTTAATGTAAAGACGTCTCTTCTGCTCACCAAACCTGCATTTATTTGATCCAAAGTACAGCAAAAACATTTGAATTTTGAAATATTTGTACTATTTAAAATAGCTGTTTTCTATTTGAATATATTTTAAAATGTAATTTATTCCTGTGATCAAAGCTAAATTTTCAGCATCATTACTCCAGTTTTCAGTGTCACATTATATTTTCTTAAATCGTTCTGATTTGCTGTCCAAGAAACATTATTATTATTATTATAAATAGTATTAATAATTAAAACAGTTGAGTACATTTTTTTCCAGTCTTCTTTGATGAACAGAAAGATCAGCATTTCTCTGAAATAAAAAGCTTAATTAACATTATACTCTATACCATTCAAAAGCTTGGAGCCAGTATACATATATTTTTTGGAAAGAAATTATAAAAATTAATACTTTTATTTAGCAAAGATGCTTTAAATTGATCAAAAGTGATGATAAAGACATTTATAATGTTACAAAAGACTTCTATTTCAGATAAATTCTGTTCTTCTGAAATTTTTATTCATAAAAGGCATTTGAAAAAAATATACTCAGCTGTGCTGAACATAATAAAAGTAATAAATGTTTTTTTGGGCAGAAAATCAGAATATTTGAATGATTTATGAAGGATCATGTGACTGGAGTAATTATGCTAAAAATTCAGAGGAATAAATGACATTTTAAAATATATTCAAATAGAAAATAGTTATTTTAAATAGTAAAAATATTTCACATTTTTACTGTTTTTGCTGTACTTTGGATCAAATAAATGCAGGTTTGGTAAGCAGAAGATCCTTAATCTTAAATACAGTAATATAGATACAGTAATCTTACTGTTCAAAAACTTTTGACTGGTAGTGTATTGCCTTCTGTAAACCAACATGAGGACCCAAGCTCCTTCTTTCCAGTTGCATTTGCCGCATGAAATAATGTTAAGTGAACATCCAAAAAAAAAAAAAAAAATTTTAAATGCTCAATTTCAATGCAGACTGAACAGAATGGTTGTTAGCTGAGTCATCACAGCTAACATTTAAAGCAACACAGATCAAATGTTTAGTGTGGTGTTATTGCGGATGTTGAAAAGTACAGCAGGAAGAAACCAAGCAGCAGGTCTGCTTTTATCAAGTCTGATCAAACTTACAAGGACATGACTGCATGACATTTCTGTGACCTTTTCTTTCAGCCGAACAGAGTCCACTCCGTGGGTGTGTCCAACCACAACGCCATGGGCACCTGTCTCTTCCTGTCTCTGTGAAGGTCAAAGTGCTGTTTTCTCTGTCTATAGACATGCATATTTTATGAATATCAAGCATTAGGCTATTTAAGCAATATTTAAACTAATTCATTTTTATATTTACTCTTCCTATTCAGCCCCAACCAGGTTCACTGTCAATTATTTATCAATTCAACATTAAATTTCGTTAATTAAATTAATTTACCATTTAAATCAACTGCATAAAGTAAACTGATGTTAAGTGCTGAAGAATTGTCCAAAGCAGTACAAACATGCACAAGCAGGAATGTTTGTGTTTGTTGTTGCTTTGTTTGGGAAGCAATTCCTCCTGGGGTCTTACCTTTATCTTCTTGTACTGAACTGGTGGTTTGTCCGAGGGCAAAAGGCTGATTCACATATATTTTTCCATGTTCTCTCCATAACATCTGCCAAAACAGTAGGACAAACTAACCTGACGATAGAAAACAGACAGCGTTTTATATAAAGCCTAGCTAATATTCGGCCCAACGACAAGATTGGGATATTGAGATACGGTTCAATAAATTGTTAATATTGTTAAGCTTACATTTTATAAACAATGTTGCTATTAGCTTTGTACTTTTTTGCTCCGCCAAGGAAAATATTTGTAAACAAAGCCACAGCGATCCGAACATGTGTGAGGAAACCAAATATGAATCAGAGCGAATCGGTTCAATGATTCATTGATTCATTCGCTTGCGTCACCTAATGGCTCATCGTAACCTTGCAAACAGAAAGAACCACTAAATAAACCTTACCATAATGCACAGTCTCACCGCCTGTGTGTATTTTATTTAATTACTTTTTTTTTTTTTTTTTTTTAAAAAAGGACATTTACAATCAATTTGATAAATGGTTTGCCTTGAGTCGTCAATCTTCAGGCTAATTTTAACCTTTTGGTATATCATTAATAGAACAAAATAAACTCCTCTTCCATTAAAAAAAATGGCCTTGATGAAACAGGCAGTGAATGAATGTTTTTGTACATTCTGATTACATAATTTGAGGAAAAGAAAAAAAATTCTTTAGAAACCCACAGGTTTTATGTGAAAGAAATGGACTGGAATCATTAGGCTCAAGAAAGATAACAGATAATGGCCTGTTTAGTTTACATTTCGCTTAAAACCCCATGAAGCCATGCCAGCGTGACTTACCTACAACCTTATCTCACTTAAATGAATCAGATAAGATTATATATATTTAAATATATATACACTAAATGGGTGCACCTGCACTTTAAAATAGGAGCTTATCCTGGTAACTTTTCTTGTCTGTCTAAAATGAGAGAAAATCGGTGTGATGGATGACCAAGGGACAGGCCCTCCCATGAGACCAGGCTGGTGACTAATCAATAGACTGGCAGTGTGGCCTGGCTGGAGGGCTCCATATCAATCATAATGCACAAGCCTTGTATGTGCCGTCATCTCATTGACAGCACACAGTAGGGCAGGGACGAGCTGTCTCATCTATTACTTTTGGCAGATGGACCACAGGGCAACTGAGCTGACACTAAAGACTGTCAAAGTGAAAGAAACACTCATCATAAAAGAAAAAAAAAAAGATTTGAACTTACAGTTTGGTCTATTAAATCCCAGAATGAGTTGAGAAACATAGAGAACTAGAGACAGACCTTATCTTGTGTGTGTTCATTCCTTCCATTGACAAAGAGGTGTAATATGAGAGGTTTGTCCTGCCCGGCTCTCCTCCATTGCTTCAATTCCTCTCACAAACAGATGCCATGCACTATAATCTAAAAGTGGCACCAGGATTATCAACACACTGCTCTTGTCAGGCTCCCTAAATTACTTCTTGCAAAAAAGACGGCCCTTGTGAGGTTCTGCTGTGGCACTTTAGGGCCACCTGGTGGTGAAAGCCAGTTAAGAAATTGCACCTGTTTGCCACATGGGTTTTTTGAAACCGCCCTGTGCCAAAAACAGAGCTGTGGGGTGAGGGAAAGGGAACAAGGTGTTCCTGTGCTCAAAACAATCATATGTCAAGAGAGTCAATTAGCAGAAGTGCTGATCCGCAGCTTGTTTACATATCATTTGATGAAGTGCGTTGTGCGCCTATTTAAAACCCACATACTGCTCTGTCTAATAGTGTATGTGTATCAGGGAAAAAATGTTTTGAGTTTAGATAGGCTTGTATGGATCTAATAAGGCGCTCGAAACAGTGCTAGGGGATTATTCAGCTCATGCTGACTCAACAACTTCACACATTTCTTGCTGATTTTCCAAAACATTCAAACGATGTTTCACTGTATCCCAAAGGTGCTTATGGACTTTCTGTCATTTATGTAAACTGAAACTTCTGTTATAATTACGGTCAAAAAAACATTAAAACTCAGCCGCCAGCATAATGCTCATCATTAATAGCCACGTTTTTCAAGGCAGAAGTAAACCTATGAGTGAGACCTCCGTTCTATTCCGCTATAGGGAAATAACCAGAAGAAAAACCACGGTAAAACTGTTTGCACTACAAACCAATGTGCTCATAATTAAGATGCCAATTTGAAATATCAAGCAGCAAAACTAGCCGTTTTGTACAGCTAAAACCAGCTGGATTCAGATGAGACTGGAAACCAGACCCATAAAATTTGCAAATAGCTGCACTCACTCTTACAAAAAGATAAATTCCTTATTTTCTTAAAGAAAACAAGCAAAAATTAAAGCTACAGGTAAGCACTTACAATGAATAGAGATCGCAGTTGCAAACAAATACGTTAAATCTCATTATTTGATTAGTAAAGCCATTTTAGGGTAATGTCAGTGTGATGCATTAATGATGCATCAATCTGTTCTCACTTGAACAAATTACCTTTTTTCCTCTCTAATGTTCTTCAGAAACAGTCCTCAAGCTCCATGGGCCCCAATTGCACAAGACAATTCAAACACACCACAAACAAAGAATTTCTAAACTGCCATTTTATTATTGAAGTCATCTTGAAGTCTGCTGGCTGAAATCCACTGTTTTATATGCATTCTGGGTCCATGAACACTGTTAGGTCACAAGGTGTGAGGCCTTCTTGTGCTAAAACAACACTTAATTTTTCATGGAAAAAAAAAAAAAAAAAAAAAAAAAAATCGGCTTATGTAGACTAGCGCATTTCCAAATATTTGGTTGATAGTGTTAAATAATCATATATTGTAATGCAGTGTACACATCAATGCTCGAACACAAAAAAGAAAATTAAAGTCAAATTTAAGTTTTAATAATTAACATTTTAATAGTTTATACAATTAATATTTACAAAATTTCTCACAAAGTATATCATATCACATGAGTTGTAGTTTTGAGTGCACTTGTGTGAATTTACATTCAAACATTTACCACAGCATGTACAGTTACCCAGCAGTGATGCAGCTTTGTCCCAAGGCTCTGGGTGGGTTGCACAGACAGCTGAAATCCACGGAGGAGGATCAGCAACCTGTAAAAGTCTCCCAAAACACACATGCATCCGTTGGCAGAACAATGCATGCACATTTCTCAGTAATTACACTGCGTCTGCACGTTACTGCAACGCTCTTGCACCGCGTACACAAAGGGTGGAGCGGGTTTACCTGCTGGCCACGTGGTGGTGGCCGTACTGGGGGCGGGGCGTGGGGTACACGTCATCGCGCCGCTGTGACGCAGAGCGTTCCGCCTCCTTGAGTTGGAGTCTGCGCAATGCTGTGAGAACAAGGAGAGCCGACAAATGAAACCACATTCAACTCGTAATATGCAACTCAAATGAATTGTGTTGAACGTCCTGGCTTCAGTAAACATTTACACATTTTTACAATATAAGCACTGGCATTTTCACGCACATTTTACTGTCTATGGTTTCACAGCTGTCGCGGTCATCTCGTTCCGACGAAATCAATCGAGTCAGGTTTCGGAAACACGTCAGATTTCATTCCTGAAGACGTTCTCGAAGTCTCGCTGTTGAAATTCCAAAGATCTGTCGTAATCAGAGTCTGACGTTGAGAAAACACTCTCATTACTGTACATTGAGAAATCACGGCTTACATCAAATGCCTCCATTGAAACAACTGATTGTTCAGCGTACACCAGGTCCATTAAATACTGCGTTGTGTTTCTTGGTGCCATGGCTACAGATGGTACATAACTTTGATTTCCCGTAGATGTACTATCGACACGGTCCGGACTCAGCTGTGGTCTCCTGGCCGACCAAACGCGGACCTTTCGCCTCCTTTCGCCCATATTTGCACGCAGAAATGTCCTCCTCTTTGATTTTGACCACTTTTTCTTATGAACAGGCGCGGTCTTGATGTCCTTCTGGTAGTTTCCTTTCATCGTCGTGATTTCAAGACACATTACCAAGGAAAGAAAACAGTCTTTGGGTGCTCGAAAGTAAAAGATTTCAAAACAATCGCCAAGTGGTTAAAAGAGAACGAAAAATCCTTTCAAAAAAAAAAACTTCCACAGAAGACAAAAGTTTCAGCTGCTTACTCTTCAACGATCGAAAGAAAAACGTGGCTAAGGAACGTGTGTCTCACGTACTTACAAGGAATTAGCGGAAGTGACGTTTTTCGCTTCCAGCGAATCAGCTTTCATCTCGTCTTTTTCGGCGGTGCTGAGTGGCGCTTGAGACTATACATATGAATACAATAGTGCCTCTTTAGCAACTGTTGGTCCTCTTCAGCAAAACATTTTTTTTTATTTAACACAACATTCACAAGGATACATACAACAGAAACATTGTTTAAAATAATATGTGACTCAGGTCGATGCAAAGCAATAAAACACCGTAATATTCTACTAAAATAATTAGGCGAAAAAATGGAAAGAAAAAGAAATAAATATATGAATAATAAATAAAAAGTAATATATTCAGAAAATTGATAAAAACGTAACATAAACATCTAAAACAAAAATAAGCAAATAAATAAACTGAAAAATGTCAACTTTAAAGAATAACCAGGAGGTAACTCTTACATCAAAGTGTTTTTTTTTTTCTTTTAAAAAATATGGATGTTTTAGCAGCTTTCTTATTAAGTGATGAGCAAAGAGACTAGTTTCAGATCAATACAAAAAAATCCTGAAGCTGGACATACAATCAATAACTTTACATTTATTTATCATCCAACTCCTTTGATCCTGATTCTCAAATGAAAAAAAAATACATTATTTCAAACCTAAAAAGTTTTTTTTTTTGCAAAACACTGCAACATAATCAAACATGAAAAAAGCCACTAGTGATGTAACTTTAGAAACAAATTTATTTATAAAAAGTTAATATCTGCTAGTAAATCCCAAATTGTTTATTTAAAGATTAAAATGATTTGGTTTGACAGCATCAGACAGTTCTTTACTACAAAAATATAGATAGTATAGTTAAACCATGGTAACTACGCACAGAAAAATAAGGGCTTAAAATTGTACCTTTGGGGGTACAACAGCTTGTCACTGGAGCAGTACCCTTAAAAGGACATCTTTTTACATTTTTTACCCATCAAAGGTACATATTAGTATTTTTAAGGTACGTATTACCACTCTAAGGTAATAATATGTGCCTATTAGGGGTCAAAAAGGTACAGAGATGTACCTCCAGATGTACTGCTCCAGCGACAAGCTTTTGTACCCCAAAAGGTTTAATTTTAAACCCCTATTTTTATGGTTTTGCTACACCAACCACAGTTTAACCACGGTATTTGTAGTAAAACGGTAGATATGGCAATTAATACTCTAAAAAACCATGGTTACTACAGTAAAACCATGGTTCATTTTCATAAGGGATTGTAAATGATACTGATGGTCACAGACAGGTTTTTATAGAGCCCTTCACACAGCACGTTTTTTTTTCCATTGTTTTTCTGTGTAAACACGTGCTACGGACAAAAAAACATGTTTGACCTACATCCCATTAAGAAGCATTATAAAATAAAGTCAAAATATAAATTTAACATATTATAACTATGATTTAAAAAGCAGTTCCACTATATCTAGATCTTTTTGTTTTCGCGTTCTCTGTGAATGGAGTGTTAAAAGCTTGAGACAACCTTTAACGAACTGACCTAATTATTTTATTGTTTCTTTACATTAAGTGTTTACATTAGGTTAGTCCGTCTGATTATTTCTGTCAGTAACTGTTTGGGGAGATTTAAAAATCCACTTTTTTGTAGTAAACGCCAACATCTCGAATAACATCACTCAAATATTTATTTATCCTGCGATTTGTGTTATTTCCCAAACAAAAACACATCATATTGCACATTAAATCTCTTTGTTGACCTCTCCAAAATGTCGGCGTATCCAGACTACGTAAATGCAACGTCCATGCTTGTAACCTACCTCTTGAAGCTCACTGCTGCCATCTTTGTGTCGGGGAGACTTACGACAAATAAAATTAATTTATTTGCGAAGCAAAACCTTACACGCACAAGTCTGTTCTCCAGAAAACCACCCAAATGTGTGAGGTGTTTATTCTTTTGACCCTAAACACAAAACACCCTTTTATTAATCAAAGCGACCCTCTGTATCGAAGGGCGTATTTGCTTTACTGCACCGCCATTTACAGTACAGCACCGCCAGCAGTTTTAGTCCAACAGATCTAGGACAACAGTTTCGGAACTCGAGTTTGTTAACATGACAAGTGACAATGTAAAAATGACAGAGAGCACATCTGGTCCTATCTTAGTGAGTATCGAGCTTATGTGCTTCTTTTGTCGATTCTAATTTTACGTTATGAGACATACGTGCAATATCTGATCTCGACACTAAGATGCTCATCGAGTAGACATAGATCGGTTTGAGACCACGACAGCTGACACAAAACGGGGTTCTTTTCGCGTTCCTAGTGATGGAATGATTGTGCTTATGGCTTAACGTATAGATAAACACATTTGTGCTGCTTTAGTTATAACACCCATTTCCCTTCTATTGTACTCTATGACTGTTATAGAGTAAAATAAGTTTCTCGAGGATTAATTTGTAGTCTTGTTTTTCTTTTAGACACATGTAACGATTCAGAAAGGCCACTCACTGCCTCCCTTACATCATTGCACGACGTGCTGCAGGGGTTTCCACTGCCCCTTTTGCTCTGGGAATGTATTTAAATCTACCAGAAATGACAAATTAAAACTGCACATGAC
This sequence comes from Labeo catla, assembly GCA_012976165.1. Lineage (NCBI taxonomy): Eukaryota > Metazoa > Chordata > Actinopteri > Cypriniformes > Cyprinidae > Labeo > Labeo catla. The sequence continues at coordinate 1,120,652 of VONZ01000120.1, forward strand.
AAGACATTTTAACAGGGCAGTTTTCCACGAGGGTGCGTACATGTAGTGTGTTGTTCTTAAATATATATTCGACATTGTTACGTAATATTTGATTAATATACAGTTTTTCATGCTGTAGGTTTCTCCATTCACAGATGTGGATTTGACTGTCGACCATCGCTACATTATCACTGCCCCTACTGCCAAACTACAGTTTTACGAAGAAACGATTTTGAAAGTCATTTAATTGTTTGTAAAGAAGCACATCCTGAAAGGTAGAATACGAATGCTTTCTATTAGATTTTAGAGTATAATAAAGCATATTTATTTCATATACTATAAGATATGTTAACAACAAACCAACAATGTTGGTTTATCTACAAAAATTTTTGCATATTTCTGTATCAATTTCACATTTTTAAACATTTACGCTAACTATACATTAATAATAAATTCATGTTTAAGAGCTTTACACTACTTTTCATTGACTTTTTACATTGTGATATCACAGCAGTCCAATAGGTGGCGGTATGTACACTCCAACCGCCGTGAATCAACGGCAGAAGGAATGAACGTAAACCCTCCATTTTCTCTTCTAGTGCCCTTCGCTTGTGCACTAGCGCCATGAGTAGCGCACTTGATGACTCAAAGACAACAGACGCAAGTATGGACCACGAACTTTACACTGTACAGAGTCCCTCTGAGGACATTAAGGATGGCCCTGATCATGCAGAATTCATTTATAAGAGTGAGTAGCAATTCATTCTATGCATTTAAAGTCGCAGTGCATTTAATTAACTCTCCCATTTTAGCAGTTTAGCATTGAGCTGGCCACGTAAATTGCATGCATGCATTATACAAATCACGTGTCATACTGTTATTAACATCTGCATGTGTGTTTATGTATATGTGCTTCAAGTGTCAAATGAAGAGTTTGTTAGATTCGTGAAGTTGCGAGTGACCAACGACTCACTTTTCACTGGAAAGAGAAATTCTTCAACTCTGGCTTACAGGTAAACCAGTCACCACCAGCAGACAGTTATGCATACTCACACATTCAAGTCTTTGCACCAATAAAGAAGCACACAGTAGATGTTTATGCCAACAACCTACAGATATAAGTTTGAAAGTCTGCATATCTTTTTGCAATAGGGCCATCTTGAAAGAGCTGGGTCTGCAAAGGGAAATTTCTGCCAGCCAGGCCAGGAGGAAATGGGAAAATCTTAAGATGAAGTATAAGGTATGACAATGCCATGTTATGAGTGTTCATTTTGGATATTACCCATATCTAGCACACCTGATTCAACTCATGATTGTCAGTTCAGGAATCCATTAAGCTTTCAGTCTTCCAATAGTGTCCTGTAAAGTTTTTTTTTTTTTAATATAAAAAAATAAAAAATAATATAAGTAATTAAAGTAATTAAAATTATTATACAAATATTTTAAAAAATATATATTAAATAATATAGTATATTAATATATTTTTAATTTTAATACAATTATGAATACGAAGATATATTAATATATATTCCACAATATATTAGATAGGTTTAGACATTTGCATGATCGTATTATTATTATATACATATTTTTAAAGTATAATTGTATGTATTGTGTATTATATAATTACAAATAACTAATAATTACAGTTACACATGGAAAAAAATAAAAATTAAATATTAAACACCAGAATTTCATTAAATTTAAGGTTGACGAATGATATAGTGTATGTAGTGTGCATATGTATATAATTTATATTTATATATGTGTATATATATATAAAAATAAAATTAAATAAGTAATATATATATATATATATATATATTACTATATACTATATTTATAATATAATTTATTGAAATCTGTAGTGCATGATATAGATTTTTAAAAAATAATAGATTTCAATAAATACACATTACATTAATTAAATTGTACAAAATGAATGACGTTTTAATATTTAACATCAGAATGTTAAACACTTTTAATGTAATTAATAAAATATACTTTATTCAAAAACTACTGTGCATGAATGTATTATAAACATACACGTTACATTAATTAAATTACACAAAATTAACTAAACACCATTTTTTTAAAATAAATTTAAACACCTGAACTTCATTAAATGCTAGTAATATATTATGAACGTATTAAATGTATAAACAACATTGTTTTAAATTAAACATTTAACTAAATGAAATTTTAATATCAAACATCAGAATGTAATCAAAATGTATATGTAATTAATTAATAAAACATGTTAATAATATATATGTATGTATGGTGCATGAATGTATTATATACATACACATTACATTAATTACATTACAATCTAATGTAATTAGAATGTAATAATGTATATGTAATGTATTATAAAACTATGATGCTTAAATGTATTATATACACCATACATTAAATTACGCAAATTAACTAAATGCCATTTATTTTAATAAATACACACCTGAACTTTATTAAATGCCATTGTATATCGATATTATAATTCTGTACACATAATTATGAACATCATCCTGTGTCGTTGCTCACCCCTCTGTGTGTCTGCATACCTTGTGTACATCAGGAACTGAAAAATCCCCCACCTGGCGTCTCAGTGAACCCCACAAACTGGCCGTGGTTCTCCCTCATGGACGACGCCATGGAGGGTAGACTCGCAGGAAGTGAAGTCACACTGGACACGTCTACAGTGGGCGACGACAGCGAGTATCGGCCGAACAACACCACGCGCAGAAGGAGCAAAAGAGCGCGAGAGCCGGACAGAAGCGAGATCGAGCTGTTCGTCGAAGAAGATGACATGATGTCCGAAGAGATGGGACGAGACAGGGCCGAGCTGGACAGGGACAGAGATGAGATGGAGCACGAAAGAGCCATCCTAGAGAGCGACAAAGCTGCTATCGAATACGAGAGAATGGTCCTGGAGCGGGAAAAAATGGTTTTAGATCGAGAAAGAGCAGGGGTGGAACGAGAACTCGCAGCATTGGACCGAGACAGAGCCTCTCTGGAGAGAGAAAAGGCCGCTGTGGAAAGAGACAGGGCCTCTGTGGAGTACATCCGAGCTCAGCTGGAAAAGGAAAGAGCGATTCTTGACAGAGAAAGGGCTAAGCTTGAACGAGAACGTGCCATCCTAGAGCAGCAGCGGGGGACGGAGAAAGGGGAGCAGATGGCTAATCTAAACGATAATACAGAAGGAACTGATACCTCAATTCCCTTAGTGATGGAACCGGCGTCCTTAGAAAGGAGGCAAAAATTCCTGAACCTGTTTGAAAAGCTCATCGAGAACTTTTAAAACGGAACTAAATGTTCTGAACGGGACCCATTATGTATATGTCATTATTTTTGTACACCGTAAAACTGTTTTCTGTTGCCAGAAGTGGATCGTGCTGTGATACAGTGATTGGATTTGTAATGTTAGTAGCTACGCTTGTTTACAAGAGCGATAAGTGTTGCTTTCATGCCTTTGAAGACTTTATAAGGTAACAATGAAAACGTTAAGCCACCTCTGTTTTGGAGAGGTCATCAAAAAACTTTATTCAGGTGTGATTATTTCCATACCAAACACACAATGCTGAGCTAATATTTACCCCCCAATCATTCTCAAACCCCTCAACCAATACAACAGTTCTGAAATCAGTTCAATTTGAAGGCCATTGGTCATAACAACAGCTTGAAATGTGATATACCAAAATATTGCAGTTCTTGTAAAATTTAAAAAAAAAAAAAACAGCTTATATATATTTATATTACAGTACAGATTTTACAACAAATTCATTGTTAGAATGCTTCTTTTATTGCATTAGTCAAATTTACCTTTCAAAAAGTTAATCGAGTGCCAGCTTCAATTAGTTTATGCTAATCACGATAAACATTTGTTAAATTCTATATGAATATTAACAATATTTCATTTACAAAACATATTTAAACAATTTGGGCTGGCTATTGCAGCTAACCCCAAACCAGGCAACCAGTACAGCACACAAAAAGAGGGTTTTTGTGCGGTTCAGATTTGCACTTGTAAATTAACGACATCTTGTTTTCCTCATTAGTATTTGATAAATAAAAAACGTTCTGAGTTATGCATGCTTCGCTGTTTCTCTAAAAGAGATTGTTTATGAGGCTAGACACCTATGAGACGTCATAAATCCAGATACCTCCTACATTATGAAAAGTGTGTACTGTGTGAAAAGGTAGAAACACAAGCAGCGTAGAGTTGGAAGTGTCCACCAGAACTCCTGTGAGAGTGTGAGTTTATGTATTTATGCCAACCTCCTTTAAAGACAGCCATTCATATCCAAGTGTTTGCTTGAGCCCAAAGTTTAAAAAAAAAAAAGAGAGAGGTACGCACAGAGGAGTTTTGATGCATGTGCATACGTGTGAGTTTTGTACGCTTGCATTTGAGTGTGCGTTTAAATAAGGGCACCAACGGGGATACGTGGCAAACATATGTAGGCTTGTGGGGTTCTGCTGAGGTTGATGGGATTACCGTCCAGGCGAACGTCCTCAAGAGCGTTGCGGATGTAATTCAAGTCATGCGGATTGCAGAAGGTGTCCTCGTGCATCATCTGGATATTGTTATTCTGAAAAAACGGAGAATGTTTTAAATGTAGCATCTAGGCACATACGTTAAATCTTTTAAATGTTTACATTTGTGTGATAAGTAATTTTACAACAGCAAAGATGTCAGTGTTCATTAAATAACACTATGCAGATTAAAATCTATTTGCAAATGTTAATATTTCAGTTAGGAGGCAAGTGCCGTAGATGTCCACAAGGTGGCACTAGTGAGGTGGGAGTACAGGTACCTGTAGGTGCAGAGAGCGCAGACTGTCAGGCAAGGGAACTGGGATGTGGTCTAAGTTGTTGTCTGTCAAGTAAAGGTAAAGTAGCCCGGGCATGTCCTGGAAACGGAAAATATGAGCTGATCAATCTTCTCAAACTAAGTTATCTAAAGCAGACTTTTAGTTATAAGTAAGAGCAGCAATTCCCAATGAAAGTGGGAGCTTTTTCTTCTGTCTGGTATTCATCCACTTTAAACGACCTGTAAATTGTTCCCTCAGGTCTGCTTGAACAACAGTAGGCATGAGGAACACTATGCAAGGAAAGCCCAGAAATGGGCTTAAGGTAGGCTAAATGCTCTGCATTTTGACTCTTATTGCCTTTCTTACCTTGAAAGCTTCTCTCTGAATGCCGGTGCTGCCTAGCTGGTTGTGAGAGGCATCAATAAGGGTCATGAAGGGTGGCAGAGCAGGAAGTTGTCTAATACTATTCTCTCGTAATATCAACTCCTGCAGAGCAGGAAGGCCAAAGAAAGCATCATCATCAATCCTGGAAATGCCGTTGCTAGTCAGATCAATCCTCTTTAATTTATCTAGACAACAGAAGACAAAATGACCATTTAGTAAAGTTCATGAAAATTAGAATTCATATTTTAGCATCAAGCTATTGCTATCAATTGGTGATTAAGCTAACAGATCTGGTTATGAGATATCATTAGACAAACTGCTGTCTATATGAACTAGGCTTTAAGTCAATAGGAACTGCAACCCATCTGCCACATTATTTATCCATAATGTGATCTATTTCTGAAAGAAAACATACTCAGGTTGGCGAAGTCAGACTTGCTGATCCTAGCAATTTTGTTGTAGCGGGCATAGAAATGAGTGGTTTCTTTGGAAAGGGGAGGAACACGGTCCAGCCTGAGGTCATCACAGTACACAGATCCGACCAGGCAGGTGCAGAGCATACAGGTACCCATACCTTACCACCAAATGAACAGGTGGCATTCAGAAGACAAACAAAAATACATGTTAAAACACAGAAGCTGTACTGATGCTTATACCAGTGGCTGCCTGTTTGGAGACATGAGGCAATCATTTCTTGCGCTTTTGTATCATATTGTTAAAAAGTGTGCTGCATACAGTACTGCAGGAATGTCTATTCCTGCTCCCGGAGGGCCACCTTAGTGTAGACTTTAGCTCCATTACCCAATTAAACAGAATGGAACTAATCAAGGTCCTCAGGAGGACTAAAAAAATCTTCCAGGCAGATGTGTTGGAGCTGAACTCTGCAGGAAGGTGACCTTCCAAGAGCAGGATTGGACACCCCTGCTCCATCTCCGAACTCGGTCCTGGAGGGCCGATATCCTACAGAGTTTAGCTTCAACCATAATTAAACACAGATGAACCAGCTAATCAAGTTCTTATTAGGCAGGTGTGTTGAGCCAAGTTGGAGCTAAACTCTGCAGGACACCAGCCCTCCAGGACCGAGTTTGGAGTATCTCTGGTAGCAACAGAATTTCATTAGAAAACACACTGAACAGGTCTTGAAACTGAGGATACATATTATGGGATTATTTTAATTGCCTTAAGGATGGTTAAATACAAGTGAGATACTGACCTGTTACATCTGTGTCAATATCTCTGTCAATATCAGGTATCCCTGACCCTATATCACCCCCAGTCCCCTCCAAGGGAGTGGTCGGGGTAGTTAGGAGTATCTCCTCCTCTTGTTAAACACAACAACATGAAGGTGTTAGGAGACAGATTAGCACATGGACAGGTGAACAATGGAACAGGACAGACAGTGAGTAATACTGACACTGAGAAGTTATAATGATTGTTAATGTTATAATGCACACCAAACAAAACAAAATGAATACACATTTAACCAAGGTCAGCCAGTTAAATGAAGTATGTGGGTTTCACAGAGCCTAGAATTGATGGGTGCAACAAAATGTTCAATAGTGATCATAACTCTTTCTAAGCGGTTCTAAACTATTCTTCTAAAAATTACTCCAGTAAGTTGTAACCAACACCATTATAGGACATAGTATTGATATCATGGTACTGACCTTCATCTAAGTCAGGTATTAATATTTCAGTGGTGACGACTGGGGCTTCAGTCACCCCAGATTCTTCTGGGATCCCAGACTCTCCTGACTCCAAAGTGACATCAGGCCGTTTAGCCTCCTCGGGGACCTTAGACTCTTCAAACTCATCAAATGGTCCAGGCTTTTCAGGGACCACAGGCAGCAGAGAGATCTCAGGCTCACCAGACTCCTCAGGTACACCGGAGATCACAGGCTCCCCAGACTCCTCAGGTACACCGGAGATCACAGGCTCCCCAGACTCCTCAGGTACACCGGAGATCACAGGCTCACCAGACACCTCAGGCAACCCAGAGATCACAGGCTCCCAGACTCCCAGGTACCTCACAGGCTCCCCAGACTCCTCAGGTACTCCAGAAATCACAGGCTCTCCAGACACCTCAGGCATCCCAGAGGTCCCGGACTCTCCGACATCTCAGGCATCCCAGAGGTCCCGGATTCTCCAGACACCTCAGGCATCCCAGACATCCCGGACATCCCGGATTCTCCAGACACCTCAGGCACCCCAGAAGTCCCGGACTCTCCGGACACCTCAATCATTGTAAAGGTCTTGGATTCTCCAGACACCTCAGGTACCCCAGAGATCCCAGACTCTCCGGACGCCTCAGGCACCCCAGAGATCCCAGACTCTCCTGATATTTCAGGTACCCCAGATGCCCCAGGCTCTCCTGAAATCTCTGGAACCCCAGGTTCACCTGATATCTCAGGTACCCCAGAGATCCCAGGTTCTCCTGACAACTCAGTTACCCCAGAGGCCCCAGACTCTCCTGACACCTCAGGTACTTCAGAGGCCCCAGGCTCTCCTGATATCTCAAGTACCCCAGATACCACAGGCTCTCCAGATACATCAAGAACCCCAGAGGCTGAAGGCTCCCCTGACACTTCAGGTAACCCTGAAGCTCCAGACACCCAAGAGATTCCAGACTCCTCAAAATCCCCAGAGGCCTCGTGTGGAATGGTTTCAAGCGTCATGTGGAGCTCCTCCTCTTGTGAGAGACAAAGTGGGGTGGCAAGAAAGAAATTAGCCTCCTCAACAGTAAATGAGAGGAAACAGCATGACAGCAATGCTGGCAATGATTACAAGTTACTCATTTTGGATCATCATTTTAACCAATACAAAACAGTTAAATGGTTGTAAATTACAGATTATGACTACCTGCTTTAAAACCCTCAGAAAATCCCTCCCCACCATCCACAAATATTGTGCTGAAGTAATCAAGAATCCTCTCAAGCTATACTATCAGAAAAAAACGTACAGAAATTGTAAGGGGATGTCTAATATGCATCATTTAAAAGTAGATAAGGTACAGGGTTACTGCCCCAGGGACAAGCTGCTGTACCCCTAAAGGTACAATTTTAACACTTTTTTTTCTGACAGTGCTAGGCAACTTTCGGTCCTGGAGGGCAACGGTTCTGCTCAGTTTAGCTTCAACCCTAGTCAAACACACCTGCCTGTAGCTTTCTAGTGATCTTGAAGACAGTAATGAGCTTGTTCAGGTGTGTTTGATTAGGGTTGGAGTAAAACTCTGCAGGACAGTGCCCCTTCAGGATCAAAGTTGCCCTGCCCTGGTGAAAACACATAAAGCAAATCTAAGTCCTGAGTACTGACCTCCACCTGAGATCAATATTATGCCTGAACCAGAAAGCCCAGAGACTCCAGAACCAAGGTCCTCTGAGTCCACAGACCCTGATATGTCACCAGAGGCCCCAGAACCTCCAGAGCCCAAAGGCTCTCCAGAACCGGAAGCTTTGTCATCAAGTAAGTCTCCAGAGCCCAAGTCACCAGAACCCGAAATGTCCCCAGAAATCTGAAGGATGTCAATGGGCGTCAGACGAAGCTCCTCCTCTTGTTCAAGACAAGGTTAGGTGTTAGAACAGTTATTAGAATTAGAAATACACTTAGAACCATATGGACTGGTTCAGTAAACACTATGAGTGATGAATATGATGCACATAAAAAGCAAGTTAAAGAATTATTAAAACATTTAACCAATCACATAACCAGTTAAATGGAATAACAGCATGATGAAATGGTTGGCAGGCTAGTCATGACAATTAGTAGTGTGTGCATTTGTCCATGCATGGTACAGACCTCCCTGTGCACTAGGGCCCATCAGAGTCCCTGACTCCCCAGACCCTGATGGAATAAGCTGAGGTTTTATGGGTATTTCCTTGTCTTCTCTCCCCTCAACTGTCCTCCGTTCTTCATACTCCACCTCCTCTTCTTCCTCCTCCAGTGAGGCATGATGTGAAGGATCAATATCCTCATCAGGGCTCAAGGTGCCAATCTCTATCTGCAAGAAGAATTTAGGTCAGAACACTCTACTCATTTTTGTTATGTTACAAACCCTAACAAAGCCTTTCAGACTGTCATCGGTTTAAATAATTGTGGTCTAAAGTGCTTAAAGTAATTTAAAGTGCTGGTTTAAATCAAGTAGAAACTAATCACCTTACTCTTCTAGGGTATCCAATACTGCTTCTGGAAGCAGGGGCATAGCTACCAGGGGGGAAAAGAGGGACAGAGTGCATAGGGTCCAGAGGGTGCCCAACAGAGAGTGATTCAGTGATTTTGAGGGGGCCCCATTGCAAATTCTGTGCAATAGGCCCAGAATCCTTAGCAGCTCCACAGCCTAGAAGGACTCCTTCAGGTGGAGTTTAGCTCTTAAACACAACTGAACCAGCTAATCAAAGTCTTTGGGATCACTCAGAACTTCTAAATTCTCAGAACTAAAATATGTAGGATGTTGGCATTCCATGAGTGTGACTTAACACCCTTGAGCTATACTGAACTGTTCACACCACAGATGGTTTTAAAAATATCCCAGCTACAAACTATTTATTCATTAGGCATCTGTTTATTCTACTAAAGCATAAAAGTCTTGCAGACACATTAACACATTTGAGTGTAACAGTAAAAGGTGTGACTCAGCAAATGGCTCCACCATTGAAAGAGAATAGGCTTTTCACTGGGTATCGGCCTATTCATTCAAAGCTTTCAAAGTCATCCTCTTCCTTATAAATGCTAATTGTTGCTAGGTATGAGACAATCTACAGATTATATTGATGTGCTGATTTTTAAATCTATTCATTTTTCATTTACTCTGCATATGTTGTAATATTGACTAGCTCTATCAGCTTTTTTGTATTCGATTCCACTACAATCCAGAGTGGGGAGCTGTGAAACCATTCACAGTCTCATCTGTAAGCAGCTGCTATTCTCCAGAAATGGTCCTTGTGGAACCAAGACATACATGGTAGCAGAAAAATACATATTTCTACACATTTTCTTACCAGAGTGTTCAATTAACTTTAGATCTCAGTTGTCTTACAGAATGGTCAACTTGAACCTATTAAAACTAAATCATTTGTTTTTTTAAATACCATTGTTAATCTGTAAAAAAGTAATTTTATTAAAACGCACGACTACACTACTAATTCTATCAACAGTCAGGTATGAAGGCAAATGGCCAAAATCTACCAGTGCTGAGAGTCTGTAAAACAACAAGCCTTTGAGAGGCCTTGCTTGGAATATGCTTGCTTTTTATACAACAACCTAGCCAAACACACAAAGCCAAAGGCTAAAAGGATGGCTAAAAGGAATGAACAACGTATAAAGCAATAAACAGTGCCAGTGACTCATTTCAGATACCGCGACGCATGAGAGCTTTCTGGAACCGCTACTAAAATCTATTCTACAGCCGCCAGTCCTGTGACTCACAAGCCTGTCAGCACTTTGTTCTTTAGACAAATGTCTAAAGGGTAGACAAATGTCTAAAGGGTAGACAAATGATGATTTTATAAAGTAATGTACATTATATAAGTGCTGTGTAAATTTGAAAGTTTTTTTTTATCTTTCTGTTGTAGAAGCAACGCAACAGTTTGTTTTATACTTTTACACAAAGAGGTCATTAGGTTCAACTGAAAATTAGTTTTATACTGTATTTTCATTATGCTAGGACTGATACTGCAGTATAGAGAAAAGTAAGCATTAAAAAATTGTCAAACATGCATTGACTGTATTGCAACTATACAAAAACACTTGTGTGCCTTTATGCTTTTCAGAAAAATTATTCACAAAGCATCAGAAGCAACATTTCATAATACAAATACACCTGGACATACATTGTATGTCCTTGTTCATACATGCATTTACACAGAGAAATACTGGCACCTACAAGCACTCTTACATGTTCAAACAACTTTAACCTGGTTATGTAAGACAAATTTAGTCAAGTTTTCTTTACATTAATAAGTTTCAACCAGAAATCAAAATAAACTACATTTCTGAAATTGCATTTCCTAATGCTATTAAGAAAAAACTCTCCATATGGTGAGGAAAAACAAACATTCCCACACTTTATGAAACATTCATAAAATCCTGAAGAGTTGAAAATGAAGAGCCTTACACAAGGAAAATGTGTTGTAACTCACAAGTGTGCTTTTGATTGTGGGTTTAACTACATAACATTCACATCAGGATCAAGTTAAGTCTCTTGGCTTCAGTGTAATTCTTCTAAAAGTGCATCTTGCCTTATGCCAGTCAAACATAGTTTTAGCCCAACTTTTTTTCCATGCTGAAGATGATCTACTGGTTGTTGTAGTTCGCGTTTCACTGAATACATTTCTTCATACCTGCAGCTTAACTTCTGGCTATCAGACCTGGAGCACTGGCCAGTTTACAACAACATTTCATTCAAAAGCGTGTATAATAACACCAGACATTCCCAAAATAATGTTCTTAACTAAAACATTCCTTTAAAATGAAAATATTTTCTACGTGGATGCTACTACAAATGTAATTTAGGAAATGACAACCAACTAGACAGTAAGTATTGGCTTAGTAAGTAAATGAATGGTTTTTGTGCATCCAGCCAAAAAAAGTTGCTTAAGTAAAATAATCTGACGTACAAGTATGACTAGTGTAGTACAACTATTGATTAGGAGTGTATTTCAACTACAGTAAAAATGCCCGTGTCTGCCTCTCATTCCATAAGGTTGTGCCAGTGGAAAATTCAGTTGAGAACATTTTACGTTCAACAACATCTGGTCTGTCCATTACACATATGATATGTCCAAGAAAAGTATTTGCTACAATAAAAAAAGAATGATAAATCAGTCTGACACACTGAACTTTGCTGCACCAGTAGGCCTCTCTGTTCATAAGCAGTTCTTTAAATAAAGTACAAGAACAAAAACTAACCTTTGAATGCAAATGATAAAGTTGACAGCTTTGCATAATAAAAAGCCAATTTACTGAAAACGATGGTTCTTGTGAAGTTTCACTTCACTGAGAATGGACAAACATTAGTATGCACAACCGAACACTGATCTGAAATCAGAGAGGATGAGTAAATACAGGCCCACATGCCCTCACTGACCGACCCTGAAGCACAGCAGCTGGGTTTCAAACCAGTTTCTAAATGAAAATCATAAACCAAAGACTGACATAGCTGGATGCTATTATCCTTAGGAACATTTGGATCAGCAAAGCAAATGAAAACTTGTCAAACACCCTAAAGCAAAACTGCAGAAATACATTCCTGCGTGACAACTAGAACCGAGTCTAGTGCTTGAACGTTAGCCATCTCAACAGACTGGAGGAAACTAATGAATATGCAGAGAGAGGAATCAGTAATCAAAGTCCAAATATGAATAAGGCTTGATTCAGAACAATTAGATGAGAAATATATTGGAAAATAGTACTTTTACTTGCTTGTTTGAAATGAAAGAGTTCAGGCACTAATGCAATTACCCATGTCAAGAGCATTTAACCAGTTTATAAATTGAAAACTTGAAAGACTCTCTCACCTGCGGTTCATCAATTCCATCGTAATAGTCATAGGCATCATCGCCATCCGGATTCAGGTCTAAATCCACATTGTTGTTGTCATATTTATCTAGTTCTGCTTGTCTGGCGTATCGGCGGGGAGAGGCTGCCACCACACACAGGACCAGGAGTCCCCACATCAACCTCAGCGTTACCATCTTCCTGCTAGACACAGAATCAGATGGATTATTAGTCTGGTGAGAACTTAAAGTGACATCAAGTGTCAACATTTTAAAACATCTTTGATTTCTGATCATTTAAATAAAATATCACACACATTGGGAGGTAAATTTACATCAACAAGAAGCTTAAATCATGGACTTTGGCTCACCATACACTCTGTAAGATTGGAGAACTCGGTATTTATTACCAGGATGCAGGCAGCCAGTAATACTGAAATACAAACCTCTAAAGTCTTTTGCTTACTTGCAAGAGCCAAGAAGCCACAGACTAACCCAGCAGCCATTTTGAATGCACTCAATGACTGCTTTGTGTGTTAAAGTTGAAAGGTCACAGGTGAGATGCCTAACATCATAAAAGGTGTTTATTTAAACAGAATGATTTTATTATTTGTAAAGTTTGTTTATTCAATTTCTAAGGTGTAAACTTTTCATATGGTTCCATGAGGAACCTTTAACATCTATGGAACATTTGCACAAAAGGTTCTTTATAGTGGAAACAGGTTATCGAAATATTCTTAACTGTATGAAAAAAATGTTTTTGTATAGGAACTGTTCACTAAAAGGTTCTTCGGGAAATCCCCACTCTTTGGGACCTTTATTTTTAAGAGATCTATCGCAAAACTATACTAACTGAAAGAAAATAAAACATTATTTTCACCTTGTCATCAGCTGACCCAGAGGAAATCTGCAGACGTTTTTCCATTTTTCTGTGCTGATTTTGGGGGGGAAATTCTGCTGACTGGATAGAAGTCTGGGAGCAGATTCCACATGGCCCTAATCATAAGTTCTTAACTAACAATGTCCAAAACGCAATGTCAAAATGTTTAGTGCTGTCTGTAATTGTAACTGTAACATTAATGAAATATCGGGCTTGGGCTATCATGACTTATGCACTTCCAAAGGAACAGTTCACCCAAAAATGAAAATTTTGTCATCATTTACTCGTTCGAAACCTGAGTTTCTTTCTTATATTGAACATAGAAAAAGATATTTTGAAAAATGCTGGTAATCAAACATTCGATGATCCCCATAGTATTTCTTTCCCTACTATGGAAGTCACTGGGGATCAACTGTTTGGTTCTTTAAAATATCTTCTTTTGAGTTCAACATAAAAAAGACTTATACAGGTTTAACATGAAGGTAAATAAATGATGACAAAATTTTTATATTTGGGTCAACTATTCCTATCCCTCATATTTTGTCGTCAAACCCATAATAATCTGAGATATATACATTTCTTATGAATGATAAGAGGCTCGGAGGGAAGCAATGACCAGCTGGAGTGGAGAAAGAGCAGGCTGTACTTGATGGGCAGACCAAGTTCTGGTCCTCGGGGTGAGACGGAGAGAAAAAGAGAGGGAGAGCTTTGACAGAGCCCCTTTATGAGTGTCCGACTCTACACTCAGGTTCAAAATTCCACCGAGGTTTGTGGACAGCATGGCAATGAGTTACGATCTCTCTGTATCTCTCTCTCTCTTTCACACACACACATCCACATAACTCTCCATGAAAGGCTATTTTGGGCCGTAGCTGCACTCTAGAAACCACTGCATTTTTTAGACATAAGTCAGTTCCCTGTGATTTTCTGACTGCCAATCAACACGTCACATCATGAATACAGATTACATAGTGGTGATATCGATTATATCTTGCAAACTAATTCAGTCTGTGTCTGTGAAAAAAAAGTCTCACAGTAGAGCTTCAGTGTACTAGTACCTGACAGCTTGAGCTGGGAAATACTGAAAGAGGGACTATGCTGGACACAGAGCTCGGCTTTTACCCACTCTCAAGAGTGTTTGCAGTGCGTAGACACCGTGTGAGTTTGTGTGTGTGAGAACTAACTATCCCAATGTTGTTTTTGGCTCTACCCAACAGCATTCCACACACTCATTGATTTTACAATTTCTTCTTCTCTAGTGGATCTGCCAATATTGGCAAATTTATGACTTATTCACTTCCAAGAAGTCAAAATGCATAAATATATAAACACTGCAGCTTAATTAGACACATATTACAGACATACCTACTAAATCTCATCTGTTTGGCAATTACTGTCATAACTAATCTGCAGACTTAAAATTGGAAGTTTCTATAATATGGCCCTTGACCTGAACAGATTGCATTAAGAGTCTGTCCTATCATATTTTCTGCAAACACTCATACTTTCATTGGTAAAGCTTAAAAAAAAATCAACCAATCTTTTAAAAATCAAACACAAACATCATCACACCCAAAACAAACTAAGGAATAGTAAACTGACCAATAAAGAACACATGAATTGCATCATGACCACACAGATCACCTGTTAACCCACGTAAAATGGTTGTAAATCACCACAGTTTCAACATTAGTCCAAACTGTAAGAAGATTCATAAAGATGATGGAAGTATTATATAATCAAAACCAGAAATCCACAAACAAAAATTGAAGAAGGAAAAAAATTAAAGCCTCAGTAAAGTCAGTCAGGTGCACTTGAACTATTTTAACTTAGTTATTACAAGAACTACAAGAATATTTATAAAGGCTGTGGTGTGCAGACAAAATATTAAAAAACTGAAAGCCTCAGTACAGTCAGTGAATTACATTTTAGCTTTTTTAGCTTAGCCTCAGTGGCCACCACTGAGGCTAAGTAGCAGACGGGTCCCCAAGAAGCCCTTAGGTCCGGTCCCTGCTGTAAAGCATAGCAGAGGAACATACAGTAGAACCCTTACCTCTTTCTCTTCCTGTCCCAAATGGTCCTGTTCTTCAGCTCGGACAGGCAGAGGGCTGGTGGGCCTGGCCAATGGCAACGGGTCACTCACGGCAAGTGTGTAACCTATGTGTGGATGCTTCTGGGTGTGCGTGACGTGTACGTGTGCACACACTCCCAGACCCGTGTGCCCTACCTGTCCGTATGTGTGAAGGTAAGAAGTGAGACTGAGAAAAGGGAGAAATCGAGTTTTGGTCACATCTACAGCAGCGCCCACCCCATACCACACTGCATCACACGCACACACACGAACGGACACACAATTTGCACACTGACAGACCCCCAGCTGCGAAAATCCTTTAATCCCCTTACAACCATCTTTCTTTTTTGTTTCCTGAAGAGACACATAAGTTATTCAGTCCTAAGTTTGAGATATTTGTCTTCCTTTTCCTGAGGTGAGCGCGAGGCATACTCTGCTTTCATGTAGGGATCTGCCGGGCCCCGGCGCACAATGGGCCCTCTGTGAGGCTTCTCTGTTGAGAGGTGGAAAAGGCCTCCATTCTGCTCTGCGCCAGGACTTGGTGCTAAAACTCTGCTTAGTGCAGAGATGCACTGTAGAAAACCTGCTAACCTATCAGGAAGTGCCATACAAGTGCCTGCTTCATGATCGGTGGGATGTTTTTACAGGCCTCAGTCTATTTTTCCATACTAATTCTCTTTCTCTTCAACTCAGTAATCATATTTCTGCTGAGTCACATGAAATGAGGACTGGGACTGTATAGCAATTCAGATTTTTTAATGACATCTGACATATACTGCGTTTTGTTTCAGTTTGGCACTGTCACTGACAGTCTTCTCACTATGTTTGATTATATGTGACATTTATGGGTGTGCAAACATCTCTTTTATGCTACTATCTGCCATCTTCAATTATATATATGCAAGTATTTATTTAATTATTAATACATTATGTAATTACAGCTTGTTTTATATAGTTGAGCTTTAAGGGACACCAAATGCACCAGAACATTTCTTAGCTGGATCATGCATTGAATCAATATCCGTGCAAACCTACTGGATAGTGCCAAGGAAGTCCATTTACTTGCACGATCAATTTAAGCTGCACAGCCTTGCACTGTGTGGATTTAATGTAAAAAAGTCCGTTATTTCTAAAGTCAGCGTAACAGATGCAACCAAAAATATATGCACTGGGCCTTGCAGGATAAATGAAGCTTTTGTTTCAGCTGATACCCAGGTACTGTACACTCACTCTTTGTCTTTGTCAGATGTGCATAAATATTTAAAAGAAACTGTTCTAGAGTCTTCTACTGGACACTGTTTTGTTTTAAAATGTTTTTGCAACCACAAAGCTTTTGGACCATAAATATGTGCTGGCAGTATTTCTCACACACCACATTCTCATGAGAAGTTTTCCAATGCATCTGAAAATCTTAAACAAACCGACTTAAATAGACAGGAATTGCTTTTGCTGGAACTGAATGTTTAGCTACAACTGAGTGGTAGTTATAATAAATCACAAATTTTATCACAAGTTAAATTGCATGTGGTTTATAAAGAAGTTACCAGCTTGGCTACTTGTCTACTTTGACAAATGAATCAGTGACAATGCAGAGACAGTTGAAACCAGTTTAATCCAGAACACCAAAAAAAAGTTAATGTCATCTTGTCTTTTCCCTCCTCTGACAATCCAAATGGTTCTCACAGTTTGCAGTGATTAATGAAAACATGAAAAATAATTATCACATTTGTGCGTTGAAAAAGGAATGTTCACATTATTTTTATACTCTAGAGAAAAATACATTTTAAAATCAGTCTAGAAGGTTCTGGTAGTACCATTGTCAACCGTTAAATTGAAAGCATATTTATACATCACAGTAGATCACAGTACTTCTTCCTGTCCTAAAATGACTCTTCTCTCAATATTAATGTCACTCTAAATATTGATTGGATATTGAATACAAAGACGTAACGCAATATTAAAAAGTAGAAATAAACTTACTTTTTAAAAAATAGTACATGTCAGTACATGTCATTTCTTATAACAGAGGCAAGAGTAACCATGCATTCAATGAAGTCAAATAAACCACCCTATGTACTAAATTCACTACCAAAAATTTGGCTCCATAATCAGACCACAACTCTTCTGTCCAAAAACCTCCAGAATGGTGTGGTGAGGTAAAACTGTAATGCTGAGATTCTGCACAGGATGGGGAAATTACATTACTTGGAAGTTAGGAAATTGTTTTGGAGCTCTATTCATTATACAGAACATTTAACAGATAATGGTGTTTCCCATAAAGCAGGCCTGCTAGTTTTTAATACGTATGAAATTAAGAAAGGCACAGTGGTTTTATGATACAGCCATGAAAAACCATCTATAAATACAGTCTCATGGATTTCTATCCTGCTGAAAAGACCAAAATAGGAGACCACCTGAATATGTTGTATTTTTGATACTAGTATCCCCACCAGCCTTCAGCAGGGCTTTCTTGGTCAAAAGCTTTATCAGCTAGACCAGCACAAATGAACCTGGACCAGCATGGAAATTCATTCTAGTCTTAACTGGTCTTTTCAGCAGTGTACAGTTTTCAATATCTTTTTTCTGGCTTTGCAAATAGATAGTCCTTTTCTGAACCCTTTTCAAGTGTTTTAGTTCCCATACATTTTCAGGTCTGGTAAATGAAATGGACAGGATGGTGTGGCATCCTTATATGACAATAGCCCTGAGGAGACGGAAACACATCATCAGCTCTCGAGGAATAGGGGGTTTGATCTCATTACCATCAAGGCGAAGGTAACGAAGACGTGGACTCTTCTCATCAAGATAATCCTCGAGTGCACCAGGTGGACAGATGTCAGAGCTATTCACACCTATGGAAAGTACAGAAAAAAATACACATCTTACTGATAAAGTCATAGACATGCAGGCACAAAAAATTGAGAGTGAATCAACATCCCGCACATTGTTAATGTGCCATAATTTTTGTCATCGGGACTATCCATAGACAGCCATACACATCGTCTGGACATGGACATGGCTGTGGGCGAGATGGAGCGGAATGTGGAAAATGAAGTATAACTAGGCCTTAAGGCGGCTTCCTTGCTGCCCAGTCAGTCAATAACTTAACATGTGGTGTTTTGTTTGTTAGGTACCTCCTAAGGAAACCACTTTCAGGTTTCCAAAAGCATCATAAAGTCTGTAGAACCTTATCGAAGCAAGTACTGACTGCATTGCTTATTTATTGGCAGAAATGAAGTCATATGCTTTGAATACAATCATAGTAGGGGTTGACCAATTATTGGCCTGGGGTGCGTTTCCCAAAAGCAGCGAAATTTTAGTTCCATTGAACTGTATTGGTAACGACAGAACATACGGCCATAGTTGCTTTTAGTAAGAGGCACTCCTGGCCGATTATCGGTACCGATATTTTATGGTTTATGATATTGGTCATTTTCCAAACTTATTTGCAGAAAAAAATAATTCAAAAGCATTTAAAGAAAGTGTTTGTCAGAGCCCTTGTTGTTCTTAATTTTGACGTAAATTTTAATTTTTACACCAGACATATATATCAGTTCTAAATATCGGTTATCGGTCATCTTCGCCATCGGCCTTAACAAACACATATAGGTCGACCCCTAAACCATAGTGTGACCTTTGTCGAGAAATGTGCAACAGTCTTTTGCTAATTACCAAATGATTTTGCCAAAAATACAAAGAAAGTCAGTATATGTACAGAACCTTAGTTGTGGACTTACTCTTAATCTTATTGTGATCCAGATGCAGGTGTTCCAGGCCAGAAGATATAACAGGTATCTCTGTGAGCTGGTTGTGAGAAAGCTGTAGATCCAGGATGCTGGAAATGTTAAACACATTTTTTGGGATACCCCCATTAGCCAGCTTATTGCGGTTGAGCCTTAGAGACACCACTTTGGGAAGACCCTTGAAGTACTCAGCCGGAATCTTTTCAATGTTGTTGCTGTCCAAAAAGATCTGTGTGGTTGTGGGTGGAAGGCCAAGGGGCATGGTATTTAGCTGATTCTTTGCTAAATTGATCTGGATCAAGTTGTTGAGGCCTTTCAGATTGACCTCAGTTACGGCATCATCCTGTAGCTTGTTGCCTTGCAGATCCAGCAAGGTGAGACGGTCCATTCCGGAGAAGACACCGGGTGGGATCTTTGAGATTCTGTTTCGGGAGAGCCGTAACTGCTCTAATTTGGCAGGCAGAGGAGATGGAATGGAAGACAGCAAATTGTCTTCCATGTAGAGGTGTACGAGGTTGGACATACCCTTTAGAGCATCTGCCTCCAGGCCTTCGCTTGTGATTTTGTTACGGTTCAGGTTGATCCACCTTAGTTGTGTAGCGTTGCGCAGAGCGTCGGTTGACAGGACATCAATCAGGTTGTTCTGAAGGTACAGGTACCAGGTGTAGGGAGGGATGGCAGGTATGCGTTTCAGACCCTTGTTGTCACAGTAAACAGCGTTGGGGAAACTTGGAGGGCAGTGGCATTCTTTAGGACAAGCCTGGATCTGAGAGATAAGGTGCTCATATGGAACTTCTTCAGAGCGGACTTGGCCGACCAAAAGTAGGGCCACAAATACAACCATGAGCCACTCCATAGTTAGGTTTAACCTAAAAAGAGAATGCACAAAAATTGCTTTTAACAATGTTGAAACCATACTGTCACAGGGGCTGGACCAATGTTTGTACCCCATACTAAGAATAGCCAGAGATCCACTCTATATTACCTCAGGTTCTCTCTAAGTCGATAAAGTCATTGACCAAAAATTAGGAACATCCTCTAGTTAAGATAATCATTCCCTGTGTCTTCATGTTCTAAGTAGCAATCCTCTTAAACTTAGAATATGCTGCCAGGTCAACCTTAATTGACTTAAGCCTGGCACAGTGGTACTCATGTCCATTCAGAAGACAAATCTTGGTCTCTGGGAAACATAGGGATTCAGGTATGTCCTGTTTCTAAATGCAAAAAGATACAGCAAGAATGGCATGCTTTTTAACAAGACCTGGCCCTTAACTGCTTCAGTTTGTTCGATCAAAGATTTCTTGTCTTTTAAAACATTCCTATCTGTCGAATGCAAGTTTGAGCTTTGTCAAGTGTGTATGCAAGAAATAATATGTCTCATCTGGTTTAAATTTTTGGTCCTGCGCTCCAAGTGACTATCTGGAGATCGTTTTCTATGGGCAGTAGCCTCACATTAAACCAGACAGGATCAAAGAGAAGCCCTGGATACCTAGTAATCAGGTGAGGTGGAGCGAGCTTCACATGTAAATATCTCTCTTTTAAATCATGACTTCCATATTGGCATTGCAGCACCAGTTCTGTGGATAAGTGCATCCAAAAAAACAGCTGAAAACTTTTGTGCAAGGGTGCCCAAACTCGGTCCTGGAGGGCAAGTGTCCTGCAGAGTTTTGATCCAACTTGCTTCAACACACTTGCCGGAAAATTTCTAGTGTGCCTAGTAAGTTTGGACCTAGAGAGCTGCAGTCCTGTTGCGCAGTCCTTGGAGTTCAGTTCCAACCCTAATCAAACACACTCAAACAAGCTAATCAGTGTTTTTAGAATTACTAAGGCTATAGACAGGCAAGGGCTTTTTTCCATAGTGGGAGTTGAACACTGCAGGACTGCAGCTCTCTCAGGACCAAACTTGCCTACCCCTATTCTATAGGCTTTCTATTGATATGGAAGATGTGGACATTACCTTATACTTCAACTGCACACTACCATTGCACAAATGCTAGAGTCTTACCTTTATCTTCTTGGAGCGCTTCTACTGTATCTCTTGCTGTGGGTACAGACGCCTCAATTCTGAGCTACTTTGCCCTGTCCTGCCCCTATTTGTAGTGTCAATGGCGTCTCATGATCCCTTCACAGACGGACGCACTGGACACAACCTTTGCCAATCATAGCCTCTCGAGATCAAGAGTCATAATCCTGGGAGGATGGACAGTGCTTAAACCAGCGTGCTGGTCAAAAGAAGACATGGGCCTTGGCCCAGTTAGAATTAGGCTAATACAGGCCTATATACCATGCTGGAGTCTTTGTCATTTTCTTCATCGCCCACCAAAACAACACCTGCCTCCTGCTTTTCGAGTAAACAAATGTCTCGATCTGACCACTGAATTAATGAATCTGAGTTGATCTATCTATCTATCTATCTATCTATGCATCTATGCATTTCCTTAATAAGGACTCCCAGTTTGACTGGTAAATGACAACTGATTTGCTTTATTTTCAGATATGCTTACAGTTGCCAAGTGAGTAATTAGAAAAGACTGCACGTTTATTATTTAATTTGCATAATCGCCAAAATTCGTGCACTAGTCTAGATTTAGAGGCTGATTTAAAATCGCCACAGGTAGCAACCTATGGTGTCGTTGTTTGACTGCCAAGCATTGATCTTGTTGTGTCATAACTTGCTCTCAATTCCACTGACGACAACAACTACTTACTCTGTCATTGTAATCCCCTGTAATGGGCTCCTCCAGTTGAAATCTACAACCATTAGTAATCCAGTCTATTATTCAGCATCCCGTGTCTAGGATGGTGCTGCTCTACGTTACAACGTAGACTAAAGGGCAAGGAGTTTAAACACCAACCTAATCCAATTACAGAATTCAAAACCTATTATTCACAGGAACCTAAAGAGCTCTAAACACGGAATACGTCTGTGTCAAGGTCTACAACACTAAATCGGCAACTAAGAGCATTAGGCTGCGAAATACAGGACATGACAAGAGGTCATCTTCAGGCCAGCAATTAACATCTAGCTGTAGGAGGTTTAAGCCTATTAAAATACTCTGTATCTTGGATATCTGTTCATTCCAATGATGGCTTCAATACATGCAGGAAAAACTGTGACTGATACATCACTGAAGTCATTGACGACTTGCTACTCTGTAAGTGTCTGACCCCAAGATCACACTACAAGACTAAACCTTGTCACCCTATTGTGTTTAAGCTCCAGATCATAGCAGGTGCCAGCTTTTCTAATGTCTGCACCTGTGAGACTAGACATGGCTTACAGATTGCAGACTGGATTTTCTAGTCACCCAGTCTTCAGGTGGACTGTTGTAACTAGTGTGAGAGCAGCAAGTCAGGGATTAAATAGTCTTGTCCATTGCTTATGATCAGAAAATGTTCAGTGCTAATGCTAACTGTTAAAAATTTGAGGGTATCTTTATGACACCACACTAGGCAACTAAACTTGTTGAGCTCTGAGACTGGTAAACAATATTTGAATGTTCTTTGTGGTTAATTAATATGTTTACTAGTAAAATGCTTAATTTACCAACACTGAATAGAAAAGAACATTATGGAACAAGAATAAAATCCATCATAGATGGTAAAACCTATGACTGTGAAATGACATAGCCTGCTGAACATTTAGGCTTCACCTAAAAGAAAACACATGCTCTCAAAGAGATTTAATTTCCTGTTTGGGGCATTGTGTCTCAGACAGTTATGTTAATTATAGAGAGTTTCACATTTGGCTCTGGCTCTATGGCTAGTGAGCCGTCCAAATGCCCACTGCCCAATTTCACATCTTTATGCTTCTAGGAAACAGAAAACTTTGAAATGAAATTTTCTGTATCATCTAATTGTTTTAGCCAACATCAAAAAGGTGCATTATTACTATTTTCAGTAGAAATTATATTTAGAGGATCTGCTAATGCTAGCTTTACAAAAAAATCAATTAAACTTGCTTACACAAGCAAAACCTAAGACTTTTCTTTGTCCTGCTACCATGGCATGAGGTGATATGGTCATACCATAGTATTTTGATCTATGCCATATTTAAAAAAAATACCATGGTGCTATCATGGTAAACATCTAATATTATTTTTGTGTTGTATCACACAAGCTATTTCAATGTAAGTAACTAGATACCAGAACATATGTAATACATATATATTTCATGTTCATGATCCTGTAGCTGGCTATTTATAATTCAGAATTCATTATCTTATATGAAGACATGCAGCAGAAGTATATAAGGAAAATATAAGCAATTCAATATTTGACAGAAAAACCATGAACCCCCTACACCCATCACCTACTTCCTTATTGCATCACCACCACATAAGATAAAAAAAGAGAAAACACTACCTGCTCATCTCAGTCATAGAGCTGATTTTGGTTTGTGCAGGTGGAGGAAAATTGGGTTCTGGTTTTGGGGTTGCAGTCAATCTCTTGGTCCTCCTGCGCTCCTCTGCAGTTTAAGTCCAGTCTGCTGTTTCTCCCACTTTCTTTCTGGCCCGGACATGCATCAGAAGACACAGCCTTATTAGATTACTATTGTTAGCGGTGTAAGTTCCCCAAGGCCAAACCTTTGACATCAGCTGGTGAGCTTAAATAAGTGGGTGTGTGAAAGTTTGAAAGATACGTGTGGAGATGTCTTTCCGCAAGCGTGCATTGGTTACTTATTGATAGTGCAGCACTCTCTTTTTCTCTTTTCTTACTCTTTTCATTGTGGAGTGAGGGTCTGTGGGGCCTCAGGAGGTGGGGGACCCTGGCAAACATGACACCCTCCAAACATTTGCAGGTGGCTTTGAGACATTTAACCCTTTCTTTGCAATGTACATATCTCCATCCCTCATGACTTTAGGGATCTTTTACACCTTGTTAAACTAGGCCACCCTTGGGCAATGCACATCATCTGGCTGTCATCTTGCACTGATGGAGACTCGTCCCAACCCATGAAAGGTCGAATTAAGCTGGAATGCAAAAACTGGTGATGTTAGAGAGTTAATCCTGTACTCATACCATATCCCAGCAGGTCCCTCTCTCTCCTTGAGTTGCACAAAGCTTTACAGTGAAAGGAAAGGCAGTGCGTAGTAACCAGGCGACATCTGTTTCAACATCTGGATCTTGTTGTAGACATTTCAAGATGGAGAAGAGGAAGTGGGATATAGAAGGTCTTTGATTTGGGTAGGACACTGATTTGAAGTCCCACTGCACTAGTGAAAAGGAGTACATCTCTGTCATTTTGAAAGGATGCTATTGTCTGGAATAAAAGAGGATTCATGATTTCTGTTCTTAAGTATTTGGGACCATTAAGATCTCACACTTGGTCGTACAAAGCAAACAAGCCCTGTCAGATCTACAGATGTGTGGCCAAGCCCAAAGAACACAAAAGAAGATTAGTGTCTTACCTATTTGCTGTCTGAACGACGTAAAAGAACAACCAGAACATTTCTCACTACTTTACCCTCTAAAGTTTACAGACTTTATGCAACTTCCAACATTCTGTTGTAGAGTAGAAAAAAATTATGGCAGAACCTTGGTTCTACCAATTGGTTGTTGATTGGAGTGGCAGATCTAAATGAAAGCTTGCAGTCAATTATAAAAAATGTGTGGGTTTTCGACGACTAAATGATTTCAGAAATCTGAGAAAAGCCTGTCATGGAAACATCACAAATTGTGACATTTTTAATTAAAAACGTATGCATGGATGAATTGTTCACAATAAGTCCCAAAAATGAAAATTCTGTCATTAATTATTCACCCTCATGTCGTTCCAAACCCGTAAGACCTTCATCCATCTCCAGAACAAAAAATAAAGTTTTTTCGATCTAAGAGGTAGTAAGGTAGAAAGGTAGTAAAGACATTGTTAAAGACTGACACGGAAGAGAAGAAATTTCTGAACAAAGTCGTAAAGTTTTCTTGTAGCTTCATACCATTATGGCTGAACCACTCATGTCACATGGACTATTTTAACAATGTCCTTACTACCTTTCTGGGCCTTGAACGTGTCAGTTGCGTTGCTGTCTATGCAGGGTCAGAAAGCTTTTGCATTTCATCACAAAAATCTTAATTTGTGCTCCGAAGATGAACGAAGATCTTACCAGTTTGGAACGGCATGAGAGTGAGTAATTAATGACAGAATTTTCATTTTTGGGTGAACCATCCCTGTAAGATGCATTCAGATGGGCAGGGTAAATTTCCATTTCATGTCGACTTCAAAGATAAATTCCTCTCTCTACAGAGCCGCACAAATCAAGTTTATAACACATGACAACATCACATGTATCAAATAAACAGCTTTTATTCCCCCAAGTCTTTATGTTCTCACATAGCATGACAGTGCAACAACAGAAAACTTCTGTGTCCTCTTTCTCAAGAGATCAGCTGTAGGAGAACGAGCTAAGAAACATCACTATGGTTTCTTTCCCTCAGTGTCTCTCCAGTGTCTAGTAGACGCTGAATAACAGACTGTGGTTTTCTAGCATGACCTCAATTGCACAGCTGACAAGCACACTCACACAAAACACATGACACGACAGCATTCAATTATGTCACAGTATCCAGCAATGCACCTAGGTTACGTTATGGAACAATTTAATTGAAAATGAAATTTTTATCATGTTGTTTCAGATTACTTACTTTCTTCCATTAAACACAAAACAAAGCAATGGAAATTCACCATATTTGTGATATTAAATAAAAATGTCCTTGGACTTTTCCAACTCTGGCCCTTTCTTACAATCGCCTGCAATCTACAATCTGCCTTTATCCAGTCAACAATCAAACCAAGACCCTACAATCATCCACGCAATGAAACATGGTCATAAGCATTGGTTTTTCATGCTATGCTATATAAATGAATTGCACAGCTCCACAGAATAAAGTCCAATGATTTTTAAAAGACTGTGGGTGAGGAGACAGAAAACTGTATTTCGTCATCAACATCTGGTCATCGACATCAAATGTCTTTTTGTGTTTGGTCCTGCAAAATCAGCTTGCGGTGAACTTAAATGATTGGGCCGCTATAAAGTGGTAAAGAAAAGCCAGAACTGCCTATCCATCATCTGTTTCTAACACATGGACAAAAGAACTCCCACAGTGTCTCTCTGTATAACTATCACATGGTCACCCCAGACCCTCCATTCCTCTGGAATGCTCGGTTGTCTGCCGGCAAATCTACTGTTTTAAATAAAGCACTCATTTTTAGTGCTAGCTCAGACTTGTGCGGAAAGATCTGTAGTTATGTTAAATGCAACTTCTTACGTGAAGGTGTGGTTTGGGATAGAGATGGGAGCAGATGGCTGGAAGAGGTAAAGAGGGAAAGAACCGACCAACTATTGGGCTTTTTATGATTCATCCAAGGTATGTCCTGAGCGGAGGAAGGGAATGAATGTTTACACCTAACTCAAATACTGGCTTGAATATGCGAACATCCCAGCTACACGGTATGCAAAAACAGTATGCCAAATGGGAAGAAAGTCAGACTGCTTAGTATTCATGATACAGCAGGTGAACCCGAATGACCTTCTGCATCCACCAACCAGCTGAGATTTAGAAGTATGCAGCCAGTGGATACTTTGATATCCAAAAAGGCTGAAAGATTAATTAAAAATGGTGTAGAACTGTGAATTGAGCAGTTCTTTTTAAGTTTGAGTGTTACAACATGTTCCTGAAACAACATCCTTGTTGATCCTGGATCAACATTCCAATCAAACAATCAGAATTAAGGAATAACTTTTCAGGAAATATCCATTTTAGGCTTATGATCAGGGTTAGGTGCTTCTACACTCTTGTTAATCAGCTATCATTTTCTTCTGATTTTAAAATTAAATTATAGGTAGGGTTTAGGGGTAGAGATTGGGTTAAGTCTATATTTTTGGACAGTAATGTTGATCCAGGATCAACAAAAGATGTTGATCACCATTGAAGTTTCTACACTCACCCGGTACGTTCAAAACTGATTTCAACTCAGCGTTTCTCTTTGTCCTTACGGTTGTCATACGTTTTCGACACATTATAAAGACAGTCGTGTTATTACAAAACTTTCACAAACAATTTCCTTCATCTCTACTATCCAACAGACCTATACAGCAGCTTGCTTTGGGTCGCGCATTGGCTATTGTTAAAGTACTGACGTAATCATAGCCGTGATCATCCCGAATTAAAAAACTAAATATCAAACATGTTTGATATTAATCAGGGCAGCCCCGATTTGTGAGCTAGCAGATCGGGAGGTCCAAGATTCAGTCATCGCCTCACATTACCAGAGGTGCTCAACAAGATTTCGTGGATAAATCGGCCTAAAACTCCTGTAGTGTGAGCCCAGCTTAAAAAGTACCATTTTTTTGTGTGTTTCTTGCTTGTAGGCCTACATTACCTGACAAGAACGTGGTTAAAGACCATGTACAGATGGTTTGCACTTATGTCACGATTTGGTCAGTTACCCAGATGTGCGGCCATACTGGCAATACTCAGATGTAAACAACAGCATGAAATGCATGGTTAATGTATTACTAAATAGGTTGTTCTGCTAATTTATGCTGTCTAAACCATGGAAAATGATGTGGAAGCTGCTAAATCATATAGAGAAGAACAAGAAAGGGCAATATTTTGACAAACTAAAGTTAATAGGTGGTAAAGATACGTATGAGCAGTATTAATTAAGATATTAGCCTAATATTTCACCTACCTGACTGGAAATGATGAGAACAGACATTAAAGTTGACAGATTTTTGCCCTGGAAATCCTGATTTAGTGTAGCCAACCACACGTCTTTTGTTCCTCAGACAGTTTTTTGCACTTTCTCCTTAATTTGTTATCATTTTTGGCAGTCTATAGTACCCCAAATGTTTTTCCTGGTCTGACCGATTAGTACAGCCAAAAACATGACAATAATGAACCATTTTCAGCAGCAATAATCAGCAAAATATGCGAGTTTCATTCGGTTCAGTGCCACCAATACGGCCAACGTGAAAACACTATTTATTCTACACACTTGTATACTTCCTCTAGTGTTATGAAATTCAGTATGTAGTCTGAAAGTTTGAAAATTTGATTGCAGACTGAGATTTATTGTTAAAACTGCTTCAATAATCCATGCTAAAGCCCTTAACAATTTTTATAGGATGTTCTGATATGTTCTTACTTTTGGCTGCAGTATTAAGTTAAAGGTTTCTTGCAATGCATTGCCACAAAAATAGCACCTCTACTATTCAAAAGCCTTTTCATCTTACAATCACTATGTTTATATCCATAGCCTGTACTTCGGCTAGAGACATCAAGAGAACACATTTCCTACAGGAAGTGGTTCTGTCATCATGGCTCTGCTTCAAACAAAGCAAAACTCACAGAACTTTGTCTGTCCACAAGTTTGGCTGAGAAGCCAGAAAAGAGGAAGATGGGGAATAGATTCATACCACAAGTTTCTTTCCATCCCAGACAGCAGGACAGAGAAATGGAAATCTACATGAGCCAAGCTGGAAGATCAACAACGAAGACGAACATAACAAAAAATTATGTAGCTTGCCTGTGTGTTACGGGAAGTGTTTTGGATTTACTATCATTGATCCTAAAAGCTTTATGACTTCTGATATCTACTGAAGATTTCCTGTGATGTATTATTTGATTTGAATCATGTGTATAATACTAATGTATTAATCTCTACATATGACCTCATTATCAGGATTGATACCATCCGTATCCCTTCACACATGTAAGAAATCTGGTTTATTCAAGTAAAGATGAACAAACTGCTTTAGTATTTTTAAAACAAAATAAAACAACAAATCAGGGAAGTTACAACTTTTACAACAGTCTGCCAAAGTAAACCTTGTGGTTCAATGATTTGACTAACATTGTGATGATGTGAAATGGTGTATTGAATACATAAAAAAAAAATAATAAATTTTGTTTACCATAGAAATGAAAACAATCACTGTTACAAAATAAGATGAACTGCATGCAGATAAAATATGGTATAAATGTTGGCAGAGTTTAGAAATTCAAGCTGATACTGATTTACTATTAATACAACATTTTGGCACTGAAATTCCTCAGTTAAATATTAAACAACCTTTATATTTGCTTTAGATTCAGCACATTCACTCAGTGTCCAGCAATTTCAATTTTTTCAGTTTTGCGTGCATTTAAATGTCAGTTGAATTCTAGATATTCTTCAACATTGCTGCACGTTTATATACAATTAGATAGTTATTTTCCATAACTTGTGCTCTAAACAATCTAATTTCCTTACCGGCAGGCTTATTAATAACATGATTACAATTTTGAATGAGTAAGGTATTTAACATGCGGAAATATTAAGATGCAGTTAGTGACATCCTATAGAGTGCACAACTGGACTATTCACAATTTGCACACGTGTCTCTCTTTAGATAGGAATATATAGTCTATTTCGACTACTACTCTTTATACAGTATACAAGGCTGATATTTTATGTGCAGATTTTCAAGATCCCAGACTACTGGTGCCCATTTTTTCATACAGATGTGTTTTAGAGAGAAAATATTGTCGTCAGCGTGCATGTAACCAGATGTGCTTGCCGGGATCATGATTAAAGACGTGCAGATGTCAATCAAAGTGTCTAAAAAGAGCAACAGCCTTAATTTGATTGATAAACTACTGGCGGGATGTGACTCTAATCAAAGATGATCTCTGAAGCCTGGCGTAGGCAGTTAGCCGTGTCGTCTGGCATACTGCTGTGTGTGATGTTGTTTCCATCCAAGCGCAGGGTCCTCAGTCTAGAGTAGTTGACCGGGGAGCTGAACTTGCAGATATTCGTCAGGTCGAACTCTGAAGAAACAAAAGTGATAATGGTATTAAAAAAAACAT
Source organism: Labeo catla (assembly GCA_012976165.1). NCBI lineage: Eukaryota > Metazoa > Chordata > Actinopteri > Cypriniformes > Cyprinidae > Labeo > Labeo catla. The sequence goes on from VONZ01000120.1 coordinate 1,150,861, forward strand.
TCAAAATATTACCTGACCACATGGCGAAAATGTACCTGTGGGAACTTTTTCTTGCGTACCAATAAGTACATATCACTGCAGTTTCCAAAGGAAATGACCACTAGAGGCAGTAAAACAACGAGCACTTGTGTTTCGCTTACCGAACGTACTCGGTATCTCAGCCGGCACAGAATTGTACTTAGGATGCGGGATCCTCGGGTACAAATCCCGTGATAAACACGACTCACAATGAAAGAGCTAAAAGATTGAGAAACAAGCTAAAACGGCATGCTTGCGATTGCGTTTTTACGTCACATTTGCTTTTGTTTATACTATCGGGTAGGTTTAGGTGTAGTGCAGATGGTACGTTATTTTAAAACATCACCGACCATTATAGTTAAGGCGCCACTCAATGGAGATTTCAAGTCAGAACTGTGATTACATGTACAAAACTAACGTCACATAAAACGTACCATATGTACGTTCATCCGTTGGAAAAAATCGTACATTCTTTTAGTGCCCTTAGTGGACATTTCACTTTGAATATGTCACGAAACATACATGGTGGTATGTATTTCGCATTTTGCCGGCACAGAATTGGATTTAGGATGCGGGATCCCTGGGTACGAATCCTGTGATAAACGCGACTCACGATGAAAGAGCTAAAAGATTGGAAAACAAGCTAAAACGGCATGCTATCGGGTCGGTTTGTTCATACTACCATGTAGGTTTATGTGTCGCAAATGGTACGTTATTTTAAAACGTCACGAGCATTAGAGTTATAGCGCCACTGAACGGACATTTCAACGTACCATATGTACGTTATTCTGTTCTGGGGAAAAAACAAACACTCTTTTAGCGCCACTCAGTGGACATTTCACTTTGAATATGTCACGAAACGTACATTGCTATATGTATTTTGCATCTTGCAAAAACGTACAGGTACGTTTTCGTCATGAGATCAGGTAGAAATTAGATTTCACACGAAATAAGTACATATCACTGCAGTTACCAACAGAAATGAACACTAGAGGCGGTAAAACAGTGAGCACTTGTAATTGTTTTCGTACACAGCTCCATGTGTTTCGCTTTCCGAACGTAACTAGGTCGCTCGGTATCTCAGCCGGCACAGAATTGGACTTAGGATGCGGGATCCTCAGGTACGAATCCCGTAATAAACATGACTTACGATGAAACAGCTAAAAATCAAAAATCAAGCTAAAACATGTTTGCAATTGCGTTTTTACGCAGGTTAGTGCAGATGGTACGTTATTTTAAAACGTCACCGAGCATTATAGTTAAAGCGCCACTCAATGGACATTTCAAGTCAGAAGTTTGTTTACACGTACAAAACCAATGTCACATCAAATATGTTATGACGATACGTATTTTGCTTCTTGCGAAAACATTCCCATAGGTACGTTTTCATCATGAGATCAGGTTGGCAAAATCTGTAGCTCAAACAGAAACAGAGTAAAACTTACTGTTTATCTCGTTGACTTGCAGGTAGAGGTGCTCGAGCGATTCGTTGATCTCGGGGATGGTCTTCAGCTTGTTAAAAGACAGGTCGAGCTCGAGGAGAGAGGACACGTTGAACACACCTGCAGGGATGCCAGAGTCCACCAGCTTGTTGTGAGAGACACGCAGGTACTGCAGGACCGGGAGCTTGGCCAGGTAGCCACCAGGAATGCTGTCGATTTCGTTATTGTCGGCGTAGAGCATCAAAAGCGAAGCTGGAACTCCCGAGGGAAGCTTCTTGAGCTTGTTCTCGCTCACGTCCAGCAGAACCAGGGACTTCAGGCCTTTGAAGGCACCCGTGACGCTCTCGGTGGTCAGCTTGTTCTTGGACAGGTGGAGGGTGGTCAGGTTTTCCATCCCAGACAAGGTGCCAGCAGGGAACGAGCTCAGACGGTTGTCGATCAACTTCAACTCATCCAGAGACTTCGAAAGAGGACTGGGGGGTTTGGTCAGCTTGTTATGACTGAAGAGGAGCTTCTCAAGTTTGGTGAGTTTATCAATGGTACCAGACTGGATCTTGTCGCTGGTGATGTTGTTGTGGTCGAGGATGAGCCAGCGAAGGTCGGTGACGTTATCGAACACGCCGGCCTTGATCTCCTCAATGTAGTTGTTCTGCAGGTAGAGGTATTTGATGCCTGTCGGCACGATAGGGATGAACTTCAAGTTGCGGTCGTTGCAGTACATGGCTGTGGGGAAGCTGATGGGACATTCGCACTCCTGGGCGCAAGTGGGAGACGATACTCCCTCCAGTGGTGCGGAGGGCACATAGTATTCGTCATAGTAATCGTATTGAGCCAAACTTTGACATAGCAGTCCAGCCAACAGGAAGAAGCCAAGAGCAAACATGGCTGCACAACTCAGTCAAATGGAATCTAGAGAAGAGAAGAAAAGAGAAAAGAAGAGAAAAGAAGAGGGTAGTGGTTAACATGGTTACATAAGAGGCTATATTGGAATGGGTCAAAAAAAAAAGTTTAAGAATAACAGAACTTTCAACGCTGAACCTCAGACATAAACAAAAGCCAGAGACATTCTTCTAATGGAAATTGATGACTACATGCGCAAGAATGCAAATAGGCCCAGACAGCCGTTCCTCCTTTTGCAAATTAGACCCACATTGCTTATGTGGAGATCCAAGTTTATCTCAAGTTACATTAACCTTACCTCATACCTATATCTCGCTTTGTCTTTGCATGCAATGCTGAAGAGTTATTGAACTGGAAATAAATAATGCAAGAGTGCTTTTATAATACTGACTTATCAGTTAACATTTCATGAAAGTTTAATAAAAAGAAGAATAAATGCATGGAAGTATTTGTGCATAAAAATGCATGGAAAATGCTTACTGCATAATCTTTCACAATATAAGAATCAAAGCATGCAATAATTCTATTAGCTCATGCATTTTTAATAATAAACAACATATTTTTCAATAACGCTTTGAATAAAATGCATGCATGCAAGCTTTTCAAACATCACCAAGCTGAATATCCGCAATATGGTAATGCTTTTTCTTCAGTCCGCCCCAAAAATCTTCAGCATTGCATGCAAAGACAAAAATCTGCCAAGCAGATTTTTAATAATCTCATCCAGACAGAACAAAAGTGAGCATGATGCTAGATATCCTTACCTTCCTGCTTCTCTTTCTGTGCACGACTTCAGGTAGAGTTGTGTGCGGCCCGAGGACTCTGGAGAGAAAGAGTAAGGGAGGGAGAAAGCAGAGAGTGAGAGAGAAAAAGAGAGAGAGACACTCAAGCCAGACCTTAGTCGCCCAAGATTGATAGAAAACAGCAGTCAGGCGGTTCTAGTGTGTAGATGTCAGCAGTTGTTCACTGAGAAACATATGGATTCTAACAAGGTTCAGGTGTAGCAGTGCAGTTTGGGACATGTAGTTCTTCATGGGACACAGAAAGGAGTAAAGGCTCACTGGGGAGGGTTTGCAAAATATATATACCTGTATAGTCGCCACACACACACACACACACACTTTTCCATGCCGTCCTTTCCGAACAATCCCACAAAACAATTCGGCTATTGTGTGTGAGACACAAACAAGTCTACAAACACCTTCACCGCAGGTTCCGTCATAACCGATGTTAAGCATTCCTCATAAAAATAAACAATACAAAGGTTAATGAAACTATTTGGAAAATCGTCCACAAAAAAAAAAAAAAGAACGAAAGAAAGAAAATTGGCTATTTGCGATGGCAGCTGCCTGCTATTAGACTACTGGGCTGTAAAAAAAAAAAAAGACTTGGAAAAATTGACCAAATAAGAGGGTAGTGGGCCAAACCAGACTTACATAACCTTGTTGACTATCGGAGACTGAACGGAGAGTGTATCCAATTCTTAACAGCTGGTAGATTGTATATCATCAAATGGTGTGCCATCTTTTAATCTTAAGCCTCATGAAATCCAGACGGCTTCTGGTCTGGCTGTGGTCGTGGACTTGTGTGATGGGAAGCTTGCACATGGGGCTGTATGTCATGAGGGATCTAGGAAAGATGGTGCTGATTGCAGGTCAGTTGGGTTTTAATAGCACACACTGGCTCTTAGGAATGCAGTAAAGTCAGGAAACCAGATGAGAGCCGACCTGTGTAAGCCTCGTGTGTATCGGAGGAGCTGAGATTTTGTACTGTCTTGGATTACTACTGCAAATTCAATAAAGAAGGTGAAGATAAAATCTGCACAGCAAATGGAAAAACAAAATAATAAATAATAATTAATATAAAAGAATTAAATAAATCATCTATGGCATCTATGGTCATCATTTTACATAAGTGTATTCACTTATTATTACATTTTATTAATATACATAGTATGTTATTATACTAAGATGTTAGGGTGTTGATTCAAAATAAAAGTTAAATTAAATTAAATTAAATTAAATGATGTAAGGTCAGTTGTCATCATTTAAATGTCAGGTTTACTGAAAGTGTTGATTCAAAACAAAGATAATTAAAATACTAAAAATAACATAAAATAAAATTATAAAATAAAAATAAAAAAAATCATTTTACTTAAAGATCTCAGGTTCAGTTAGAGTGCTAATTTAAAACAAAGTATAAAACAAAATAAAATTAAATTAAATTAATACGTTTGACCAAATTAATCATATAGGGTCAATGATCATCATTTAAATGTAAAGTTTACTGAGAGTGTTGATTCAAAATAAACTAAATTAAAATAAAATAAAAGAACTTAAATTAACTTAAATTAATCATGTAGGGTCAATGATAATTACTTAAATGTAAGTTTCACTGCCAGTGTTGCTCCAAAAATAAAATAAAATAAAATAAAATATTTAATAAAAAACATAAAATAAAATAAATCATGTATGGTCGATGATACTTAAATCAATACATCAATTTACTTAAAAGATGTCAGGTTCAGTTACAGTGCTTAAATAAAATAAAATAAAATAAAATAAAATAAAATAAAATAAAATAAAATAAAATAAAATACAAGAATCATGTAGGGTCAATGATCATCATTTAAATGTAAGGTTCACTGCAAGTGTTCCTCCAAAATAAAATAAAATAAAATAAAATAAAATAAAATAAAATAAAATAAAATAAAATAAAATAAAATAAAATAAAATAAAATAAAATAAAATAAATCATGTAGGGACAGTGATCATCGTTTAAATGTAAGGTTCACTGCAAGTGTTCCTCCGAAACAAAATAAAATAAAATAAAATAAAATAAATCATGTAGGGTCAGTGATCATCGTTTAAATGTAAGGTTCACTGCAAGTGTTCCTCCAAAATTAAAATATAATAAAAGAAAAGAAAAGAAAAGAAAAGAAAAGAAAAGAAAAGAAATCAGGTCAGTGACCTTTATTTTACTTAAAAGATGTCAGGTTCAATTACAGGGCTGATTTACAACAAAGTATAAATAAAATAAAATAAATGAAAAAATAATAAAATAAAATAAAATAAAATAATTACTGGGAAATAAAATGACAAATTGAAACAAATAAATCCTTTAAACATATGTTACAAAAAAAAATTGGGCAAACATATTCGAGAAACAAGAGTCTCTCTCAAGATTCAAACACTAGTTACATACTTCAGCACCACGGCATGTTATAGCATGCACGCTAACTGCAAGGCCACAGATCTAACACCGTTGGGTGGTCTTCAACTGCTCTGGATTAATCTGACTGCTGCAGTGCTCATACCTGTCCCATACCAACAGCGCTATGACCTTATCACCCATTCCTCATCTGTCCTGTCCCCTGCAGCTCACCCCTACACTCACTCCACTCATCTGTCAGGCCTGTAGGGCAAGCACATGCTGCTGAGCTCATGTTTGGACATTAGGGATGAAGTTATGCAGCAGAGGCAGGTCAGGACAAACATGTGCAGCTGTACCTGATGCAGGTATGTGAGCTTTACAGTTGCATTCAACATGCAAAAATGCAGGCTAATTGAAAAAAGCACTTTTTTTTTAGATGAAATTAGCACATTACCACATACTGGTATTTCAAACACACCCCTAGACATATGAGCCAGGTCATTTATTACACTTTACATGCTCACTAGTCTTAACTGGTGGAAATTAGCTTTGGTTGAAGTACTGTTATTTTAGTATCACTGGGATGCAATTATAATTTTTATGGTAACACTTTACAATAAGGTTCATTAGTTAACATTAGTTAACTACATTAGTTAACATGAACTAAGAATGAACAATACTTCTACAGTATTTATTAATCTTAATGTTAAATTAAACATTTACTAATGCATTATTAAAATCAAAAGTTGCGCTTGTTAACATTAGTTAATACATTGTGAATTAACATTAGGATTAATAAATACTGTAATAAATATATTGTTCATTGTTTATTCATGTTAATTAATATATTAACTAACATTAACTACAAGAAGCTATTTGTAAAGTGTTACCCCTTTTTAACATTTTGAATTTTTATATTTTGTTTTCATTTTAATTTAGGTTGAAGTTTTAGTAATTTTGGTAATAATAGTTTTATTTAATTAGTTATGTATATATATATATATTTTTTTTTTAGTTTTTTTTTTAAATATATTTAGATTGAGTTATTTACATTTTATTTAAGTTAAAAATGAAACTAATTGAAACTGAGAAATGCTGCCTTTTTATAAAAAAATATAAAATATAACAATATATTTTAAATACATTTTATTTCAGTTAAAGTTTATTTTATTTTGAGGAATGAAATACAATGTAAAATGTTGGATATTTTAAAATAAAATGAATGTAAAAATGACAAATTGGTAAAAAAGAAAGACCTATTTAAAAAAAAATAAAAATTATTTGATAAAATAATAAATAATAAATTTAAACCAATAAATCATGTAGGGTCAATGATCATCATTTTTCTTAAAGATGTCAGGTTTAATCACAGTGTTGATTTAAATAAAATAAAATAAAATAAAATAAAATAAAAAATCATGTAGGCCCAGTGATCTTCATTTAAAAGTAAGGCTCACTGAGAGTGTTGATTCAAAACAAAACAAAAAAACAAAAAAACAAAAAACAATTTTTCTTAAAAGATGTCAGGTTTAATCACAGTGCTGATTAAAATAAAATAAAATAAAATACAATACAATTTAAACATGTTGGATTTCTTAAAAGAAAAAGAAATGTATAAATGACATTGATAAAAAAGAAAGAACAAACAGAAAACAAAAAGAAAAACAGATGTAGTTTTACTGTAACTTTTTTTTTTAAATGTTTTTATAAAGCTAAAAGAATGAATTTTGCCAGAACCACCATATGTATGATTTTATTTTGATTTTGAAAGTTACTTTTTTCTTATTTTCCTTATGTACATCTGAGTGTTGTTATTTAGATATTGTTTATAACATTATTAGTAATTTTGTGCGTACAACATTGCCATAGCGGTTGGAAAAGCTAATTTTAATGACTATCATGTGACTTTTTATTGTACCACCTTTATTATTATCAATATATGAATAAATTATAATTAAATGACAAATACAGTAGTAAATAGCCTGTTTATTACCAGCCCAGCTTGAGTACTGACGTTAAGTATTTTGTAAGGGTATTCTGCTGTCCAGCTGTGTTCTCACTGTCTTTCCTGTCTGGACATTGACACACGGAAAGTCAAAACCTCAGCATCCTGAAGATGGCTGGAAAGATTCTCCACACCATTTCCACGAAAAGCTCCAGCATTTACCAACTCTGGAGTTTTTGCTGAGCGATTTGTCTGCTTGAGGATTTCGATCATTTCCTTGTTTCATCTCACCTACATGTTTACAATGACGTTAGCGGATACATTCCCTCGGCCGTCAAAACTACGCACAGGAAAGTCCACAACTGTGTCTGTGTCTTGTTTTCTGACAGAACCTGACATTTCCAGTCCAGTTTTTCGTAATTTCCAACCTCCGTTTTTTCCTGGCCTGGAAGCTTCTGAGACACACAAATATATTTGTGGAAAAGGATTATATTGTGATCCTAAGTAAATTAAACCACGTTTTATGAATCTATCAAAAAGCTCATTCTTGTCAACAGCTTTATAATGTTTCCTCTCTTTAGCTTAAGTTACTATTTCTACTTGATCTGACAGGTTGCTTCAGTCATACTAACATCTGCAGAGTTTGGTTTCAAAACATTATAAAACCATTTTGATTCATTTTGAGTAAAAATGTGTTTTCTTTACCAAGAAAGTGGCTCGATGAAAACCACTATTTTCTGTTTCAGACTTTCACATAGCATATTTAAATTATAATAACATGAAAATTTTAACTCAAGATTTTAATTTTTAGAGATTTATCATAAAAACTGATTATTCCCCCCCAAAATGCAATAAATCCATCAGGGCTCTATGCTTACTTTTCTTTTTAGGAGCATTAACTTAAAATTTAGGATCACAGTCAACATTTTAGGAGCACCTTCTAATTAATAATCAAAAAATCTGATCAAAAATTAGCCCAATACAAAGTGATATTTGACTCCTTAAAGTGAATTAGAGGGGATTTTTTAACTTTATTAAAAGTATGTCAGTCATCTTTTATGTCAGTTTTTTTTTCCCATATATTTTATAAGCTTTTTAAAATTTCTAATTAAAACAGCTGAATAAGTTACCAATCAAATGAAATCAGTATTAACAAAATTAATTTGTACTACAGAGGCGGCATAGACGAACACAAAAGTGACTTGTAGGTGTATTTTCATGTTTAACGAGGCTCAGAGGTGGCATGCGTGCAATCAAATTCATAAATTCATGTTGAGATTAATGTTTTAAGTAAAACATTTTGAATATAGGAATATTAAATGATTTATATAACTGAAAAGAAGATACGTTAAAAATTAAACGAAAACTGCCAGTAGGTGGCAGTTTTAATTACTGAATCATATCATTCGATTCCTTCGAACGGCTGATTCATTCGGGAATAAAGAATAGGGAATTGATTCATTGACTCACTAGATCCGTTTAAAAACGCGCGTTCATTCATAACGGAAACACCGCTGCGTTTGAATAGAGATGCGCAGTAGCTCAGTTGTGACTTTGTTTCGACGAAACAGAGCAAACCAGGCAATAGTGTTATAGTCAGACAATGTTAGTCACTTAATATTAACTTCTTGTTCATTTAAGTGTTGTATTAAATCAGTATCTCATTTACAAACTCCCTTAAAATCATTAAAAGGTGTCACTTATCTTAGTTTATAGGTTCTCACAAAGTTCATTATAATCGACGAAGCTCTCTACACTGCACAGTGAGTCTCTTATTTACACTCTCTCTTCATTTTGTTTATGAAAGGATTCGTCAGATATTGTCTGTGATACGTTACCCAACGTTGAAAACTAGGATGAGGGGTGTATTCAAAGCGCCGCCTTTACTGTTTACAATGCGGGAAATGCTGCGCTGTGATTGGCTGAGCGGATGTATTGTATTTTGCAGGAGAAATAGGGAGAAAACATGACAGAATAACACGGCGGATATCGCATTTTGCGTAGAATTAAAAACTGCCTTTTTAACATTGACCAGACGCTGATTTTAGCAGGAACTCAATTTTGTAAAAATTCGAACCAAACTCTTCATTTTTTCCACCTTGAATAAAATGAGTTTCATCTTGTTTTCTGCTAGATGATTATGGAGCTGAGACATTACTCACTAAATTATATCTGAGGACTACCTCATATGGTTCCCATTACAATACATGTCTTTGTCAGCAATAAACAGTTTTTGCCACACACAATTTACAGTTTTTTTTTTTTATAAGGGCAGAGAGAGATGACTAATGAAAACAAATGAAAAACGCTCCAAAACTTTTCAATGTGGCTTATATTTACAGTGATACAGAGTAGCAAATAGTAAGCTCACAAAACTAAGAAAGTCGCTTCATTTATTATTTAATGCTTTTATAAACCGGTACTGATGTTAAACCCTTAACTATTACATATTTAAGATGATGCTACATTAATCATAGCTATTAAAGTCACAATCAGCACTTAAATCTAGAGACATTAAATATATATTATGTATTTGTAATGGTTTTGCTGGCAAAAACAACATTGTGAATCTAGCTATGATTCAGAGTTTTTTTTGTAGACTAATGTGATGATTTTGTCTAGCATGAATGTGTTAAAAAAGAAAGAAAAAAAAGGAGTTGACAGATTCCATCTATTTTCATGAATCAGTTTAAACTATGAATTTCACATGAATCAGTTCAAAATCAATTAAATTAAAGAAATGATTTGTTTGAGTCATTAAACTATTTTAGTAAAAATATAAGTATGTACTGCTGATTATTTTTGTGCATTTTATAGGTGAAATCAAATTAAAATACTTTTTTATTAAATTTACATTTAAAAATAAAAATAAATAAATAAATAAATAAATAAAAAGACTTTAGAGTTGATACAATCCATCTATTTCCGTGAATCAGTTCAAACTATGAATTTCACATGAATCAGTTAAATGAAATCTGAATTAATTAAAGTCAAAACTGAATGAATCAGTTCAAAACGGAATCATTCAAACTATGAATTTCACATGAATCAATTAAATCAAATGAATCAGTTAAATTCAAAACTGAATGAATCAGTTCAAAATGGAATCAATTCAATTCTAAACTGAATCAATTCCATTAAAAAAACGATTTGTTGAGTCATGAGTCATTAAACTATTTTAGTAAAAATATAATTATACTGCTGTTTAGTTTTGTGCATTTTATAGGTGAATGTAAATGAAAATAAGTTTTTTTAATTTACATTTAAAAACAAAAAAATAAATTTAAAAAGACTTTAGAGTTGATACATTCCATCTATTTCGGTGAATCAGTTCAAACTATGAATTTCATATGAATCAGTCAAATCAAATCTGAATCAATTAAATTCAAACTGAGTCATAAATAAAAACTATATTAAAATATTTTAGTAAAAATATATGCAATTATACTGCTGATTAGTTTTGTTCATTTTATAGGTGAATGCAAATTAAAATACATTAAATATTCATGCTTATTTAATAAAAATGTGCATTGATGATTTTCAGTAGGATTTATAATGCATTTTATTTGTGTGCAACATATCTGAATCTATTCAGCTGTATTTATGTTAGCTCTGAAATATAACAAAAATAATATAGTATATAATATATAATTATATATAACTACTTATTTATACTTATAGTTTTTACATTTTTTAAGTTATATAACCCACCTGTACTTAAAACTTAATGGGTGTTTTGGATAAATTAGTGTCACAAAAATGTTAGCAAAAGGCTGAAAATGTCTGAATGAACAAACAAAAAAATAATACATTAAATATGAATATATAAAAATAACTATATATATTTTTTTATTTATGTTTATATATATAGAGAGAGAGACACACACACACACACACACACACACACACAAACACACACATTTATACATAATATTTATCATTTTTATAATCTTTGTATTTTTAATATTTTGTCATCTTTGTAAACTCTTGGTGTTTGGTGCAAATTGGTGTCACTGAAATGTCTTAACTGGTGCTGTTTTAGAACAATATGTTCACTTTGTAAACCTGCTGTCAGCTAGAGGCATTCAGAGTCAGTTTGGACACAAATAGTCAAGTGTTGTGTGATCCTGAGGCGGACAAATGCACCTCAGACACCTCAGTGCTGAGCCTCACATTGGCAAACACACACTCTCACACACACATGGTTGCACATGTGCCACAGACGGCTGCGAGGGTAATTTCAGACCTTGATATATCCACTTAATATAATACCGGCAAGCTAGTTAAGATGTCACAGCTCACACATACTTGCACGCTGCAGACGCATGTGCGACTGAGAGCTGATCAAAGCTCACACTCAGGGTTTCAGCACTGTCCTATACTAAGTCTATGACGTCACTTCTGTGATGATCTGACGCACAACGCATCAGTTCTTATTGTGACACAAATGAGTTAAAGTGCTGATTTTAAATTTGCATTACGCTCATGTGTGAGCGTTCTGGTTTATATGTGGTACATATGTTACCCTGGTCCACAAAAACAATACATTGTATGGGTCAAAATGATCAATTTTACATTTATGCCAAAAATCATTAGGATATTATGTAAAGATCATGTTGTATGAGGATATTTTGTAAAGTTATTAACACAAATATATAAAAACTTAATTTTTTATTAGTAATACGCATTGCTAAGAACTTCATTTGGACAACTTTAAAGGCGATTTTCTCAATATTTAGATTTTTTTGCACCCTCAGATTCCAGATTTTCAAATAGTTGCATCTCAGCCATATATTGTCCTATCCTATCAGTTTAAAAAAAATGACCCTTATGACTGGTTTTGTGGTCCAGGGTCACTTATGTGTATAATGACATGGGTACTACAACATAAACACGGTTTATGAGGACACTTCCTGTGTCTCCGTAAACCAGAAGGGTTAAAAAACATACTAAATGGTGTTTTATGAAAAACAAAAATTGCCAGTAGTTTCATGTGAGAGGTAGGTTTAGGTGTAGAGCAATAGAAAATACACCTAAACAGTAGAAAAACCATTATGCTTATGGAGAGTCACCATAAACCACATATGCAAGAATGTGTGTGTGTAACTGTTTTTAATAAAAAAAACAATAGTTTTTTTTGTATTATTTACATAATATTTTACTATTTATTAAAAGTATTTTTTTAATATTTTCATTTAAATTTAAGTGTCACTAATTTGACGTGCTTATATCACTTTTAGTTTTTTAATAACATTTTAATTTATTTCAGGTTTTAGTCATTTTAGCACTTCTATAAACTAATTTAAGTATTTCAGTCTAACAATACTTTTATATTTTTATATAATACTTTTATATTTTATTTCAGCTTTATTTTTCATTTTTGTTAACAATATTTGTGTTTGTTTTTAATATAAAAATTGCAACTTCATATCTCACTTGTAGACTATTATAGTATATTTTTTAAATTAAACTTTAATTAAACTCTATTTCAGTTTTAGCACTTCAACTGTATTCCAATTAGTTGTCAAGACATATTTTTTTTAATTGTCAATTGAGTTTAAGTTTAAATTTTCATTGAATATTTATATTTTATTTCAGCTTTATTTCAGTTAACTTTTTTTTGTTTCAGTTAACAATAACAAAACTGCTGTTTTATATGCTACAAGTGCCTTTATTTCACAATAATCTTTTTATTTGCTTGCTTTAAGATATATAGATAGATAGATGATAGTAATTTTATGTAGATATATGATTGTGGGTGATATTTATACTTCATAAATCCACAACACAAATAGGCCTAATAAACACAAAAATAATGGTCATCTTAATAATTGCATTTAATTAAATAACATTATTTTACTTATATTATATTGTATATTCTCCTCTGTGAGCCTCCTCTGCTGTCCTCCTTAAGTTTTACCTTTAAACTTGTCCCTCAAGTAAGAGGAGACGCTTTAAACTGCTACAGTTGTTAAATATACCACCTCTCACACACTTAGCTCTCTGGCACACACACACATTCATATATTTACACATACACAATCCCACACTGTGTCCTCTCCATCTCGCTCTCTCTCTCTCTCTCTCTCTCTCTCTCACACACACACACACACACACACACACACACACTTGAGTTCTGGATAAGGAGCTTAATTATTAAAGCTCATATGAACTGAGAAAACTCAAAATCGTGCAGCACAAAGTAATCCACAAGGGGGCACCAGAGAGAAACGAGAGAGAACCTGGTGGATATATTATGAAATAAAAAAACCCACCTGCGTGTTATAATACATTTACATCACTTCTGTATAGATTTGAATAGTGGAATGTTTAAAATGATTTCTTTATTAGTTAATGTCCAATGTCTTGCCATTTTAATGCGTTTGTCATAGTTGATTAAACAAGTTACCTAAGCCGAAAATAATCTTAACTTATATTTTCAAGTTTTTCGATTCCACCTTTTGAAGCGCCTGATTCACAAGCCTACATTGCCTAGAGACTTTGTCATTATCAAATCAGGAAATTATATAATTTTTTTTTTCATCTTTACAAAGACTACTATTAACTAACATCCTACCAGCTAATCCCTGTGTTTAAAATGGCTCATAACTATTTTTTAATTTCCATAAAGTCTGTTTACGGTCAACCCAAAAACCGCATTTGTCTACAGCGGTGACTCTGAGATGACGCAACTGCGACTATTATTTTTAAAACCTGCTATTTCCATATCAGAGTAACAAGAATAATGTTTCAGTTCAAAATAGAAAACTGAAATGAATTAAAGGAAATGAAACCACACAATTAAAAATGACTTAATGTCTTATTGCTAACTTAATTCCTTTCCTGTTTTCTGTTTTAGACACAATAAAATGCCCACATGAAAGGCTCTGGAAAACTTTGTTCCTTAGATTGACCTTGAAGTGGATCTCAGAATGTGCTTTAACACTTTAAAAAATATATATAACCACCCTTTTTTATAAAAAAAAAAAAAAAAACGCGGACGTTAGTCCATGAGTGAGACTTCCGGTTCATTATGAACGAGAAGAATAACAAAGTGAAGTAAACGGTAAAACTGTTTGCACTACAAACCAGTGTGCTCATAATTAAGATAACACATTAATAACATGGTAAGACACACTAATTTGCAATATCAAGCTTTAAAACGAGCTATTTTGTGCAGCTAAAAATAGCTGGACAAGGATGAGACCGGAAGCCAGCGCCCACTCTGACGGGAATCAAAAGGTGGATAATTTTGTGTTTAGTGTGAACTAATGGTTGTATAATTCACATTAACGACACAAACACCGCTTTGTTTGACACCGAAACCAGAACTAGCACCCAAATGTGACATTTTACCGTAGTTCTTCAAGGCCTTCTGTGACTGTAGCATCCATCATAGAAAGTTTGTCCTGTGTGCTATTTTGAGGCATCGTTCGGGTTTCATTTACCTGAAAACCAACCCCACGCCCGAACAAACCCAGTGAAAGTTCCCAGAAAGCACGGTGAGAGATTTGACTGTTTATTTGGTTCAAGACACCTGTGTAGGAGCCCTCAATTGACCAGAGAGAGAGAGAGAGAGAAAGAAAGAGAGAAGAAAGGGGATTACCTTTATTGCCGATATATTAAAGTCCAAACTACTGTAAGTGCTTGTGCTTCAAAGCATTGATAGGATTCTTTTATACAGCATTTATATACAGCGTCTATACAAGAGACATTCATGACTCTCATGAAAGCAGGAGGTGTCCATGTCCGCCGTCTCCCTCCCGATCCTTCCAGACTGAAACACAGACGATCAACAAAACACGAAAGAAACACACGTACAAGCTCGCACATAACACGGCAGTCACCAGTAGAAAAAGCATGCGTATAGGTTCGGGAATCGCGTTTCGTCATAATGACAACATAGTTTATTCTACATCTCGAAGCGCTATGTTCACCTGGGTAGAGCAGACGGGATCTGAGGAAACGAATGAACACAAATGTCACCAAAACATCTGCGTTAAATAGCCCAACTTCCTGTTTTAACAGCACAATCTGAACTAGCACTACATGGAAAGTAATAACTGAGTACATTCTAGCATACAAGCTCTTGTTAATGGCACTGGCTGACATGTGTTAACCCCTTGCTGCCCGCTCCGCAGGCCAGCGAAGAACATAGAAGAACATGGCTTAGGTCCAGAAGATCCAAAGTGACCTTCGAAAAAGGTGATGTGCGCTATTGGATATTCTAAGTGGTCATGGCTTTACTTTCTTTATTTTTTCAAAATCATACAATTTCTGTTCTCCTCTGCACTTACATAATATGTATGTTCAATACAATACTGATATGCATTTGGTTATTTGAATATCTGTCCAGTAAACGGCATGTTGCAAATGGAGCTGATTTCGGGTTAATTGAGATATGACATTCAAACTACGTTATGTGCTTGAAAGGATTAGGTCAGACAGGAAGGGGCGGGATGAAAACAGTGACTAAGCCGTCTGATCGGACGCTCTACTTCTTTCTGTAGTTGCCCAGTTGAATGGCCGAGCGGTCGAAGACGCAGCGGAAGGTGATCGGCTGGACCTCCCAGTAGGGAACTGGATTACTGAACAGGCTGATGCCCGAGTACATGGCCTTCTTTGTATTATAGCCGGGTGGGCAGAAGTCCTCTGTTCCCACAGCAGCGATCTTGTTGGCGTGAAGGTAGATCACCTGGAACCCATAGAACGAGAGCGTGATAATGTGTGTGACTTAAAAGTTCTGTGGAAATGAAGTGTTAACTTGTGCGAGATCTCACACCTGAATGTATTTGTGTTCTGGCAGGCCTGATGGGACCACGGTGAGCATGTTATTGTCCAGGTGAAGTTCCCTCAGGTGAGGCACGTTGGCCAGAGAGCCGTTCTCAACCACGCTGATCTCATTGTGGCTCAGGCCCAGTCTGCAAACACATACACCGTGTTATCATTACCAAAAAATGGAAAAAAAAACCCATTAAATATATACACTGGCATTTAAAGGTTTGGGATCAGTAAGATTTGTAAAGTTTTCTTCTCTCATCAAGGCTGTTTGTTTGATTAAAAATACAGAAAAAAACTGTAAATTTGTGAAATATTATTGTAATTTAAAATACCCGTTTTCTATTTTAATATACTTTAAAACAGAATTTATTTCTGTGATGCAAAGCTGATTTTTCAGCGTCATTACTCCAGTCTTCAGTGTCACATGATCCTTCAGAAATCATTCTAATATGCTGATTTATTATCAATGTTGGAAACAGTTGTGCTGCTTAATTTTTTCTTTTTTTCAGGATTCTTAAATGAAAAAAACATTAAACAGCATTTATTCAAAATAGAAATTGATACTTTTATTCAGCAACGATGTGTTAAATTGATCAAAAGTGATAGTAAAGACTTATATTGTTAGAAAAGATTAACTTTTTATTCATCAAAGCATCCTGAAAAAAAGTATCACAGGTTCCAAAAAAATATTAAGCAGCACAACTGTTTCCCACATTCATAATAAATCATATTATAATGATTTTTGAAGGATTATGTGACACTGAAGACTCGATTAATAGCTGATGAAAATTCAGCTTTGCATCGCAGAAATAAATTATCATTTAAAGTATATTAAAATAGAAAACTACTTTTTAAAATTGCAATAATATTTCATAATATTACTTTTTTTTTTTGTTTAAATAAATGAAACTTTGATGTGCATAAGAGACTTCTTTTGAAAACATTAAAAATCATATTGATCCCAAACTTTTGAATGGCAGTGTATATATATACATATATATTTATGGTACACTATGATTAAAAACACAGTAAAAACAGTAATACTGTGAAAAATTATTGCAATTTAAAATAGCTTTTTTTAATCAAAATTTATTTCAGTGATTGAAAAGCTAAATTTTCAGCATCGTTACTCCAGTCTTCAGTGTCACATGACCATAAATCATTCCAATATGCTGATTTGCAGCTCAAGAAACATTAATATCAAGGTTGAAAGCAGTCAGCTTCATATTTATGTGATCATTTCTTTCATGGAAATTCAAAAGAACAGTATTAATTTGGAATATAAATCTTTTGTGACATTATAAATGTGACCCTGGACCACAAAACCATTCGCAAGAGTCGATTTTTTTTTAAACTAAGATGTATACATCATCTGAAAGCTGAATAAAGGACAATATTTGGCCGAGATAAAACCATTTGAACATCTGGAATCTGAGGTTGCAAAAAAAATTCAAAATATTAAGAAAATTGCCTTTAAAGTTGTCCATTATGTTTCATTATGTTTATGGTAAGAAATTTCGTTACTTAATATCCTAATGATTTTTGGCATAAAAGAAAAATGAATCATTTTGACCCATACAATGTATTTTTGCCTATTGCTACAAATATACCCATGCTACTTAAGACTGGTTTTGTGGTCCAGGGTCACAAACGTCATTACTTTTACTTTGGATCAATTTAATGCATCCTTGCTAAATAACAGTATTTTGAATTTCCAGATACTATCAGAATACTGAGGCCAACAGCAAAACAATCTTCCAGTCTTCTCACAAAGCGGTCTGTATTTGAGTCAGCGCTCTTTTATAACATCTCGGCTGTGATTCAGTCTCAACATGTACGGTGGAAAATCTCTGTAATACGAATGTTCTAATTTCTCTGTGTGATCCAAAGCAAACTGATCCATGCGATGATGTCATGCCGTTTGAGTCTCAAAGGGTCGTTCTCATGCTAATTCAAAACAAATCAAATGAGATCTGAATTATTATTTCCTCTGTATCAAACTCTTTCCCTTCTAAGTCAGTTTTTGCTGAGGTTTTAACTATACAGAGACAAATTCAGCTGTTTCAGCTCAGACTCTTCATCTGCTGTGTAGATTCGAAAATCAACTGTTTGCATAACAAATGAAAAAAATATTAAGAAAGATGCATTTACTTAGAAAGGTTCTTGAGGCCCTTCAGACTGTCTGCGGTCACTTTGGTGATCTTGTTTCCATCCAAGTGAAGTTCAAAAAGAGAGCTGGGCAGACCTGGACATTTTTTGACACAGATTAATGAAAAAACAATGATGTTGTATTGATACAGTTCAATGAGGTGAATTATTGTTCACAATAGGGACGGTTCTGTACCTTTGGGGATGGAGGTGATGTTGGTGTCAGCAATTCGAATGTAAGAAACCCTCTTCAGATCAGCAAAAGCGCCATTATCAACTCCAGAGCTACTCAGAGGGTTAGAGCCCAGCTCTGGAACGGGACAGAGTCAAAATGTTCATTGGTTCATATTGCGATACTGTTACACTGTTGATTTGATGGTGATTATTAATGTAATATTTCCTTTGAGTGCAGAAATAAATTATTAAAATTAAAATATTTTTATTTATTTATATTTTTATTTAAAATAAAATAAAATAATTATATAAAATTATATATAAATATATATATAATTTATATAATATATAATAATTTTTTATACAATTTATTCAATAAAATAAAATATGCTGACCTCATTATGGCTCAGACTGAGCCTTAAAGTGTTATTATGATTAACAAAAACTGAAACAAAAATAAAAACAAAATAAACTAATAACTAAAACAAAAGTGTAAACTAAAACAAAAGCATTTTTCATTTAACTGAAAAAAAAAATATATATATATATATATATATATATAAATATATAATGTATGCAGCTAACCTAAAATGTGCAAACCCAAAAAAGCAACTTAAAAATAACTAAAATAAATTTAAAAAATATGATTTGAAAAATTATTAAGGCTGCAAAATAAATAAATAAATAAATACACACATACATAAAAACGTTGGCAGCCATAAAATACTAAAACGTATAAAAAATATTTTTTATACAATTTTACAAATTTTAATTTCCTTTAATACATTTTTTATTTCCTTTGTAAAACCGCATTTCCTGAATAAAAAATACATAAAAAAATAAATATAATATTTTTTAAATATTTCATTCTATAAATAGAATTTTATTTATAAATAAAATTAAATTAAATACACTGACCTCATTGTGGCTCAGACTGAGCCTCATTTTTCAAACACACAAAGTGTTATTATCATTAACAAAAACTGAAACCAAAATGAAAACAAAACAAACTAAATAAACTAAAAACTAAAAAGTGTAGACTAAAACAAAAAATAAAACAAAAATATTTTTTATTTAACTGAACTTTAAACAAACAAACAAACATAAACTAGGAAAACATAAAACTATATATAAACAAAACTCCAAAACTAACTAAAATAAAATAAATAAACTAATAACTTAAACAAAAGTGTAGACTAAATTTTCATTTTCATTTAACTGAAATAAAAAACTACATATAAACAAAACTCCAAAATGAACTAAAATAAAATAACCAAAAAATACTTTTTAAAACGTGGTATATTAAAGTATTTTGTATATTACATGAAATCATTAAATTGATAACTGTGTTATTCCTTTGAGTGCATAAATAAATAAATAAAGCCGCTAAATGTTTTTGCTAACCCAAAGAAGCCACTCCACATGTAGTTTTCTAATAAGCACGGACAAAAAATCCTACCCATGACGATGACATTGGCCATGCCGGCAAAGGAGGACTTCTTTATCTTGTTAATCTGGTTCTCGTGAATACGCAGCTCCTGGAGGCTTTTCGGTATGTTAGCGGGAACATCCTTCAGGAGGTTCTTGGACAGGTAGAGTCTCTCCAGATTCATCAGAGAAGAAAAGGCCTTGGCATGAATGATGGTGATCTTGTTGTTGACCAGGATGAGCGTCTGAAGAAAAAAAAAATAAAGACATTCCTTTAGAACCTTTATAGCAGTTGCAAATTGTATTAATGGTATAATTCTTTAGTTATCAGTGTTTACATGCAATTTTAATTTTGAAATCTGTTATTTTCTTTACACCCCTGACATTCAGTCATAAAAAGTTCACTAGCTACTTGTTATAATACATATAGTACATTCCAATGCATAAAAATCTTGTTTGCAGTCATCTCTCATTAGATCCAGGCGCCATGTGGATGTTGAGCTTGGAAAGCGATAAACAGCTAAGGGCCAGCGATGGGAGGCTGCATATTTATTAAAGTTCAGGAGGCTGAACAATGGATGCGCTCCAAAAGTGAATCATTACGCTTGTGCACCTGGGACTGACACACTTCTAACACAGAGAGCTGTTTTCTGGAGAAGATGGATTGGAAAACATGGAGGATTTCACATTCCGGATTATGCATTTGCCTGAAGCTCTATCTTGTAAAATGTTTCTGAAGATCTCCAGAGAATTTTTGTAGCAGTGTTTTCGAAAAACTGGAGGAGATATTTGCCTTCAAAGATCGCTGTGGTTGCAACGCATAGTTCTAGCACCCAATTCCACATTTGGCAGAGAAACATCGCTTAAGTGTTTTCTCTGGAGAGTGCTGCTCAAGCATTTGTTTTTGAGAAGAGAATCATTTTTTCATGTGAAATGAAGCTCACAAATGGTTTTGATTTGGACGTTTGGACTTTATGTTCCCTGCGTTTAATTGATGTTTCAAGGTCACAGCAAAAACATCATGCTGTCACTTCCAGTTATCAGCAGCAAGTAGCCAACTGATCTCAAAACATATATCAAAGTGAAATAGGATTTGTCCCATGAGGGTTACTTGGATTTAAAAGGGGATTGAGAAATGTCATTGCTTCTACGATCCAATTTAGACAATTAAAGAAAAAAGAGAGAGAGGGAACAAGGGAAAGAGTGAGTAATTGAATATCTCACTTGGAGACTCTTCAGGCCTTTGAAGTCGTTTTCTTTGATCTCCGTGATCTTGTTGTTCTGCAAATCCAGGAGAGTGGTATCAAGTGGAATTTTTTCTGGAACGTTCTTCAAACCTGAGAGACACAAAACGACACTGATGAAATGGGATATGCGCTGATCTGGGCTTTTAAGGCTAGAATCTACTTTGAAATCAAATCAGCTGTAGACATATGGATCCTGGTCCAACACCAACACAACACACTCAGATATGAAGAGAGTGTAAATTGTGGTACTAAATCGAGCAGCCACATTCCTGAAAAACATTTTAATGGCAGAAAAAATGTGAACTCTGGACTGGTCTTGGTTTTGGACAATCTCCAGCCATTATTGTATAGACGAAACTGTTTATAGAAACGTTTCTATTAACTTTTATGAGCTATGTGTAACT